>QEPC01006398.1:1146013-1174531 GCA_003113815.1 Sphenodon punctatus
CCCCCCCCCCCCCCCACATGGAGCAATCATCATTTTGACCAATTGCTCTGCGCGTGGGTGCTGGGTAGAGGTGGGTGTGCATGTGCGTTTCGCGGGAATGCACACACACACACACGCACCCCCGCCACAGTATTCACATGGGAGGCACCCACTCATGCCCACTGCATGAGAATGCGTGGGTGTGTCTCGTGTAAAAAGGGCCAGGGAGAGAGAACAGTTGTTCTCCACTGCCATAGAAGATAGGACAAGAGGGAGTGGGTTTTGGGTCCAGTCCAAGATACACACACAGACTGTACGCAGAAGGGACATGCAGTGCATAAGCACCATTCGCAATGCATACATCCCATGCACATAGTACACAGCACGCATTCTCCACTTGGTGCGTGTGTGTGCGTGCACTGTGTGCATGCAGTGAGTGCACAACATGTTTTGACGAAATATTAAGAAAAAGTTTCCTTATCGTAGGTGCAGTAGGGTAATAGAATAGGAGATGCTGACCAAGGAAGTTGTGGATCTTCTTCCGTGGAAGTGTTTTTTGTTTGTTTTTCTAAACCAGCTAGGCAAGCAATTGTCTGTGATACTGTAGATAGAGGTTGTCCTGTGTTGGAGCAGGGGGTTGGACTAGATTACCTTGAAGTCCCTTCCAATCCTACAATTCTGTGACCTGGCAAATGACGTATGACCAAATTAGAAATAGCTGCCTGCTCTCCCAAGACACTGTCGTTTCCTATTAATCTTGCTGAATCCCTGCTCAGTCCCTAGAAGGGAAAGAGTCAGCATTTGGAAGTTGGTTTAAAACAGATGTCGCAATCTGCTGGGAGTAAACACCAGTATGCTGATGTAACTGGGACCAGAGTAGGTGCTTGGGGCTGGTGCGAGTATTATAATGGGACCAGGGCCTGATTTAGGATGTTTGCTGCCCTAGGCACTTCTCAGGCTGATGCCTCCCAAAGCCACACAATATTAGGTCATCAAGTGCTGCTCCTGTCCTATGTCAGTCCTTAACACACTGCTTACTAGAGGTTGCCAGGAAGTGTCAGGTGCAAGAGGGCAGAGCAAGGAGGAGAGTGGAAGAGAAGGGCTAGAACGGGGAGAGGATTAACCTGGGAGCGAGAGAGAGAGAGAAGGCAGCTAGGCATTTCTCAGCTATTTCTCTGATCACTGGGAGAATGAGAGTAAAGCTAAGCTCATCACGGAGGACCAGGATGAGGATCTCCCTGCCTCCCAGAAATCACCACCCTAGGCAACTGCCTAGGTTTCTTTGGCCCAAGACTGGCAGGGCACACAGCAAGCCAGGCTCATCAAGACGTTTGAGAGGGGTCTAAAAAGACAAGGTACGTCCTAAAGGAAGATGGGAAAGGAGATACCCACAGATGAACATGCTTTGGGCCTGTAGGCACGCCGTGTGTTGCCCTTGGGACTCTTGGGCTGTGTCAGATGTGTCAAGGGCTGTGACCTTTCTCTGCGGTACAGAACAGCTTCGATTAAGGCATTTATAGCCTTATTTCTGTCCTGTCTCACTGCCCAATTTTTGTTTTGCTTGATTGTTCAGTGGCCTTTCACAAAGGATTCCTCTTCTATTGTTGGCATACAGAAAATGACTCAAGTGGTTTGAGTCGTTGCTCTCTGATTGTTCATTTCAAATTGTATGTGGCAACAATCTCTCCCATGATTGCAATTTGAATATGTGGGTTCCTTAAGGGCTCTCTTTCAATGCCAAGCCTCTCCGTCTACTGCCTGCAGCCCACTGGAGATTCAAGAGGCCTTGATTTCAGAGTAAATATTGAGTTTTCAGATAAACAGCTTTTCAGTTTAGCTGTCAACATTTCTCCTTATTTCTGCACTACAGAAGCACTTAGAGGACCCAAGCAAAATTGGAGCACTGGCATGCTAGCCATCGTAGAGATTATTTATCTTTTGTATAGCACTTTCAGCATTCAAAGTGCTTTACAGTTTTTTTGGTGAAAACAGACATGCACGTAACTCCACTTTAATATTTTTTATGCATGTTGCAGGGCTGTATTGGCTCCCAATGCAGCCCTGGAGCATGCATAAGAAATGTTAAAGTGGTGTGAAAGCGGAGTTAAGGTGCATGTCTGTTTTCACACTTTATCTAATTCACCTTCACAACCACCCTGTGATGCAAGTCACGAATTTCCATTTTACAGAGGAAGAACCGCAGCCAGGAGATTGTCTCTTGCCAAAGGCCACCCAGTGAATCCATCTGTACAGTAGGATTTGATCTTTGGTCTCCCCGGTCCGAGTATAACATGCTAGCCACTAGACTTCACCCCAAAAATATGGGACATGAGGAACAAAGAGGTATAGGAGAGGAATACATCTCTCCTATAAAATATCTCCATTTTACAGAAAGAGAGAGATAGTGGGTGTTATCAAATGTAACAATAAACACATGCAAGAAAACCATCCCACATTGAAATCAGTGACATCATCCTGGGTGCATAGATGCATGAACAGACGTTTATATCCCGTGTGTTTTCAGCTACCCGATATCTCCTCCCCCTGGCTATTGCCTGGCTGCTATCTCTTGGTGCGACACACCGGGCTTGGGGCATAGCTAGGTTGGAATGCCCTTCCCCCACTTCTCCTCTAGTGGCAGGAGATGCAGCTGCACCAGAGAGTGTGAACCCCCAGACTCGTGGATCCCAGTGCAGCTGCCACACTTGTCTCTATCATAAACTGTGATAAGCACATGTGTTAGCACAAACAGACATGACGACCAAATGTGTGTCTCAAACCAAAACAAGTAGCGAGCACACGTCTGGCAACTTCCACCGAGAGACTTGCCCAAGCTCATTCAGGGAGTCTGTGTGCTTTGTGACAAAGCAAAGAGCAGGTCTCACAATTCCAGAGTTGTGTGTGAACGCCTTTGCCACTCTTCCTGCTTTTCCGCACCCTTCCTCTAATGATATAGCCAGCAGTGTAGCCGACATTAGGAACTGGATCCACACTCTCTGCTACCAAGTATGAACAAGAACTTGGTTCTACTTGCAGGCCACAGCAGGCACACACTGGTAAGCTCGTTTACGCTGGACTGGTTGTATAAAATCTCCTTCCACTGCACTTCTATCGCTACAGGCAACCAGTTGAGGGAGCACTCGTGTACAGTAACCCAAATCGTACTCCCTCTGGAAGCTTGCTGTGAATGAGATTAAAGGAAATGGTGGTGAAGACACTGCAGCTGATCTGCACTGGCACTGGGGGAGTTCAGCAAAGTGATAGCCTGCCCTCTTGAGGAATTAGTCCTATGTAAATCAGCTCCTGTGACATGGAATCTTGACATCTTGTCTTGCAGCCAATTATCCTCTTGCCTTCGTATCAGTATTACTCTAAATCATTTAGGTGGCAAAGGGCTTTAAGCGCCATCATATTCCACTCTATCCACTCACATTAGCGCCCGTCTCTGCTGTCCTTGCAGGTCTGATCCTCAGAACCTGACTTTTCAGCCAACAGCATTGACATGTTGCGTCTGTAAGGTGCTGGAGCGCATGATCAATGCCCACTTGGTTTGGTTCTTGGAGATGAATGGCCCGCTTGCTGACACCCAATGTGGCGTCCGTCAGCAGCACTCCACATTGGAACATCTGGTGCACACGGTGTCAACAACCAGAGAGGGTGCTAGTGCCACCTAGCAAGAGAGATAGGACCACACACACGTGCACTGAACTCCCCACCATCACACGAGAGGCCAGCTTAGACAATACCATAGGGTCACTGTTCCCTCAGGATTGAATACTGAGATCATCACAGGGAACTACCTTGGTGTATGCAGGAGACACAGTCCCCACAGAGGTACAAAGTTTCCCAGGAGCTGATCTTATTTATTTATTATTTATTATTAAATGTAAGCAGTCTAATCAGAAGGAGAGCCTAGGGTGAGAGAGAGAGCAGACCAGACACCCACAAAGAGGAAGCAACAAGCTATACAAGGGACAGGAGGAGTGACACCAATATGGAGCAGTGAGGGAACACCTATCAGAAAGTTGGTTACCAGGGCTAGGAGGGAAGATACTAACAAGGCTTGCCGAGAGACAGGTGCACTAGGTGTTTTTAAACAAGCACCACAGGAGGTGGGGATCCGTGGCCACTGAGTGGTGTTGCTGTGGGGCACCCATGCACACACCGTGCATGGGGAACGCTTCAAACAAGTGGCTCCCCATGTGGCCACCCCATCCACGGAGGCAGCCCCCCTGGCCCGCACGGGGCACTCCGAATTCATTCAGGAGTGTTCTGTTCATGACTGATGCGTGGTTCACGGGAGCGTGCATCCTGACGCACCACCGTCACACGAGCAGTGTGGACAGTGGGGGGACCATGCACGGATCCGTCTCATTTAAAAACACCCAGAGAGGAAGCAACACGTGCACAACAAGCAATCGAACTGGAACAAGGAAGGGCTAAGACCAACACTGAAGAACTAGAAAGTACTGAAGAGGAACAAACACTGAACAACAGGCTGTGACTAAGCAAGGAAATCAGGGAAACCAGATATGTAGCAAGACGTAATAAGGCTATGACTAAAAGGGGAAGCAAGGAAGGAAACAAGTACTACACAGGCTATGACAAGACAATAAGGGAAAACCAGACACATAGCAAGGCATAAACAGGCTGAGGCCAATCAGGGAGCTGGCGTGCGTGACTTCACACAGGGCAAGCGGGAGAAGGAGGGAAAACAGATAGTACAAGGAAAACTCCCAACCCAAACAGGCCAGGTGATGGTGCAGTGGAAAGGGAACTGCCACCCAGCCCCAAGATTTCAGGGCCAAGCCCTGACACCTGGAAACCTTGGTTCAGGGAGCGTTTGTCCATCAGGAGCACCTGGTCTCGGTCTTCTTTGACCTGGAGAAAACCTATGACACTTCCTGAAAGTATGGTATTCTGAGAGACCTGTACGGGTTTAGGTTGCTTATCCAAAACTTTTTACAGTGTCCTCTGGAGCAGGAGGAGGGGATTCCGCAGGGCAGTGTCCTGAGTGTCACTTTGTTTTCCATGCACATTAATGGAACTGTCTGTTCTCTGCCTCTGGCTATTGACAACTGCCTGTATATGGACGACTATCAGATCTGCTGCTGGTCGCCCAGTATGCGGTTCATTGAGTGCCCATTGCAAACAGCCCTGATCCATCTCTCTTGATGGGCCACTGACAGTGGCTTTCAGTTTTCGGAAAAGATGACAATCTACATGTACTTTTGCCGTTTGCAGGGCCGCCACCCCACATGCATCTGTCTAGCTGCGCTCCCTGCCAGGGCATCCCCATGTAGGACTCTGTTTTGGCCCAGTACGAAACCCTGTTTGTGTCCCAGAGCTCTGTCTTTCCACCCTTTGGGCTCTGGCTATGGTCCCTCTTGCAGGCGTTGGACCTGTCTTGCTCCTGGGGCTTCTGCCAACTTCTGCCTTGGGCCATAAGTTCACGTTTCTGCTGCAGCTCTCCCTGTCTCAGCTTCCACACTCTGTGCCACCACCAGAGCGCTACTGGCAATGTTATTGTGAGCATTGCTCCTGCCACTTTGGATGTGCAGCCCTTTTCCCAGATGGCTTACTTTGTGGGGGCATCTGTGATCTGTGCTGGCCATTGCATCGCCCACTGACTCCCTTAGGAGTGTTCCCTCTTTACGGTGGAGTTCTTTGCTAATTTTCTTCCTTTGTGATTTGTGTTGGCTGAGCAGCTGGCTGGCCCATATCTATTCGGACTTTCTGAGTTCCTTGAAGGCCCTCGGCTCCCTCTGTTTTAACCCGTCCCCATTGATTGCTGCAATTCGATTGCAGTTGCACCCCCTCAGGTCCCAGGGCACATGTGTTCTCGTTTGCTGAATTCCCAGGTACATGGGGATCAGGGACAAGAACAGGCTGATGTGGCTGCTTGGTCGACTGACCATCCACCTCGTGACTTTGCAGTGGTTCCTTTTAGTGATGTTATTCCAGTTTTTAAGTCCCATCTCATGGTGCACTGGCAGTCCATTTGGGATGAGTGTCAGATAGCTATGCTGCATGACGTGAAGCCTGTGATCCGGCTATGGCAAAGCTCTCACTGCCAAAACTCTCAGGAGGAAGTGGTCCTGGCCAGGCTGAGTCTCAGCCATTGGCCGCCCACCCATCGACACCTGCTTGGCGGGGGGGGGGGGGGCGGGGAGACATGGCTGTGCCTCTGTGTGACCCCTGCATGTGCCTTTAAGGGTTGGACACATTCTCCTCATCGGCCCGTTTTGCCGCTGCACGTCGTGTGCATTTACGAAGCCAACTACACCCTGCTGACCCTGTCCACCTTGCCTTGTTTTTAGATGACGAGGCTGATTTTACTGCGCTTTTTACTTTTTTTCAGGCTATTGGATGATTCCACAGTTTGTAGCTTCCCTTTCGAAGTGTGTCTACTTTCATCGTGTTTTTAGCCTTGCCGTGGGTTTTACCTTTTCTAAGTCTTTGCCCCTCACCATGTGTCTGTCTGGTGTTGTGTGGTCTGACCGTCATTGCACCATTAATCCCCCAGTCACCCACCCCGCTGTCCTGGCACACGGCTTCCACTGACAGCAATGGCTTTTGCTGGTCTCCTAGTTTCTTATCACCTGCCCCCACAGCTTATTCAGGACTGTACTGCTTCTGCGATTCAGATGCTAAAGCTGACAGAGCAATCAAACTTCAGTTTCTCTTCTCACTTTGAGCCAGGTCACCTCCTTCCACTGTTAGAGGCAGCAGGAAGATGCTAAGGGAAGCTATTGAGTCAAGGTTCCCCCACACCATTTTGTCAGGGAGGCAGGGTTTCTTTGCTGGGGGGAGGGAATCGGAATCCCACAGACCCATGAGAGCACAGCTATTCGCAGGAACCGTCTTCCTGCACACCAAGTGTGGGCCTCTGGTGTCCCGTTGTGCCCTGCCAAGCCCCTTCATGGGATGCACACTAACTCTGTTTCAGTTTGGGGCCAACACAGCAACCACATTTGTTCTGGTCCTTTGGGGGTGGCTCCCTCCACAGTCCCCCTTTGGAGGCTTTTCTTGTAACATGAACACTGGGGTCTTCGGTAAAATGAGTCCAACTGCTTTGCCTGTCAGAATTTGCTCCTAGCGTCTCTCCTTCCTAACACTTCCACGCACCACCCTTCTCCTTGATCTCTGGTCTTGCAGAAAGCCCCTTGTGAGAGAGAGAGCAGCTCTGGTTGCTTTAGTGCTTTAAGAAACTGAACTCCAGGCTCCTTGCAAGACTTGACTTCGTGCTTCATGTACCTCCTTGCGTGAATTTCTCTTCCCAGACCTTGTGCCTGCTATTAAATCAAGCTGAAGACCTGTCTGTTATTTTTTTGTAATTGTTCTCATCTGAATTATAATGTGTCAATCACTTGCCAATGGGCAGGTTTCCCTAGGTTTTTGTAATCCATCATACATTGTGAACCATTACCAAGGAGTAGATGGCCTTGTTATAAGCTACGTATTCACCTTCAGAGCCATGTAGAGGGACCAGAAGGTGGATTTATAATTAATACAGACTAGGATAGCTTCTATAGATGCCTGGAGACTCCTATTAACTTCACTTGCTGCTTTGAAAACTGATCAGTGAGTTTTTAGGTTCAAAACTTCCACTAATTTAAAGGCCTGAAATATGGCCCAGGATTCTAATCAGAGAGTTGTACCAAACTTGGAAAGTGGTTCTCAGAGGGTTTTTTGAGTGAACGCGAATTGAATTGAAAATCTTCCAGTCACCTTGAACCTGAACTGTAACCAAACCCAGAAAAATGAGAACATTAACTGGTTCAAAATAATAGTTTTGCTGATGAGACCCGCATCAATCGACTAACATCATGTTGGCTGTTCCTGCTATGCGAGTCAACACCGAAAGGATGTTTTCTGGACTGAAACTTGTTTTGGCACTTCACTGGCTGAATTATTATTATGATAACTGTTAAGTATTTGTATAGGGTCAGCAATGTACCTGGCACTGTATAGTCATCAATTACAGTCAGGTCCCTGACCCGCTGGGCTTGTGGTCTAGGAGAGACAAGGGAGAGAGGAACAGAGAGAGCGGCAGGAATGAATTCACAAAGTCGAGAGGTTGCAGGTGTACATGCTTAGCTTAATGATAGGGTGAAGGGACCCCTGAATGAATCAGTGAGAGAGGAGATAGGGAGCTGGGGAATGAGAGGTCTGGAAGACATTGTACTAGTGCGTGGACAAGGGATATTTGTTTTGTCAGTGAAACATTTATCATTGTATTTTTGTTTGTTTGTTTTTACTAGGTCATGGGGGAGGAACCTACAACCAATGGGCAAAATCCAGCCCATCACTGTTTTTTTATTGGGCCCCTTTCCAATTCCTGGATCTGGCCTATGAGTCAACTCCAGTCCAAGTCCAACACCTTATCCATTAGTCTGCACTGACTCCTGTAGTCCCAACCCTCAAACACTGAGCTCAGGGGAAGGGAGCAAGATCAGGGTATGGACACAAGGCTAGACAGTTGCTCCATGACATAGATCCATGATCTTGACCTTCCTCTTCCTTTCCCCATCTTGTTCCCCTTCTCCCTCCAGTTCCTATCCAGCCCACAGAGCTTGTACTCAAAGTGGCCCATGAGAAGGAAGGAGTGTGCCAGGAGTTGCAAAGTTAACATGAGATCTTCTACAGGAAATGTAATAAATCAGGTCAGACAGATTCCAAGTGACTGGACCAGTTACTGAACCATCATTCTAAAGCAAAGTCTGAATCAGAGTTAGGAAATACCCGAAATGAACCAAACATGTTAATGGTTTGACTCCCTGATTCTAATTTAAGCCATAGCCAAATTCTCAGCTGGTGAAAGTGGGTGTAGCTTCCCTGAAGTTACAGAAGCTACGCCAACTTATGCGAGCTGAGAATTTGACCCCTTTACTTCATTCTGCTCACACAATGGCTGCTTTTAGACAGTTGGCACCCACGGCTCTGTCCCATCTCACACCTGGGCAGCCCATTCGTCTAAAGGTGGACTGCCAGATGTACAGGCAGAGCAGAGGTGGAGTAGGCAGTGCCTTCTCTGCTCCAGCCCCATCTGCAGTGCTCCAGAACATTTCGGAGCACCACCAGTAGAGCAGGCCATCCAAATCTGGCGCACCCGCCAGAGGCAGAGCTGAAGTCCATCTGCTCAGCGGACGGCCACTGCAGCTCTACTCTCGGCTGGGGGTTGCCCCAGGCAGTGCCATAGAGCTGCGGACGATCCGCCCATGGCTCTGTGGTGTTGGGGTGGGGGACACCGCATGGATGGACTGCAGGCCACAGCAGCTGCCGGATCCATGTAAACCCAGCGCAGGTGGGGCTGCCCACAGGGGACACGAGGCTGGCCACCCCCGGAGCAGGTCTGGAGGTGGCCATGCCCAGGTCCATCTAAAGACACCCATTATATTATGCAACACAATGAATTTATTTTTCCAAGCAAGGGGAGGCAGTTTTAACTATGTCTGCCCACGAAGATATCCAACAAAGAAGGCAGACTTGCCTCCATTTAAGAGAATTAAGAGAATGGTTGTACTGATCTTCACCGTTCCTGCTGCCACACTCTAACACTGCCTTCTCTGCTAGCAAGTTAGGCAACTATATCATGTGTGCACTGCTGGACCTCAGAGACAAGGCATTCCTTGTAATCAGATGTTTTCAGCAATCAAGGAGAACTGTGAAAGGATTACAGGCCATGACACACCGTCGGAATAGCTAACAATGCTTTCAAGCCTCTTTGATGGGTAGACTGACAAATTCTATTTGGGAGTATGAAAAGAGATGGGGAAATCAGTTTGCTGTTTTGCACATGTTGGAGCCTGATACACTTTGCTGCCTTAAAGAACATCTTGTAAACACAATGGCCCTGCCTTTGGCATTACCTCACTAGCTATCACAAGGGATGAGAGCAAAATAACGAAAGGGGCATTATGGGAGAATAATGTTGCGGGTAACACACTCAAGATCTAAATGTATTACCTGACTCAGGCACCGATTTCTTGTGTAAAACTTGGGCAAGTCACTTAACTACCATGTGCCTCACTTTCTGGTCTATAAAATGAAGATAATTCCTTCCACCATTTATCCATCTTGTTTATTTAGATTGTAAGCTCTTTGGGGAGGGATCTCTTTATGTCCAGTTTAGCGTCTGCCACAATGGGCTGGTTTGGAATAGTAAATGGGTGCCTGGGGACATTCATTTGGGTTTAGAGGACTGGGGGAAGATGTCCCTGCTCCCATGGGTTTCCCACAGTCTTAGGCAAAACTCGTCAATTCTTGCGTCTTTATTCACCACTAGTCAGTGTGCAAGTATCTACAGTTGAGCCATACTGTTCTGGCCCTAGCCTTGGTTCCAGTCAGTACCCTCCACAGTTTGGGGCTCTTATCATCCCTGGATGGGCAGAGCCAAGGCAATGCCCAAAACCCCTTAAAGGGCCCCCGCCCAACCCATTACAAAGACTTTTCCTTCAGAATTGGTAAGCAGCTCACTCCAAAATTCCACCTCTGCCTGGATCTGTGCTGTCATTCCCCCCCATAAATCTGAAAGCAGACACACTGCAGTTCTTTCAGCTTTCTCCAAGGTAGAATCCAAGGTTAAGGGTGAAGATGAGAAACCAAGGAGCAAGACGGAGAGTCATGAAAATGGCTGGGCCAGGGCAGGCCAAAGACTATGTGGGAGAAAAGCAAAGCAGGTCCGGACAGAGCAGCAGAAGCAGCCAGTTTCCTATTGCTGCCGGGTAGCTTTATGCCCTGGGCAGGAGGCAGAGGGAAGCACACCACAGGCTTATGCAGAGACCCTACTTGCTGCAAGCCAGGGCACGGTGGCAGCAGCAGCAGCGCTACTGAGCCTCTAACAGGCCTGGTACCCCCGGACGTTTCTCTGACTAGTCCCGCAGTCTAGCTTTAATGCCCAAGGCTTACAGGTCACCTAATCTACAGAGCCCTCCTCCAGTCAGTCTTCACCACCTCCCCTGGGCTCCAGGGATTAAGGGCAAGAGAGCCCCTGGTGTAGCGGAAGCGCTCCCACCCACCCTGTTACACATTTTATTACGAAGGCTCCTCAACTTCTTGTAGCTCTCACACTCCCCCTGTTTTTCACAGGAGGCTTCTAACATAAACCAACATCCACTCTGAAAGAATATGCCTTGATGTCCATCCTTGTGGAGGCCCCTGAAGGCACACTTTTGTGCTGAGCTGCTAGCTTCAGACATGAAAGAGTTTGTGTCCAGCAGAGGTGCTGCAGTCATTTACTCATCAGTCCCTCTGGATTGGCCACCCCCCTCACCCCCCCAGATCAATAGAAGAGACAAGGCATTTGTCAGGTAGCATGATGCATCATTTAGACCTCTCAGCAAAATATTACCCTAGGCTCTCTCATAGCTTCAGATTTTTAATGAGAAAGGCCACTGCTGCAGTTTTTTTTTATAACTCTATTGACACAAGTAGCCTTTTTTAAAAAGCTGAGAAATTTAAAATCTGCCTTCGCTATGCATGCTGCACTGCTCCAACTTCTAAGATAGCTTTCCCCCCATCTTTCATGGCTTGACAAGCTCACTGAGATATTGATGATATTAAAGTGCTTCCTTTAATGCATTCTTGGAAACATCCGTTAGGAACTTCAGCAAAAGATAAAACTCCATCTTCCCCAGACGGTCACAGTTCGGAATAGCAGCAAACTGTTTTCAAGTATCTGAACCCTTGCTGAACAGCCTCTGCATGAAAAATGGAAACTATGATCTTATTAATCTCACACTCATTTCACTTTGAACCCGATCCAAGTACTGCACCAGCCCAAACTCATTCAGATCAGTGGATCTTGTATCAGTACAGTTCTTTGAGGATTGGAGCTAAAGTCTTTATCTGAGTGCTTCAACTCCCTACGAGCCTGACATCACTGCTGAGGCCACTTGATCCACACAGCTCTGAAATGGTCAGTTAAATGTGGTGCAGAGTGAATTGGACAAACTTGTTTATATCAAAAGGGCATTCCCCTTCCAAACCATCTCCCGGTACTTGATCCAGATTTCCACCAAGCATGGACCCTTCTACAGTGTCATGCTCTTTCCACAAGGTCAAGTACCATAGCCATTGTTGGTTGTACCTAGAAATATGGAAAACAAAGTCCTGACCTCTGGGAAAGGTGGGAAGATATAGGGTAGAAAATGTCCCTCTCTGAGGTCACTTTGAAGACTGGAGAAGACCCAACGGCAGAGATGTGGGGGCTCAGCTGGGTAGAGCATTGGAAAGGCGATGGAAAATGTCTGTGGCTTCCAGCTGTTGTATTGTGTTTGCTGAATATTAACAGGCCAGGTTTCTCCTTTTATGAAGGAAAATTCCACAGGGACTGGAGAGTAAACAGTCTCATTGCATCCAAATTACACCTACCCGCTGGTGTTCTCCCGTGCATGTGATGGAACAGCTCCTCCTCTGCTGCAGCTGTACCTTCTCTCATAGCAGAGATCTTATCTCCCTTCCTTTCTATAAATCTCAGCTTCCAGTTCATACAGGATGTGGACCTAGCTCCAAAGAGGAGTGTTGGAATTTTCCATTGGCAGTAGGGGGGGCTGTAGTTCAGAACACTGGCCAGCACTGTCTCCCACCCAACTCACTGCAGAGCTCCAAAAACAATCCAACAGTGAGGGAAAGCAGACATGCACCTTAACTCCACTTTAACATTCTTATGGCTGCAGAGGGCACCAATACCGCCCTGCAACATGCATAAGTAATGTTAAAGCGGTGTTGAAGTGGAGTTACGTGCATGTCTGTTTTCACCCAGTGGCTACGAAACCAGGAGTAACTAGCTGTACTCTTGTTAATCAGATTTTCCTTCCCACCCACACTTTCCATCCTTATCATGCAACCAGTGCCACCCATCTTTGTGGACACAAGCACCATCAGGGCCAACTCGGCTCCGAGGGTGTCAAGAACTGAAAATGACCAACATACTCAAAGGAACCCTTCCAAAGGGCCTGATCCTTGAAGGCAAGTAAGGCCCAGTGGAGAGCACCTATCATTTGTATTTATTCAACAGGATCTGCAAGCATTCTCATGACTCACCTTAAAGAGCAGCCGTAATTGACTCCTGTCACACACGAAGCCCAGGCACCAAATCATGGGTCAGAAGATTGGTTCCCCCCAAGGCATTCAGTCCAGAGGGGTACTCAGGACTAGGGTGACCAAATATGCAAATTTCAGAGGACACTTATAATACAGGTTGCGGGGCTGCAGTGGCTCTAATGCAGCCCTGCAACCTGTATTTTTCATAAGTGTCCTCTAAAATCTGCATATCTGGACACCCTACTCAGGATTTTGACAACTTCATTGAGCTGCAATGTTGGAATTCAGAGACCAAGTCCTGGGAGGCCACACTCCAAGGGGTAGCAGAGTGTTGAATGCAAGGACCACAGCCCAAGTCCAGAGGGCTTCCTTACTAAGCCTTGCCTTTCACTGGCAGCTCTCTCCAACTGAAACCCTGATTCAGTCTTATACCCCTAGGGTTCCTCAGCTGCCTTGCACCTCTGTGCTACACCCAACTAGGAGCGCTTAGTCCATGCTAATTAGCCCAGTCAACCCTTTAGGAGTTTCCAGGGTTGCTTGGCCAAGAAGGAGGCATCCCTGCAAATATTTACCGGCCTTCATTTTGGGCTTGGTCCTGCAGGGACTTACCAGGACCCATTACAGACAGCAGTGGGAAAAGCAAGGGTGACGGGAAGTGGATGTTTGTTCTTCTCTGAGATGGAGGCACTAAGAGCCTACTTTGATATGCCCATTCCAATTTTGCTCCTACATACCATGTGAACCTCATCTCCTAGAGGTCTGTAGGGGTC
Organism: Sphenodon punctatus; assembly: GCA_003113815.1. NCBI lineage: Eukaryota > Metazoa > Chordata > Lepidosauria > Sphenodontia > Sphenodontidae > Sphenodon > Sphenodon punctatus. The sequence goes on from QEPC01006398.1 coordinate 1,159,810, forward strand.
AGTCTCCTCAGTGGACCCTGGAATAGGCCCTGAGGAGTTCCGCCTCTGGGAGAACTTCTGCATATGGCCATGTATGAATCTGTTCTTGGAGCGGATTGTGATTGCTTGCGTGCCTTGGTTCAGCTGTGCCAAAATGCCGTTCTCTCCCACCACTCAACGTCAGCCTAAGAGACCTTGCCATGGGAAGGAGTCCACCGAGAAGGAGCCGTGCTCCTTGGCAAGGCCAGTTCTGGAGCCAGACAGCAACATGTCTCTGAGCAGAACTGGAGAAAACCTATTTGTTCGGCTCTGACGAACAACTCCTCTGCGACTCTGCATGGAGGAGACTTGAGGTTTGGTTGCTTTCCAGACAGTTCCATAACATCCTGCTGTTCGTACTCAATGTCATATGCCCCAGCTTTTGTAGTAGTGTCTAGGGGCCGTAGGCAACGACTGCAGTGATTAGCGTGCTGCTGCTGCTTGCTTTCTTCTGTTAACAAGCTTGTTATGGAGATTAGAAATGGTGGCTATTGTTTCAGTCAGATCCCTGGCACCTCAGATTGGCACTGCCAGGGTAGTGCAGACTGTGCAATCACAGGGGCTCATGCTTGGGGAGGGCCACAGGCTTAAAATAGGGGTCCCTTCAAGACCTCAGTGACCCCAGTGTGGGGAGCCCTGGTCTACAGAAGACCCCTAATACATGGGACCCCAGAGTAATCTCCCTTCCCTTGGAGATTCATCTAAGCCCAAGCCTGCTTCTCTTCCAGATGCTATGTAAGACCTTTCTGTTTCGCCAGCCGTTTGATGGACGGGAATAGGGTTGGGTGGGGTAGTTTAGGAGTTTGGGGTAGGGTTTTTTATTTATTTGTTTGTTTGTTTATTAATTACAGGGATTGTATATGCTTTTATGAGTCTGTATATGTTGTAATACACCCTGAGCCTTAGGGGAAAGGCAAGGGTATACATTTGAATAAATAACAAACAAGGAATAACAATATACCCATACGATTTGGGCTAAAATGCTAAAATGGGCTAAAATGCCCACCCCTTGAAAGGGATGCTATATTTAACTGAATGTCAAAAAATGAATCCCAGTAACATTTACCTTTTACTTGGGATGAGGGGGGAAGGGGGAGGAGGTGCAAGGGAGAGAGCAGCTACAAAGTAAGACCCTTGTAGCTCAGTCTATCTAGAATTTACCTCAGCGACACCCAGTGCCCAGAACTGCTGTAGCAATGAGGTGAGGGAAAGTCTTTCTCATGGAGGTCCAACCAAGACTGTGGGTGATTTCAGATGTGACGCGGTGAAATTCACCACAGTGAATCCCAGCCCGGTGTCAATTGCTTCACCACGGGCCGTGGTGAGCCGCACAGCCCCAACAGACGTGACAGGGGCGGCACCACCACCCGGGGCCAAGCGGAGTGAACACGGGCCGGGGGAACACAACGGACGTGACGTGGTGACGAGGACCACGGTGGGAGCCCCACAAAGCACGGGGGTTACGTGGCCGTCACCACAGCCCATGGTCATTTCCTTCCACCGCGGCCAGGGGTTTCCCTTCGGACGTTACGTTTCTTTCACCCCTGCCGTGGTGAACATTCACCACACTTCTGGACCGCCTCCCGCCCCGACCTCACAAAGCGTGGTTAGATTAGGGAGCATATTCTCCATCCAGATGTTTGCATCGCAACAAATTAACCATGTGACTTTAATAAAAGCCTTCTTTCCCGCCTATAGTAGCTCTCAATTGTGTCACGTCTTGTAGCATCTGCAGTAAGCTTCTATTCCCAATTTCACTTATACCAGCTCCATCAGCCAGAAGAGTAAGGCAGCCACTGTAGGAATCCTAGGGGGTTACAGCAAATATACCCACATGCTAGCATTTATTTTATTATTTTGTAAGTTTGCAATACTTCATCAGAGAACAGATACTGGTAAAAAGTGGAATGAATTGGTTGAACTGATTGCACTAAAACTATGATTGTCGCTGGCAGAGACTGAAAGAGGTATTTAGGTGTTATTTGCTCTGCTTTTTTGTGCCGAGCCTCATACAGAGGATTTTGCTCTCTACTTGGAAGGTACTAATATTCCCGCAATGGCATGTGCTGAGGCATGCAGTAAAGCTAACGAGTTTTGAAAAGCATCACTACAGAATGCAAAAAGAGGTACTTATTTGCCAAGGAATTGTTTTGGTCCTTTGTTTCCTAATGCTGCTATCATTCTCTGTTGGTTTTTCTCTGATTAGAACGTGATTTTGTTTTCTTGGCTTATTAACAGACACACACAAAAACAGGTATCTTTAAAAAAAAATCCCACATCTTCCTTAAAACTGTAATTTCAGAACAAGCAAATATTGAAAGAATTAAAAGCCATTGGAGAATGTTGGCGTTCTCTGGGAATTCCTTCCAATTTGTGCATTTCAGAGTGGTGTGCATATAATAATTTGTATTGTTCCCCTCATTTCATTGACTAGTTTCTCTTCGTGTTCCTCTGGGTATTCCACATAGCAGTGGAGTAGAGAAGGGCAATAAAATGGAAGCCATGTTTACAAAACCAGAAAAACTGTTGTGGGGACGTGAGGGGTAGGACAGACCTGCAATTGCTATTGCCTTACCTCACTTTAAATTAGCTCGATTTTCACGTGATGTCTCTGAGGTGCTAGTTGACACATGATCCAGTAAGAATGCTAGTAAAATATCCCTGAGCATAAAGAAGTAGTCAAACATTCTCACAATTTACAGTAAGGCAGTGGTTCTCAAACTGTTTTGAACTGTGTGTACCTGAGGTCCCACTCCCACCCACCATCTCTTGGTTCCTCTTCCCATTCTCCTGTTGTTTTTCCTTCCTCCTTCCCGTTGGCACCCCATTATTTTGGAGATTCCCCTTGGCTTGGTGAGCGAGTGGAGCTAGCTGTTTGTCTGCTGAAATCTCCCCCCCCCCCCAAAAAAAAAAAACACCAAAACGAATTGCCTTACCAGGGACGGAGCAGCTGCTGCTGCCGTCCCTGGTAAGTTTATTAATTATCTAAAGGGGGTGCCTCTATGGAGAGGGCGTTCTCAGTGGCCGTGCTAAGGCTGTGGAACTCGCTCCCAGAAGAGGCCCAGGTGGCCCCAGACCCCTCCTCCTTTCGACATCAATGCAANAAAAAAAAAAAACACCAAAACCTTCTGTGCCTGTTCTGCAGGGCCCGTGCCCCAGTTTGAGAACCTACGTAATAAGGTACTTACCTAAGTTCCCAGCTCAGGACATTTCCCCTGCAAGTTATCTTCCCTTGGCAACTCTCATACTGTGAGGCTGTGATTGAGCAAAGCCCTGCAGCATGTAGTTAAATCCCATTGGACTAAGGCGTGTGCTTAAAGTGAAGCGCGCACGTAAGTCATATCTGCAGGATCGCCTCACTCCCCATGCTCTGGATTGACCCCGGCAGTCGACCAGGAGCGCCCTTCTCAAAGTCTCCCGGGTATCCCGGGGGGCGACTATGGAGAGGGCGTTCTCAGTGCCCGTGCTAAGGCTGTGGAACTCCCTCCCGGCAGAGGCCTGGGTGACCCCAGACCCCTCCTCCTTTCGACACCAATGCAAGACTTGGCTGTTCCGCCAGGCCTTTGGCGAGGGAGACGGGGGAGGATGGGTTTTTATTTTTATGGGGGGGTGGTAAGGGTGGGGTATTTTTTCCTCCCTCCTTTTTCCCCAGGGGGATGTTTCCCCCTTTTTCCTTTCCCCCCTATTTAGATGTTTTATGTTGCTGTTTGTGTATTTTTATGTCTGTTTTTATACTTTTATATATTGTAAGCTGCCCTGAGCTGCCTTTGGCAGGAGGGGCGAGATATCAAATATTTTAATAAAATAAAACATTGAAAATTTCCTAGATAGGGGTGCTGAATTGCAGCATTGCTCTTCCAGGCTTTCCACCTGCAAAGTCCATTTCTTCTAGCCCTACCCAGACTTTATTAATTATATTATATTATTATTATTCTGCAGCTTTCTTGAACCGTCCCACTTTGACATTACACTTTCTGCTGCGTAATCATTCCCTTAAACCTACATCGTCTCATCTGCAGAAGTGCTGGGTACCTGCAGCTCCTGCTGGGGCCAGCAGGGACTGGGGCTGTTCAACACCTCTGGAAAACAGGCCAGCTCTAAACTTCTCCCAGGGAGGTGGCAGTATTCTGGGTTAATACAGGTTAGTTCACTCCCATGTCGACAGTCCTAGTCTGGATTAAGAGTGCCGTTTTGAAAGTTCATCCTATGCCCAGCCAGGTTCAATTTAACTTGGAAAAGTCTATTTAAAGTGTGATCCTCAGGGCATTGTCACTTAGCACAAGCATGCGGCCCATTCACTTGTAAGTGCCGGTGTGTTGGTGCTAAATGCCCTGAGGTTCACTCTGTTAATCTGTAATTTATAAGCCGCATATATATTTATTATATTATATTATATATATAATTTTCTATTCCCCACCCCCTACCCTCCTTGCCTATCTAGCTGGGATCGTCTCTTTTTTCCTATTTCCCTTTTGAAATTATTTTCTTGCAGTAAACACTTATTCCCTCTCCAGTCCTCTTTCCTAGCTTCCCTTTCCCGGAATTGTGTTCGTTCTTTATCTCCCCTCCTTAGATCTAGCCGCTTGCTTGGCTTGATTGCCCTTGTTTTTTATTTTGCCTTGACGTTGTGCGCCAGCAAAGCAGTAATGGCAATCCCGCTAGCTTTAGCAAAATCTTTAACAACCCACGTGGGCCAAAGCCGACCACTAATGGGGGGGGGAGAGTACAGATTTCTAGGCCCCCATCTTACAACACCGAGGGCCTGATCTTCACAAGTGCTGAGCACCCACAGTCACCTTCCATCATTGCAATCCCAATTGTGGGTGCTCCACACTTCTGCATTCTCAAGCATCCCAAGGCTAAGGAGGACCCCAAATCCAGCAACACTCCTGTGCCTAGTGTCTAGGGGTGCTGAGCACAGCTGGGGAACAGATTTGGTCCACAGGCCAGAGGTTCTTCCCCTCCTCTGCCTTGTACTTCTAACTTAGCAGTCTGGATTCAGACTGTCGGGGGAAATGCCATCCAGGACTTTGATAGGGTTTGTGTGTGCAGCATGTTGCCCAGCTGCACTAATCGCAGCCTTTCATTAGCATGCACGTAAGCACAGACCCACAGCATTTGCTAACAAGGAAGGATGTCAATATCATTTTAATGAGCCTGTCATTCTTGCTCCGTCGAGTAGAAACAAAATCTAAGTGCCTGGAGGACAGCCTACAGACTGAACGCCATAAAAAGGGGGAGGTTGTTTCTGTTGTCCAATACATTGTCCTCCTCTGTTCTTTCTCTTCGTGGCTCAGCTTGCAGGCAAACATTAATTGTCTGCCCCCAGGCTGCTTCTCACAACAAAATATGATTCAGCCTCCTGACCAGGAGAGACGAGAAGGAAAGGGCCAGAAACCGTGTGGGTCCCCGTTTCCTCTCCCTTCCCTCCAGGTGCTACACCTACTGGGGAAGAGGAAGAGACAAGTCAGCTGCTTCCGTGGCACAGAGGCCTGATGGATGTCAGAGCTGCCGCCAAGCTGAGTCTGCAGCTCCCTCCGCTGGCAAATATTACTCATTGCTGTCTGACCCAGCTGCACTGGGCTGCTTGGGAAACCTGGAGGTAGCCAGCCATTCGGATGTGCTGCTGGGACCTCGGGTGGTCTATTTTTGGCTGCTTCCGGTCCTGTGTTCCTCAGAATAACTCGTTGCTTTGGCTGTGTGCTCTTTTCAGCCTGTCTGCCTCGCCCTGACACTCGAGTGGAAAGGAATAGCTTATTTTGTAACTTGCTGCCAGCTAACCTGCAGTGTGTGCTTAAAGACCACCCCCGCTTTGGGGATTCCACCATCACACCTTAAAGTTGCCAGCAGGGTGGCCAGATATGCAACTTTTAGAGGAAATTTATGACAAATACAGGTTGCAGGGCTGCATGGGAGCCAATGCAGCCTTGCAATCTGTATTTCTCATAAGTGTCCTCTAAAGTTGATATGCAGATTTTTACCAGCCACTTATGAAAAATACATGTTACAAGGCTGCATTGGTGCCAGTGCAGCCCTGCAACATGTATTTTTCATAAGTGGCCAGTAAGAATTTGCATAACTGGCAACCCGATCAGGCCTTTGCTGTGGTGGGCCCCTTCATGCAGAACTTGCTCTCTCCAGATACTTGTTTCAGTTCCTTCCTCCTCATCTTCAGAAAGCACCTGAAGACTCTTTTAATGCTCCGTGGTTTTCGAGGCTCCACTGCTGGTTCCCCTCCAGAGGAAGCTCGCCTGGTCCCTAGTCTGCTGGCCTTCCGCCGGGCCTGTAAAACCTGGCTGTTCGCCCAGGCCTTTGGGGAAGGGAGTGGGTAGGGTGGGAGGGGAAGGGGGGGGTTAGTCCGACTGTTTTACCCTTATTTATTTTGGTTTTAGTTTCCCTCGCTGTTTATATTTTCATTGTGGTTTTTTTTATGGTTTTAAAATATAGTTGTAAGCCACCCCGAGCCATCTGTTGATGGGAGGGGGCGGGATATAAATGTAAATATAAATAAATAACTATATCTTTTTCTCCCCCTTTAAAATTGTTTTTAAATGGATTGGAAGTTATTTTATTTTATTATTAATTTTGTGAAGTGCCCCAAATAAGGTTGCCTCTGAGGATTTGGGGGGGGAAATGGCCGCACATGCTCAGACCAGCCATGCACTGTGATTTTCTATGCCATTTTTCACGGTGTGGCCCTGAGAAGGTTGTGCCAGGTGCCACAGGTCACCAGTTTGGACTCCGGAGCCTGGGGGAAAAGGTAAACAAATCAACTACCCACCCCTGCAGGGCAGGGGTCCGGGGGAGGTGGGCACCGGGGTCTGGGAAGCAGAGAGGTAGTAAAGCGACCACCCCCTCTTCCCAGCCCTGTGCGGCCCCTAAGCCTCCCCCAGACCCCGGTGCCTGCCTCCCCCAGACCCCGGTGCCCACCTCCCCCGGACTCCTGCCTGCCCTGTCCATAACCTGCCCCATTCTACCGCTGGGGCAGGCAATGGGCTGGGTGGGCAGGAGTCTGTGAGAGGCAGTCAGGGATGCAGGGGAGGAGCAATATAAGCCAAAAATCCAAACAGAAATCGGTTCAGTTTGGTTTAGAACCGAACCTGAACTTTCATCCGAACTCCCATCCTTAGTGACTTCCCCCTCTTCCTTGCTTGTTCCCCCTATCTGCACCCCCACCCCCTCCACATATCCTCATGGATATCACTTAGGTGGGTTTCACTGTATTTGCCAGATAGTGATACCCATGCAGATATCCATCTTGGAGGGCATTCAGACGTGTCTTTAAATCGCACAGCTGCCTTGGCGGCATCGTGCGATTTAAAGAACCTCGCACTTCCGGGCTGGTGTGAATGCGCTGAGCGCGCACATTTCCACCTAGCCCGAATGTTTGGAGCACGGTTTGAAAAGTTGCTCCGAGCAGCTTTTCAAACACATTCGGGCTAGGTGGAAATGTGTGCGCTCAGCGCATTCACACCAGCCCGGAAGTGCGGGATTCTTTAAATCGCACGATGCCGCCGAGGCAGCTGTGCGATTTAAAGACACGTCTGAATCCGCCCTTAGTTGTCCTTACTGGGCGCTCCATCCAGGACTGTTTTCCAGGAACTGACCTCCACCTGTCTTGAGTACTGAGCATATTAAGCATCTGTGTATCACCAGCAGTGCACCTGGTGCTTTACAATCGTTGTTATTAGAGACACGTCCCTGCCTAGTGGGCTTACAATCTAAGATAGACACAGGTGAGGGGAACACAGGGAGACATACACACATGCTCTCCCATTTATTACAGATGGGGAACGTGGGCTGAGAGGTTGTGATTTGCCCAAGGCCACCCAGTGAGTTCATGACTAGAGCATGATTTGAACTCTGGCTTCCCAGGACCAAGTCCTGTACCTTCTCCACAACATCACACACTCTGAGTTCTCTAAGATGAGAGGTTGTGATTTGCCCAAGGGCGGCCACCCAGTGAGTTCATGGCTAGGGCAGGATTCAAACCATGGCTTCCCAGGCTACTACTGGGGGTGCCTGCCCAAGCATTCAGGCCTCTCTGAAGATGCCTCCGTACCTGAGTGGTACTCAGCAGGTAATAAATGCATTGTCCTTACCTACTCTTGCCCACGCCGGTGTCTGGCGTGGGGGTGGGTAGTAGCAGTGATGCAGAGGCAGCCAGTTACCTGGACTAGGCTGCACCAGGAAATCCTCAGGCCCCTAGACTTCCACCTGCCTCCCCGCTCCTGTCACTGCTGCCTCCCCAACATAAGCCCATACACTACCCAAGTGAGTACCATGTCCATGCTGATACCGTTTGGGCAATATGTGGTGCCCCGCACCATGAGAGACGGTTCAGGTATTGTAAATTCTGCAAGTTTATCCGTCAGCTCTAGTGGAAATCTTGTCCAGGGTGGGGCCTTCTGCGGGCTGGTGAGTGAAGTCTTCCTCCCCCATTCAGCTCATCCCATTCTGGTAGCTCCTTGGGGCACTGGAGATGGTATCCTGAATCTCGCCGTGTCATGCAAACACCTCGGTACCCCACCTGAAGTCCGAGCCAGGGGGTTATCCTGGAGACTGCCAATCACCAACCTGGGGACTGGGGAGGTAGTGGGGCTGCCCTATCTAAAGCACAAGTCCTATCCCAGAACTTACACATGGGGAAGCTGACAGGGAGAGCAGCATTTTTATTGTTAATTTATTAATTAATTTACCATCATTATTATTATTTTATTATTTATTTATTTTGTCACAGTGGCTAGCCCTCGGTGCAGATCTGTCAGACCAGCTGTGATTGTGGAGCTGAGGTAACAGATGTAGCTCCTCAGAGCTTCTAGCTCGATCCCAGTGGTGCTGAGCTGACCACAAAGGAAGCTCATTTTTAGCAGCAGAACTAACTAGATTTAGCTCCCTCTGTGGAGCAAGGTCTCCTCTGGTGAACTTTACAAACAAAGCTAGGTTTATACTGAGGGCACCAAATGACGCCAAAGCTAGGTTTATACTGAGGGCACCAAATGACGACCTTTGCTGTCCCGATTGCCTTCTATGGTATTGTAGCCACCCCGAGGCTTCTGTAGGAAGGAAGGGTTTATTTATTTCCGTTTCTATGGAAATCCTTACTCCCTAGGTGATCTCCCGATAAACATGTACAAAGCTACAGCGAGTGAACTCTTCCTCTCCCATTCAGCTCATCAGAAGCCATTCATTTGACCTCAGCTCATTCACATCCTCCTTAATCCATTCCTCATCAAAGGCCTGGGCAACCTGGTAGGCAAACAGGACTTGGGGTTTTGATGCAGAGACATTATGTGTCCAGCTACTGGTGTGGGCACCCTAAAATATTATTCCTTTCATTATCTCTACGTACCCGGTGTTCCCCTTACGGGCCAAGCCCTGCTCACTCACTGCTATCACGCACTGACCATGCGATGAATTCACAGCTGAGCGTTTGGAGGTGGCCACAGGTTCCACTCGGTTAAGAGGATGTTCCGCGTCCAATTCATTTTCAGTGCTAGGCACAATACAGGCCCCTTGTGGGTATCGCCACAATCACCACGCACTGTCATCTTCTGGGTGCGCAGCCTGGCACTAAGGACACAGTATTTGTTACTCTTATGGAGACCACCACTTTACTCCGCCCTGGTGAGAGACCTCCGCTGGAGTATTGTGCTATGTTTGGGACATCGCACTTCAAGAAGAATGCTGGCAAATTCAAGAACATTCAGAACAGAGCAATGATGATAAAGAGTCTAGACTGCGAGCCATAGGAAGAAAAGCTGAAGAGACTGGGGATGTTTCGCCTAGAGAAAAGAAGAGGAAGGAAGGAGACATGGTAGCAGCTTTCAAAAAATCTACAAGGTTGCTCCCAAAAGGATGGAGACTAGTTGCTCTTCCCTGCCACGGAAGTTAGAACCAGACATGTAGCAACAAGCTGCTTGTCTGCCTCCCAAAGTCTGATCTAATAATGCCCAAAGTCACAGCCTTGGTAACCCCATCTAAAGAAAGAGATAATAGAAATGGAAAGGTTTCGAGAAGGGCAACAAGGATGTGTGGCAGCTGCCAGAGTCTCTGATTGCTACTGGCCCTTTAAGGCAGATAGCGCCAACATAAGAGTTGCACGAACTGAGCTGCAGGTGCTGCCAGGTGTGCAGGATAGGGCCCCATTGGGACTGTAGCTGTGTGAGGGGATCGCACTAGCCAGCCCAGAAGGAGAAGTGCTGAGAGAAGCGTTAAGTATGGGGGAGGCTGTGAAGAGAGTAGGAGCTGGGAGGGAGTTCTCCTGCAGAAAGAGGTAATAGCCAGAGGCCTGCTGGCTGCAAAGACTCTGGGGAAACTAGCTAGAGGTGGAGAAGTCTGATCCAGAGACTAGAGAAAGGGCTGTAACTGGAGACTAAAGGGAACTAAGAGACTTCTAAAGAAGCAGGACTACGGCTGGGAGCCTGATGAGGGCAAAATCCCAAGTCCAGGGGGGTTGATTGGGCTGAAGGGTTCTGCCAGGGGATAGATCGTATGTGTGCACCATAGGAATTAGAAGAGAGACGGAGGGTGGAACCCTATGTAAATACTGAGACTTACTGGCAGAGACTATGTAAATGAATGGACATTTGGAGCTAGTTTACCTAAGAGTCTACTGTGTATTGGCCCTGATCCTAAGTGACTTCCGCACAGCAGACCTTACCCTGTCACAGGATGGTAGAAGGGATGGATTGAATTCCACATGAGGAGAGAGGTTTAACAGGTTAGGGGTGTTTAACTTGGAGAAGAGGTGATTAAGGGGGGATGGATAGAAGTTTATAAAATCAAGATTGGCATGGAAAAAGTCAATAGGGAACTGTTGCTTGCCCTTTCCCACAATAAGAGAACAAGGGGACACTTTCTGAAGTTAAATGGCAGCAGATTTAAAACAAACAACAGGAAGTACGTTTTCACACAGCGGGCAATACAGTTGTGGAACTCCTTACCAGAGGAGGCTGTAAAAGCCAGCAGCATAAAGGAGCTTCAGACAGAAACTGGATACATTCTTACAGAATAGAGCCATAAATGCCTATTAGTTGGGGCGTAAACCTTGGGCTATTGAATGTTTGGAGTGGTCAGCAGGAGATGGGTCACACCTCCATGATTTGTATGTGTACTTCTCTTGAGCTACTGGAGCTGGCCACTGTTGGAGACAGGATGCTGGGCTAGGTGGACCACTGGTCTGACCCAGGACGGCACTTCTTATGTTCTTACAGCTTTCCTGTCACTTGAGGCTTTTGTGCACATGCCAGCCTATCGAAAAAGGACTAGGAAATTCCAAACACATCCATAGTAGGGTTTTCAAAAGCATCACTGAACATGAATCCCATTGATTTTAATTTTTTTTAATGCCTGGTTCTGAACCATCTCCTCTCCGAATTTCTGCTTGAAATTCTTTCCCCTTCCTTTCCGCCTCTCTGCTTTATTTAACCAAGTAATAGAAGGTTGGCTTCATGCTGCCCTGGCTAAGGGTAGGACGATCGCATCTGAAAAGCTCCTCTCCCTTTGATTCTTCTGCTTATCCGAACAGAAGCATGTCACAAAGCACTCAAGCAGTTTTCCACATTAACGTTATTGTCAGCCAATCTGCTCCCCTTTGTTTAGTTCTGTTTAAACAGTCTCCTTGGTAACTGAAAGCACAAGCCGACTCTTCTCCCCCCACCCCCACCCCCCCATCATTTAACTAGATGGTTTGATTCGGCGGTCACTGCATGAAGAAGAATCCTTGGCCTATAATTCTCTATTAACAACTGTGTGTTTATTTTCTGCTTTCAAGGAACACCCTAACCCAGGATTGGGAAACCTTTCCCCTCTCACAGGTTACTTTGAAAACTAGTACAAGCTCCAGGGGCGCATAGAAGTTGGGGGAGGGGTGCTTAAGGAATGTGCTCAGGAAGAGTGGGGGGTGGTCCAGACCATGGATCTGTCCCCCTGTCCTGTGCAGGCCTTCAGCTCTGCTCTCTTACCCTGAGCTCAGTTTTTCAGTGCTTGGGGGTAGGAACTGGATCCAGGAGCCAAATCCAGACAATGCAAAGGGGGCCACCTAAAAACTAGCCATAACATGCATTTGACCCCTAAGCCTCAGGTTCCCCAAATAACCTACCAACCTTGTGGCTTTTATTGAATCTATAAGCACTTCTCTTCCTTTAAAAAAAAAGGACGTCTTATTCAAATAGCCCAGTTTATAATCTCCTTTCATGATTGTTTAATAACTCTGTAGTGATAAGTGTGCTATGCACAGCATATCTGTAAATACACTGGACTAGGAGGATCATCCGCTTCAATAGGAGGTTTACCATACTGTGCCTTTCACCTAAGATCTATCTAACAGCAAGAAAACCTTTGATATCACTCTGCTCCTTTCTTTCTTCTACACACGTAATACTCCATCGCTCCAAGACAAACAGATGAGAAATGCTTCCTATGGCCTTTGGAAAGGAAGTAGAGTGGGTTGCCCGGATACATTTGTAACCACCAGAAGCAAAAGATTTTGTCTGAGATCCCATAAACCTGCAGAGAATGCCTCTCGTCCGTTAGCCTGGGATGCGGCTTTGGCATTCTGGCTGCATTTCTGGCTCACACACGTAAATAACCTGTCTGATGTCGAAAATGGAGATTATTTAGATTTTTTCCTTTATAGAACACTGTCAAACACATCTTGTAGTGGCAAATGCTGTAAGCAGAGTGTGAGAAATCGTCCTCCCCAGCACTCTGTCTGCTGTTTGAAGGTCATGTTACGCAGCATGTGCAGTATGAAACTTTGGCAAAAAAGCTGTCAGTAGCAGGTGTTGCTATCAGAAAGACCTTGGGGTCAGACTCTGAGCTGATATGGCCAGTCCAGCTTGATTGGTTTGATTCCCTTGCAGGAATACAGACTGCCTTGTGCAGACTTCCCCTAGATGAGCCTACGCTGCTCAGTAGCAGAGTTTAGGTCAGTGAAATCTGCATACTAGGGTTGGTAGGACTAGAGCTGTGGTGTTTGGTTCTATGGAGCCATGGTGGCCTATGGTGGTCTATGGAGCCATGGTGGCTTTTGGAACTATGGTATGTCTGGCCTGCGGAGCTTGTACTAATTTCCAGTGTTGCTCATGGGAGGGAAGAGTTTCCCCACCCCTGGTCTAGTCCGTGTTTTTCCCACTCCAGGGCCGTGTAAAGAACCTTCCTCGTTGGTTATGCCAACACCAGCCATCTGCTGAGATTTACCAGCCTTGAGGCTTGTTACCATCCTGTTTCCTCCTGCAGGGAGGAAAATTCCAGTTCATGGCCTTTGTATTTTGTGTTTCAAAGACTGAAATGAAAAACCATCTGTACAAGGAAAATAGAGGCTTTTCCTCTGGGGAAATGAGCACTGGCAACTCCAAGAAGATCAGAGACATCTGGAGATGCCAATATATCCCACCCTTGCCCCCCTTGCAAAAAACAAACCAACCCTAAAACCCCACAATGAGGGTCTTTGTTTTCCCACAAGCGCAGTGATGTGATAGGCTGGGGGATCCCATCTGATGGGCCTGCACTTTATAAATGAAAGCAAAAAACAAAGATCTTGAGATCTGCCAGAGTTCCAGCCTCCAGAGAGCTAAAGTTCTGCTCAGCATTTACTGAAAACAGGGGACAGAAGAAAGTTCAAATTCAGATCATCATTTCCCCAAGGTTCAGCTGGGTTCAGAATCAACCCAGTGTTCAATTTATGCCTTTGTCCTGATGACTCTGCCTGTTTCTGCTTCATCGGAGCATGTAAGGCCTTGTCTACACTGAGAACGTTTAGAAGAATCTCCCTCTGGAGGAGGGTACAGTTGCACAGGTGCTAGGAATAATCGGAGCACGCACCAGTCTAGACCAATATTTAACCACTGGGTCATCTAGGCCTGCTCTGAGAGGAGTTAGAAACCAGTGTTCAGGCCCGATTTATAATCTGAATGCTTGAGGTTAATAAGACTGCTTTCCGCTATCCCACCCTGCAGTCCTCACATTGGGTGAAACAGACGTGCACTGCTTTAACATTTCTTATGCAAGTTGCAGAACAGTATTGGCGCCCTCTGCAGTTCTGCAACATGCGTAAGAAATGTTAAAGTGGTGATAAAGCGGAGTTAAGGTGCACGGCTTTTTTCACCCATTGTAGCAGACCTCATGTAGACTAGCTGCTAGAGGCGTCCCCCTAGTGGTGATTACAGTTAACTGAGGGGCTGCGGTGTATGAAGCGTGTAGGCAGGAGGCTAGAGCGATGCTGGCATCGGACTCGATCTTACTCCGATCGTCTTCTCCATAGGGCCCATTTGCGGTCCTATGTGGAGGCTGTGAGGACAGCGAGGAAGGAGTTCCTTGCTGTCCTCATAGCGTCTGCGAAGTCACGCCCGGCGGAGCTGTTTCGGGTGGTGTGGGGGCTGGTCAGTCCGGCCTCCCTCCACCTGGATGGGGACTTGTCCCAGGCCCGCTGTGAGGAGTTTGTCACCTACTTCGCAGACAAGATCGCTCGGATTCAGACCGACTTTGACGCTGGATTGATGGCAGTAGGGGAGGAGCGCGGGGGGACGGAGGTCCCGTCTGGTCCATCTTTGTGGGGAGAGTTTCAGGAAGTGACGCCGGCCGATGCGGCGGATGTCCTGGGGTCTGTGAGGGCCACGTGTTGTGAACTGGATCCGTGCCCGTCCTGGTTAATAAAAGCTTCCAGGGAGACGTTGGGGACGGTGCTGGCGAGGGTAGTGAA
>QEPC01006398.1:1175944-1235155 GCA_003113815.1 Sphenodon punctatus
AAACTGTAAGACCTGGCTGTTTGCCCAGGCCTTTGGGAGGGAGGGTGGGTAGGGAGGTTTTAGTCCCCTACCTATTTGTTTTGTGGCCCTGTTAATATTTTAAAATATTTATGATTGTTTTAAATTGATTTTATTGTATTTTTATTATTGTATTTTAATTGATGGAAGCCGCCCCGAGCTGCGTGGCAGGAGGGGGCGGGATAAAAATTTATAAAATAAATAAATAAATAAATAAACTATATTAATAGGTCAACGTTAACAAGAACCAGTGGGTAAAAACAAAACAGACGTGCGGCTGGTGGGACGGCTCCCCAGGCCGTCCCAGGGTGGAAAATCCAGGGCGACCCGGGTCAGGGCAGTGACCTGACATGACTGTGGCTGGGGAGCTGTCCCGCTGGCTGTACGTCGCAGGTACAGCCGGGAGCACAACGAAGCTGTGGGCGGATGGTCCATCCATGCTGTGCTCCCAGCACCCCCCGACGGGCAGCCATGGTGGCCAATGAGGCATAGTCATAACTGGCGGCCCCTCAGCCTGGGCTGGGTAATCTGGGTAATGCCACACAATACATGCTAGCCCACATTGGCCCAGTCAGGTGGGCCTTAGCCCCAGACTGACCTCTCAGATTGTGCCAACACCACCCGGGGCAATTCTTGGCCAACATCTGGTTGTGCATGTTTACACATGCCAAAGCAGGCCCAAATCACTGCTGTTTTTACCCATTGTAGCCTATTGAATGTGGCCTAGGAGACCAGGGTTCAAATCCCACCTTAGCCACTGGGTGGCCTTGGGCAAGTCACTATCAACCTCAGTTCCCCATTTGTAAAATGGATTGTTGTGAAGGTGAACTAGATAAGGACTATAAAGTACTTTGAACACTGAAAGTGCTATAGAGATGATAAATAATATTATAAATGAAGAGATCAGGTGAGTTGCTTCATAGGAAGTAACAGTGAGTGGCTCTACATGTTACATTAACCATGGGGGAATTTAACCTGGTGGTACTCTGTGCAACATCATCCCAAGGTGGTGTAGCATGAACTGTTCTGTTTATGCTGCTATCCTACATATTCTGCCCAGCAGAGGCTGGGAGCATAAACAGGCAAAGCCTGGAGCTTCCCACAACAGGGCAATCCTTCCCACTGGTGAAACTAATTGGGCAAAGCTCCTCCTCCAGTGCAAAGCAAAACTGGCTGGTGAAACTGACAAATGCAAACCCCCTTGCTTAAAACTGGCCCCCTGTTGAAATGAAACAGACAAGGCCAGTGAAGAGATGTTCATTCTGTGATATGTTTTTGACTGCCCTGTGGTTTTGCTGAGGACTTCTGCAGATTTGTTCTGGGGAACAAAACTCCACAAACCCATGTTCTCCCTGTAGCAGAAAATGTAAGCAGTGTAACCCAGCCTTATCCAGGTGTCTGAAAGGATTGAGCAAAGCCTCCCCTAGAAAGAGCAAGGGGCCTTTGTAAACAGGGAAGACTCCTCCTTCTCGTTTCTATAGCACTTCAAGGCATACACAGCGCTTTACAGTCAGAGATTTTCAGAGACCAGTCCCTGCCCAATGGACTAGGATCTAAGCTAGACGAGGGGAACACACAGAGAAAGACAGGCGCGCACACAATCCCATTTTACAGATGAGGGATTGAGGCTGAGAGCTTGTAACTTGCCCAAGGCCACCCAATGAGTTCATTGGCCAGGGTGAAATTTGAACCCTGGTCTCCCAGGGCCAAGTCCAGCAGTTTGTCCAGTACACTGCACTGGCAGAAGCTTTTGCCTTCTGTCCATGCATTTGTGCACTCAGCTGTTGCTTCCCTATTTCCCTCCCCAACAGCGCCTGGTTAGCAGCAGCCCAGAGGGGAGCCGATCTCACTGTTCTCCAGATCTTCCCTGCCAGGCAAATCCAGCTATCTGTACTCTGTGAAGAGGCCTCCCCCCAGCTGAGAAGATGTCAGGACTGAGTCGCTTGTGGCGTGCTTGTTTTCCTAGCTCTTTGCAATAGGACCCATCTGTCAAGAAACTGCTGGTTAAGGAGCATGTTTCACATGGGTAAGAATAGCCATATATAGCAGGGGTGGACAAATTGTGGTTTGGGAGCTGCCTGCGGCTCTTGGCCAGGGCTGGTTTTGGGACCCGCTCTGCCTTTCTGGTCCTATGTTTTACTGTATTTTGCCTGAGTCTCAGCAGCTGCTTTTCAGGATTTCAGCCAGCAGGACTGTAGAGTAGCA
Organism: Sphenodon punctatus; assembly: GCA_003113815.1. Lineage (NCBI taxonomy): Eukaryota > Metazoa > Chordata > Lepidosauria > Sphenodontia > Sphenodontidae > Sphenodon > Sphenodon punctatus. The sequence continues at coordinate 1,178,168 of QEPC01006398.1, forward strand.
GCCAGTCATGAAGCAGGAGAGGTTTGCATGTGCACACACATGCAGGGCCAGCCTTAGAATTTGCGGGGCTCAGAACAAAGGCCCTGGGAGCCCCTCCCCCGTGACCCTGCCCCCTTGGGCACCCTTTGTGGGTTCCTGGGGGTGGTTGTATTTGGGCCCCACTGAAAGAGAGTGGGGGCCCTGCACCCTGGGTCACCATGTAGTAAGACTAGCCCTGCACACAGGTATGTCCTGTGGCCATATGAAAATTGTGGTACCCGGCTCTTTGCTCACCCCTGTTCTGTAGCATAAGCAATGTACCTGGTATGGATCAATTCGAGACAGAACCCTGCCCTGGTGGAGAGAGAGGGGAACATTCATTATTATTATTAACAAACATTTATATAGCGCCAGCAGTGCACCTGGCACTTTACAAAGTAATAAAACAGACACGGTCCCTGCCCCTGGGGCTTACAATCTGAGAGACAGGAGCTGGGGGAGAGACTTAGGAAGGGGAACAGAGGGAGAGACAAGGGGTCTAACATTCATGAAGATGCGAGGTCTCAAGTGCACGTACTTGGCTTGGTTACGATGAGAATGACAGCAGGCAGGTCCATGTTGCAAGGATAAGGGTAAACCGATCGTAGGTATAGGAATAGTGGCTCAGCAGGATAAAGAGTCAGACAGAGCAGAGCGAAAGAGGTGAGTTTTAAGGAGAGATTTGAAGGTATGAAGGGAGGGGGCAAGGCGGATGTGGACAGGGAGGGAGTTCCAGGCATGGGGGGCAGCAAGTGAGAAGGGACGAAGGCGCTTAGGGGAGCAGGGAAGGCGTGGAAGGGTGAGAGAAGGGACAGAGGAGGAGCGAAGTGCACGGGCTGGAGTATGGAGGGCGATAAGTGCAGAGAGGTAGGGGGGAGCAAGGTTGTGAAGAGCTTTATAGGTGAAGACTAGGAGCTTGTGCAGGATTCGTTCAGGAAGGGGAAGCCAGTGAAGCGAAGAGAGGAGGGGCTGCACATGGTCGAAGCGACTGGCGAGGTAGATGACCCTGGCAGCAGAGTTTTGGACAGAGATGAGGGGAGAACATAAGGGGTTTTCACATGGATGCAGGGGTGCTCAACCCCAAGCAAGTTTGGGGGGGAACCCCCACTTGCAGCCATTCCTGGGTCCGTTTTAAACAGAGTTGGCGGCTGTCGCAGACCACAGTCTGTCCGCACAGCGCCCCTCCCCCTCGCCATAGGGTTATGGACTAGAGCGTCCCCAATACTATGGTGCTGCCGGAGAAGTCTCCTTCCAGGAGTTGAGCTACAGTGGCCATCGCCGAGCAGATGGACAGCAGCCCTGCCTCCGGCCGGTGCCCTGAATTTGAGCTGCCCACTCCTCAAGCAGTGCTCCTGGGTGCTCCAGCAAAGCACCACCAGCAGAGCTGTCCCAGAGCATGGACAGCTTGCTCCACCTCTGATCTTCTGCTGCCCATCTGGCAGGCTGCCTTTAAACAGACAGCCCGCCAGAGACAGGGGCACACTCAGGAAGTTGAGAAGTCGCAGGAGCATGTGCTCAGCTTAGTTACAGGGGAGAAGGGGGCCATGAGGGGGCAGAGGGTAGAAGGAGCATCAGTGAGGAGCTAAGGAAAGGTAAGGGTTCCTATGAGGGTCTCAGGCTGGTCAGTATAATTCCTCAGATAGACACACTTGTATACGAGATGCTTTTAGCAGGAGGGGGTGACATACAAATCTTACTAAACTAAAACTAAAACAAAACTATTCAAGCATCAGTTGATGTTCAGACTGGGTGAGGAACACAAAACTGTCAAACACACAACACGCACTACTTGCATGTAGCAAGAAAAAACCAGCCACGTGTGAACAGCAAGTGTTCCTTGCAATCCTCCGTGCTCATTTCTGACACAGCCACACCCCCTGCAGATAGGGTGGCCAGATACGCACATTTTTACAGGACACTTATGAGAAATACAGGTTGCAGGGCTGCAGTGCCGCCAGTGCAGCCCTGCAACATGTATTTCTCATACCTGTCCTGTAAAATTTGCATATCTAGCTACGCCCCATGCACAGCACTCACATCACAACCCTCCATAAAAGGGCACAGCCACATCAGAAAAGGGGTGTGGCTACATTGAAAAAGGGTGGGGTAAAGGGAATCTCCTGCCCCTTTCTGATGTAGACACTCTCTCTTCAGCTCATTGGGGTGGGACAATGTCAGAATGGGGCCCCACCCCTTCATGGTAGCCTCACCTCCCGTTAAATATTCTGGTGGACTCCTTTGCCAAATGCAGTTGGCTTTATGCCACTCATAAGGTGGTTCTGGGAAACATTTGAGGGTTGTGGAATGTAGATTTCCAAAAGTAACCTCAATGCATCCTTCTGTCCATTTCCCCCTCCCTTCCTGATGAAAGCATAGAATGTTGACTCCATCTTTATTCAGGGTCCAGTTCTGCACCATGGAGACCTGTGGGAATCTTTGCATTAACTCAGCAGACATGGCAGTGTGACCTCAATTAGGGATTGATCCTGCAAAGTACTAAGCAGCCCACTGAAGTATCAGAAAGAAGCAAGAGTAGACATTGTGGATGCCGAGTCTGGGCTGCATTAATTCCAGAATTCCCTAGACCAGTTCATTTTAAATTTTGATAAGCAGTATCCTACCTTCAGGCCAGATCTATCCGACCAGCTTTGAAGCTGTAGTTAGGTGGTTTTGAGAGCAAAATTAGGTTTTTAATAGAAAACTCAGAGCTTTAACTTCAGAGCATCTGTCACCTTTCTGCACCAATCCGGTTTTATGCTGCTTTACACCCCAGATTCCTCTTGGTATTTTGTGTTACTTGTTGTTTTGCAGATGAAAATTCCTGCTGCATAGTTTATTCAGCTTTAACTTGGGCAAACTTTGTTCAGTAATTTACCAGCCCCCATAAGAATTCTCCTCTCTTTCATTGAAATTCCTTTTGGGAACAACGCCATTTCAATAAGAGAGTGATTTCTCGTGCATTTAAGGGCTGTTGTCATGACAACTGTGACAGGTGTATGCAATAGGGTAAGCGCGTATTTGTTTGAAAGGTTATAGCCATGATTACCGTAAAAGTAAATTGTATTACAGATAACAGCGGAATGCATTGCATGCAGGGGCGAACGGGTTTCCAAAAGCAAGTGTAAGAGCGTAGGGTTTTTTTCTCCTGCGAGAAATCATGTATAAGAAGGCTATAAAGAGGAGGAGGGCTGGCAGCCTGCATTTGGTCACTAGCGCAGTGCTGCTCAGATTGGGGTGACCCAGAATGTATTGGGAGATGCAAGAAGAACTACAGCTGGCAAACGCCTACTTCCATGCTCTGAGCTAGGGAATGGAATCGCCAAAATAATAGGATGGTAAGTGGAGAGAGAGTCAGGGAACAAGGGAGAAGAAACAGGATGGTGTGAAGGGACCAGGGAGAGAGGGAACAAGGTATATAGGGGAGGCTCAACTACCATAGACAATTAGAACGGGGAATGCAATTAAAAAAATGTTTGAGAACCACCACACTAGTCTGTACCCACTCAACAAATTTCTACAGCATGCCATGGAGTCTAGCACTAACCAGCATGCAGTACTCAGTTTCCTTTGGTTAAATATCAGGTTAAACTTCCTAACAGTGAGAATTGTGGAGCAGTGGAACAGGCTGCCTCGGGTGATCATAGGGTGTTTTTACATGAGACGGGGCGGGGGGTCCACGGTCTTTGCACGGGGTGGGTGCCGTGCTTGGGGGGGTGCTTCACATGAGCAGCCCCACGCACAGTCATCAGGCAAGGGGCTGACACAGTACATGTTTAGGGCATTCTAGAATCTTTAATGGCTGTAACTTGCTGAAAGGGTTATGGCACATGACATTGGATTTTGTGTCGGGGCGGAGGGCACCATTAGGTAAAGCCTATGGGCTAGGGGAAATGATAATGTGAGGGGCAGGTCAAGGTAAGACAGTGAGTACCAATCCCACCCAAGCTCGTCTCAATGGGGGGGCAAGAGTACTTCACCAGCCCAGTTTTGACAAAAGGGGGGCTGGGAGGTTCCTGTCTACCCCCAGAAAGTTCTAGATAGGAGACTCCTCGCAGAGTCCAGCTCCAGGCTGGGAAAAGGTATAAAAGCTCTTCTCCCCAGAGGACACTGTGTCTTCATCCCAGCACCCAAGGGGATCGACTGCCACAAAGGAGAAGACCCGGCCCAGGGATATGGGGTCATGAGTATCCCCGGCTTAGGGAGAGCCAGAGAAAGGAACTGAGAGGAATAACAGCTTGCATGTTTGCCCTGTAGTTTGTTTTAGTTGCCTATGCTTGCCATAACTTTGCCTTGTCAGACTTTTCCTACCAATTGGCTTTCTTCTTATACCTTGTTAAAATAAATTGTTTTCCTTCACTACAGTGGAGCGTGTGTGTGTTCCAATGCCCCTTAGTCCTCCACGGAAGCCTGACTCTGTCTACCCAGAATGTATTGGGACCTCCACGGAAGCCTGACTCTGTGGCTTAGTCAGGGAAACATGTCACAACCATGGACAACACACATTTGCAACTAGCACGTAGCCACTGTTCTCTATAGAAATGATGAATGAGCACTGCCCTTCTGTAGGCACAGGGATCATAGAGATGTGCATTTCTGTTAAGGACCAGTCTAGTTCCTGCACAGCTCCAGGGTGTTTCTGAAGCTTTGCCTACACAGTCCCAGCAATTTCTACTCTGGGGCTCTTGGCATTTTGTGGCTTCTCTCCTCCACAGCTTAGTGAAGTGCACCAGGGATACCATCTGGGAAACAGCTGGTGGGGACAGACTATCGAGTAGCCACAAACACGCAGCAGCAGCAGCAGAAATGTCTGATCATGCAGCCACGCACCCTGGATTACAGGCAGGAACATCATGCAAGGCTCTCGGACATCTGCGGCTCTGGGGAAAATGAGGTAAAATCTTCCAGAAAGAGCACAATAGCCAGCACTTTAAAAAAAAACACCCAAAAAAACCCTCTTTAGATGGTTTTCTTCGTTATCTAATAAATAATAAAACACAGCTGATTAAGTGAGTCAGTAAAATGCCAAGGGAGAAACCTACAGTTCAGAAAGGTGCTAAAATACTGTGTTTAGGATCTACTAACTGCCGCATGTTTTCTTTTGAATAATTAATATTAAAGGGCTACCTTTACAGGCCTGAAAAGGGTAGGAAAGTACCTTGAGGAACCTTTGCAGTGTTTCAGAGTGCAGTTTTGCAGTGGGATCCATGGGTCCTGGGGCCTCGCGTGTGGGAACAGAAAATAATTCCCCTCCCAAGGGCAGGACTGGGTAGGCACAAATCTGCGCTATCAACTATTATGCCAGGAAAATCCATCCTGTTCTGGAAACAATGACATGGTCCTTGCACGTGGAGATTTGAACTGACGTTTTTGCCACTGTGCTTATAGCTACCCAGTAGCCCACACCCAGGCTGCGAGGGGAAGGGCTGAGCTACTGTGGCTTCAGTCGGGCTGCCCCATCCTCCTGTTCTACAGAAGTGTCGTGACTCTGCAGTACCCTGGGCTGCTTGGAGAAGCAACAGGCTATAGATGGTGGCGGCGGCAGTGCTTGGGCTCAGGGTACCACTGCCAGGCAGCCAGTATCAGCAGAGCCAAACTTCCCTGGCTGTGGCAGGCTGCGTGTCCCAACAAGAAGGAGAGGTCCCTGCACACTGATCTTAGAGGGAGGAAAGGGGCATGAGGAGTCTGTTTGGACTAGGTGGGGTGTTTCTCCTGCTCTCTTCACTTTGCTGCGGCCACTAGTTTCTGCAACAGCAGGCAGGCTACAGCGAGTTACCACGTGTAACAGCGGCTACGTGCAATTACCTGATCCTTGTTTTTCCACCCCCAAGCTTTGCAGGTGAAAAACAAGGATCAAGCGCATAGCAAACATGTAGCAGGATGCGGGTCTGGCCATACAGACATAACAAGATCCAGGTTTGTGACTTAGCTTCATTGTGCCTGATAAGTGTTTTTTCGTGGGAGCAGACTTGTGCCCAAGCTGTGGGGAGCAAGGCAGCCCATCTGACACCCAGAAACTGCTGCAGGCAAGGTTGCCTCCCTCCCACTGTTGAACATCAGGGAGCAGGACATACATACACAGATCTGCAGCTCCATGGGACTGTGGGATGGGGCAGGGTACAGGAGGTGACAGGGCAATTGTTTCTAAGTGCAAGAACTAGCAGGCACAAGAACAGAGTCTTCAGGATGGACCCAGCGGGTTTTTCTACCTTCTGTAGAGAGCTCTGTTTGCTACAAATGAGGACCCCCCCAACACTGTTTCCTAAATCAGGGGTCTCCAGCCGTTGCCAAGCCCTAGGCACTCATTCTCCTGTTTGGGATTACCACATGGTAGCTGAAAAGAGCTTTTAGTGCCTTTACACTTGGCACTCTTGCTGCGTCTGTGTTACTATAAAAGAAGAAAGCGCTGTTGAAAAGCTGGGATGACATATTGGCCGTGATCAATGAAAGCTGGAGATGGAAGGGCCGTTTCTGCTCATGCAGTACCCAGCTCTGTCATTAAACAACTCCACTCTGAAGGGACAATGAAAAGAGAAATTCATTGGGCTACAGAAAAGCCGCAGGCCACAGAGCACAAAAAGCGCAGAAGTCCCCAAACAAAACCCATTCCAGCCAACCTGGTCTCAGTAGACTGAGGAGCAATCAGTCTGGCATTTGAAAACGTTCTACAAGGCAACTGACTGTTTCAAAAAGCATTTGGATGGATGCTGACGGGCCAAACTGCCTGCCCAGGAAGCCATGAAGTCAAAGAGAAAGGGAGTCGGTCTTGGTGTTTACAAGAATTCCTGGCTGGGAAGAGAGACAGGGACCTATGAGGAATGTTGTCGTGCCATGCTGCATTCTGCAAAGAGCCATTGATTCCTGTAGGGACTATTCTGGGAGAGGCTCCACACCAAATTCACCTTTGCCCTTGAATGACCTCTAATGGGTTGCCTCACCGTGCCAACACTGAAGAACAAGGAAACAGTAAGTGGAGGCAGTACTCACACACCCAAGAAACACATAATCATGTGTATTTGCATAATGCCTCAAAACAATAGAAAATGCTGCATCATAAGAAAACAAAGACTATTGTCCAAGTTTAATTTCCAGAATCGTAGTGAGCCAACGTGTTTCATGAAAGACTACTTCGGGGCTTCATAATCCTCCTAGAAAGATGGTTTGGCACTAAGAAAGATCGAATATATAACAAACAACAAATATGAACAAGAGGGTTGTGTTCCTTGAGACCCAAAGCTATAAAAATTGATTCAAAATGTTCAATCTAAACTGTAATACAAAAGGTTTCTTATTGATGAATAAAATGTGGAAGGATATTCTGACAACAAAAGGATTCAAGAAGGATATTTCAAAAGAATCTGAAATCACGAAACCCTAAAAAAGACTCTGGCTTGGTCTGTATACATTTCTTTTGGGTCTTTTTTGGTTGACATGGAGTGTAAACCCACGGTGGAAGTAGGAGACACGGATAAACAAACCAAACAAAGGAAAATCACTGAAATGAATATTTGATTTTTGCAAACAAAGTAGGAAGCAATTTTTTAGCAAGGCCTTTTGGTACTTCACAGACCACAGTGAGAGCATCACCACTCACTTGGAGGTTTTATTAATGCCTCCTTGCCTGCATCCAGTCTCTTCCTTTATTTCTTTTTATTTTTCGCATTCTTACCCCGCCCTTCTCTTATAGACTCAGGGTGACTTACAACATTACAAATATAAAATAAATACAATAAAACACATTGAAATCTCTTAAAACCCCAACATGATCCCAACCACCCACTCACCCCTTCCTTTATCCCCACCTACCACCCATCAATCCACATCCCCAAGCCCCTCTACCCAATCCTACCCAGCCCTACTCCTATCTGCCAGATGCCTGGCCAAACAGAAAGGTCTTACGTCTCCTCTGGAAGACAAGCAGGCTTGGGCTTAGATAGACCTCTAAGAGGAGGGAGTTCCATAATGACATTAGTAGAATGACATTCATCTTCCACATACCAGTAACCCAGCTGCCTTACAGTCTTTAAGCGTATCTGGAGCTCCTGCATCTCCCAGGTTTCACCTGCAATGCTGTCAGTCTCTGGGTGATCCACTGTCTAGGCTCCTAATCATACAGCTTGTGTATGATTAGGCTCCTCCACTCTTTGGCTGGCTGGCTGGCTTGCTGGCTGGCTTGCTGGCTTCCTTCCAGCCAGCCAGCCTGCCTGCCTGCCTGCCTGCTCCAGGTTTCAGCACCCTAGTCAGTGTAGCACAGTCTGAGCTCCAAATCTGCCCAGCATGGCTCCCAGCTGCAGACTGCCTGGCCTTTGGAGCTTGCTGGCTTTTATATCCCCAGAGCAGGGAGGTCCTCAGTGGGAAAGTGGGCTCCCTTAAAGCGATAGTGACCCACTTTCTCACAATTCGTTTCAGCCCTCTATACAGCTTTATTATTTGTGGGGAATGTTTGATATTTCTCACCTTGGATAATATAAAAATGTCAAGTTTTCAACCTTCATGAGCTCAGCTGCACAGGGGTGGGGAGAGGGGGTAGTTGCTTTACTGCCCCTCTTCCCCTAGCTCTGCCTCGCCCGGACCTCTGCCCGGCGCCCACCTCCACCAGACCCCTGCCCACCCAGCCCATCGCCCACTCCATGGTTGGCTGTGGTGAGCAATGGGCTAGGCAGGCATGGATCTGGGGGAGGTGGGCACCAGACAGAGGTCTAAGGAAGGCAGAGCTGGGGGCAGAGGGGCTGCACAGGGGTGGGGAGAGGCGGGATAGTTGCTTTACTTACCTTTCTATAGGCTCCAGATTCCAAACTGGCAGCCCCCAGTGCGGCCTTCACAGGCCGCGCCAGGAAAAAAATACCATAGAAAATCACTGCACATGTGCAAAATGGCCACCATGGCCATTTGGTGCATGGGTGGCCATTTTGGAAAATGCACATGCACAGCCATTTTCCAAAATGGTACCAGCTCCTTAGTAGCGTCGGTGCCATTTTGGAAAATGCCAGCTACCGGCTGAGCATGCACAGACCAGCTGGCATTTTCCAAAATGGCACCGACACTACTGAGGAGCTGGTGCCATTTTGGAAAATGGCTGTGCATGTGCAGAATGGCCATGGTGGCCATCTTAGCACATGCACAATGATTTACTATGGTATTTTCTTCCCGGTGCATCCCTGAGAAGGCCGCACGTGGCACCACGGGTTGCCAGTTCAGACTACAGAGTCTACAGGGAAAAGGTACGTAAAGCAACTACCCCACCTCCTCTGCCCCCATCTCTGCCTTCCCCAGACTCCTGCCCAGCGCCCGCCTCCCCCAAACCCCTACCCGCCTGGCCCATCGTCCACCCCAGCCTGCCCTTGAAGGGGGTTAGGCTGGGGCAGACGATGGGCCAAGTGGCTAGGAGTCTGGGGAAGGCGGGCAGGGGCCCGCGAGAGGCAGAGCTGGGGGTAGGATGGTTTTGGCACGCATTAGCTCCTTGCAGTGGCACCAGCACCAGTCGTCCCTCATCCCCCCCCCCCACACACACACACACACACACACACACGACTGGGAGGGATATGGACCTTTGGTTTCTATTCCCGGGTAGTTGGTCCAGTAAAAAATATCATTCGAACTACTTTGTCTCCACCCGAGACAAAGGAGATGGGAAGTGAACTCATAATGTATCCATCATCTCAAGGCCTATACCCTTTGCAGAAAGTCTCTGAATGTCAAATACTAAAACTCACTTGTCAGTTTAATTGGTAAATAAAAATTTGGCATAAGCAGTGTGTTTGGGAGTTGGCATCTTTTAAGACTAAGACCTTGATTGCTTTGCTCAGTAAAGGAGATTGAAAACACCAACATGCAATCTTTCCACAATCTAATTAAAGGAAATCCTCTGCCAGTGAAACCGTTTATGAGTTATTATTATTATTATTATTATTAAACATTTATAAATGATTAATTCTGGGGCAAAGATTTAGCAGATAAACAAATGCAAGGAGACAAAGTAAAAGGAAGGAAATAGGAACAGCAGAGGGACGCTAGCTGACAGTCCAGGTCTTTTTCTTTCCCTGCCTGGACATCTCTCCAGGCAGAAACTCCATCCCACTTAAAGTTCTAATCTTCTGAGTCTGTTTTTCTTCTCTTAATCAGGAAAAAAACCACCTCTACAAAATCACTTAACAGGACAACCAAAAGAGGGAATGGTAGTGGGGGGAAGACTTCTTTTCTCCTCTTCCTAGTCCTCAAATTTTGGACAGCACAGAATCCATTAGACCTCATGCTGTTCTTTTGCAACTGGCAAGAGTTGATTGTAGAGAAAAAGTAGGTTTCTCTCTACTATGTTATTTTAGTTACAAGGGAGGAGGAGGCACTAGATTATTGCCAATTGCAAAAAGCAGAAACATGCTGGGTTCCAGACTTTGTGCTACAGTATCTCTCAACTAGTAGAAAATGGGAAAGAGACAGAAAGTTTCAGAAAATATGAGCTAAACACAGACAAGCACTTTCTTCCTATTTTATGTAATTCTTTTGCTTTTTTACTATTGTATTTTATGCTCATTTATGCTTCTTCTAGTGCCTCCTCCTCCTCCCTTGTAACTAAAATAATTACATCTGTTCAGTGCCAGACACATTGCTATCATTATATAAATAATAGCAACCCCCTGCCTTGTCAGCTTCACCAGCATAGAAATGAAACTAACAAGAATCAGGAAGAAAGAGTAGGAAAATCGTTCTTCTCCTCACTTTCAGAACTTTGGCCAATTCTTGCCAGTTCAAAATCCTCAGCACAGTGTCTCATGGACTCTTGAGAACAAACCACTTACTGTGAACAATTCCAGAATAAGTGGTTTGTGGATCATAGCCTATGTTTTGCTTAGAACAATGGAACCCCAAGCCTAGATACTAGTGTAATATTGCTAATAAAACCACAGTAGCAGTAGTTTTGAAGTTGTGTCTAAGGATACAGCCACACAGGCTAAAGCTAGCCCAATCCCCTGCCTGCCCTAGGGTGGGCAATCACAGTCGCCACACTTGGGGTGGATGAGAGGAGCAGGCCACAAGATCTGCCCTTCCGCAGGGAACCCAGGCAAACGTGCAGCTGTTGGAGGTCCCGCTACACCCTGGGTCAGGCCGAGGGGCTGGGCACCCAACTGCTCCCCACCCACCAGCCCGCCCATGACGAACGCACCCTGCCACCCCGTGGTGAAGTCAGGGCAGCACGGGGACCAGCCACACGGGAGGTGGCCCCTTAGCCCAATTCAGGCAGTGTAACCCCTCTTTGGACAATGCTGCTATATGCTGTATCTCCAGCCTTCCCTGGTGGACACAGTATGTAGCAAACAGCTGCCTGCCCCGGGGTGGAGTGAACATCTGGTGGCCACTAGCCATACGATGCACTGCATTGCAGGGTAAGGCTGTCTGATGTGGGGTAACGCTGCCGAAATTGAGTTAGCATCTAATGCGGCTTCACCCTAACAGCCCCAGCCCCAAGGGCACTGGCCGAATGACATTCGGGAGAGTTAGCAGGGTGGGGGCTGGAGAGCTGCTTTCCTCTGCCCCTTTATGATGTGACCATGCCCCTCTTCTGAGAGTCATAATAGTACTGCTCCGAAGGGCCAGTTAGGAGTCAGGGAGTGCAACTATGCCCCCTTGCATTCTCCCTCCCAATGTCCATGCTCAGTTCCATTGTGTTGTGTACAAACGAGAGGTATGGTGGCCAGATATGCAAATCTTAGAGGACACTTATGAGAAATACAGGTTGCAGGGCTGCATTGGCTCCAGTACAGCCCTGCAACCTGTTTTTCTCATGTGTCCTCTAAAATTTGCATATCTGGCCACCCTAACGAGAGGACATGGTTGCTGTGTTGGTTCCAAAAGTAATAGATACAGACAAGGTAGTTCAGATGAGATTTTCATTGGACCAACTTCTGTTGGTGAAGGTATGCAAGCTTTTGAGCCACCCAGTGTTCTTCATCAGGCAACAAGCAAGCAAGAACCTGGGTACAAACAAGTAACCCAAAAGATCCCTGCCACAGAGAATTTACAATTGGCATAAATTATAGTACATAAAAAGCTTCAGGGACATTTGTTTTAGGTGTAAGCTTGTAGGGGTGGGGGTTGCCACTCTTTTTTGAAAGCAAGTTCTAAGATGTACAACATGTTTTTCAGACACGAAAACATTTGCCCTGAGAGTGGTGACATGCCTTAGCGACTAAAAAAAGAAAAGTCGAGGCAGTAATTACAACAGCAGTAACAGGAGCAGAGTGCTTCTGGCATTTCTCTTTTTAAAACTAGCAGTCAGGGGAGACTGTATGACTCAGGCCACTGGTAATGGGACATGGAGACTTACGCCTCTCCCCCACAGGCTCCAGAGCAATGTAAACTAGACAGGTGTCAATGCAATTTGTTACCAGCGGCTGACATGAGATAAGTGGGTAGGACTGACCTAGTGCACAAACGTAAAGGTTACAAAACCATCACGGCAATTGGCTGTAATTGGCACCTTGGTAAAGAGTCACAATCAAGAGGCGAGTGGGCCAGGAGAGAGTGGGTTGTGGAGCTGCTGGATTGTGGAGACTGAGCTCCTAGCCCAGGCTGCACTGGGGACAGCAGGGAGGGTGCTTTGGAAACACTTTATTAGCATTAACTGTAAAAGAAAAATAATAATAATCAGGGAAAAGATGGGGCCTGTATGAAGTGAAGAGCTTGGACGAGGACCTGCCTTTACTGTTAGTGCTGGATGTTGTCCTTTTTTGTTGTAGTTCTTTCAGATCACATTCCAATGAACAGAGGTAAACTGAAGTAACTCCTCTGATTGAATTAAATTGAAATAAATACTCCATTTTGGTAGCATTTAGACAAACTGTGTAAACCAAATTAGTACTGCACCAATCTCCCCCCTAGCTGAGGTGTAATGATCACTGAACCGTGGATGCCCCCTCATGCTGATACGTGTTCACACAGTTACTCTGAAAAAACAAATCAAAAGGGAGTACGTACTCCTGGTTTTTTTCAGGCGCATGTACTTCTCTTTCTGCTCCTGAATAATGTTAGTTTAGTGCTCTGCTCATGTGAACACTTCAGGAGTAAGAGAGAAGTAAGGCCCAGTTACATCAAATTAATCGTTCTTCAGAGCATGATGGGTATTTTCAGACGTTACGAGATCACAGTGAACCACGGTCAATACCCACATGGGGCCAAAGCGCCCTGAACGTCTGTTAGGCGGCCGCCAGATGTTCACCACGGTCGATTCCCACATGGGGTCAATTTCAACCACGCTTCCGGGGCTCCCCGCTGGACAATCGCCGCAAGCGTGGTCGAAGAGATCCCCGGCGGCAACCAACAAAAAGTAATGTCTGGCTGGCACCCACAGCCTGGAATCCCCGGCGGGATTCCGGGCCGTGGTCAAATCAGGCAGGCGCTGCGGCCGCATTGGCCGCAGCGCCCGCCCATCTCCCCAGAGGGCGGGCAGTGGGGGGACGGGAGCGTGCGGCCGCAAGTTGTGCCGCGCGGCCCTGCCCCCCTCCCCAATTCCCCGCCGGGATCAGCCGGCACGTCTGTTGGACGTGCCGGAGTGATCCCGGCGGGGAATCATTTGGGTGATTCCGGGATGGGGCAAATGCCACCCCGTCTCGTCTGAAATCACCCTAGGTTACTGTTAGTGTTAAAGGGGATCAGATTAACCCCCATACATTCTGCTTGCACCAGGCGTCACCAGATGCAACACTAGCTACTAATTTTCAGGGTTAAACACATTTGGTCAGTACATCTGTTTCTGCTAACATGCCTCTTGCTACTCCTTTATCACAACCAGGATCTGAAAAATCTCAGGTGCAGACGACAAGTAGGCACCCACTGCACGTAGCCTCTGTTACGTATAGATAAGCGTCCCACCCCACTTCTGGTCTGTAATCAGAAAGCCCATAGAAACATATTAACTGGTCACCAGCTGGTGGGAGGAGGCTCTTGGGTAGCCGCTGGAACACACAGCGGTATGAATGTCTTGTTTATAGAAGCTGCTAGGGGGATCGGGATGACATCAGCAGATTCAACATGCAGTTAATTATATATAATTAATAAAGCCCTAAACAGCTTGAGCCCCAAATATCTAAAAGACCGCCTCTTTCCTCATGTTCCATTGTGGTCTCTGAGGTCAGCCAAGAACGCCCTCTCGCAGGTACCATCTGCCTGCCAAGTGTCTAAAACAAGGGCACGCAGAGAGGGGTTCTCGGTGGCTTTTCCTCCGTTGTGGAACTCCCTCCCCTCGGAGGTTCAGCTAAGCCCAACACTGCTCATCTTCAGGAGGCAATGTAAGATCTTTTTGTTTGGCAAGCCAAGGTAGGGGTATTGTCAGTCAGGGGATTTTATCTGTTTTTATTTGCTTTTATGGGAGTGTTTTAATATTTTGGTTTATTTTGTGTTTCTTGTATTTCTGCACTGTAACCCACACTGGGTCCCAAGGGAATGGGCAGGATAGAAATAAGAATAAATAATAATAATTTCCCACAGATTTATCATTACGTCTGGGGGCACTCACTGATGCTCCGAAAGATGGTCTAAGAGCTACAGAATATAGTAAGATTTGAAGGAAACATAGATCTAGATTTTCAGACGTGGACAATGATGGTAGACACCTCTGCTCCTGAGTGTCCATCCTGAGATACCTTGAAGGGGCCTGATACTTAGAGTTAAGTGGGACATCTAAAATTACAAGTCAGGATCAGGGATGGTGGCCGATTCTTCTGACTTCTTTCAATGCTCCTATACACTGTGATTGTTGCAGAACGTGAGAGAGAAACTCGGAGTGTAAACCATCCTTTCCCATGTATCTGTGGAGTAGTATGAGGAGATGCCTTGTTGAGTCTGATCAATTTAACCAAATGGGCTGCAACTGGATCAGGCCCATGGTACTTCAGGACTGGAATACTCAATAAGGGCAAAGGTCTAAATTGGCTCAGTGGGGCCAATCCCATGCCCTGCGGATCCCATACGCATGTGTGCGGTTTCCGCGTGGCATAATGTGCCAGCAAGGCAGGTGCACGCAGTTTCCACGGGGCATGGGATTGGCCCAATGACCTGCCATCACACTCTCCACTGCTGCCACTGCCCATGCCATCCTTGGCTTCCCAAGACCTCCTCCCTAACTCCCCTCCCTTCCACCCTGGATGGTTCTCCTACCTCTCATAGAGACTGACCTATGATTGTAAGCCCTTCCAGGTAGGGACATGTCTATAACTAGGTACTGATTAGAATTTCAAACTGAAGCTGCTCTCTTCTCTCTTCAGAGGATTGCTCCTAATTACACACTAAGAGATTCTCTTAGCTCTAGCCCTTGTTATTTGATTACTTGGACGGATGCAAGGAAGAGACAGAATTTTACCAAATTTCGTTGTAATGTTTTCCCTTCTGCCCTTCTTGAGGGTTGTTTTCTTAGAGTGCCAAAGGAATTGAGACTTTGCCGGCTATGTGACTTACATGAAGTTGATACTGTTGCTCATATTTTTTTCCGTTGTCCAGTTCTTTCAGGGTTGAGGGGAAAATATTTAGAGTATAACCCTACTTCAACGCCAGTTTGGAAGTATAAATATATGCTGGGGAAATTTCTTAGCCCTTTGGACTCAAACCTGATTCAAGCGGTAGCAAACTTTTATAATGCTGTCATACTTTTCAGGCAAAGGCTCCTGCAAAATAGTAACTTAAATAATTTTAACTAGATGAGTTAAGATTTTAACTGTTTTATAAATTGTACTTAAGTGTTTATATTTTGTGATTTTGTCATCTACAACAGCTTCGGCTAAGCAAAAAAAGAGATATTGATATGTACTGATTATGCAGTGCCAGGAACACTGCTGGTGCTATATAATAATTAATAACTCCTCTCCCTCCCACCAGCTAGTGCACTTCTGACCAAGGTAACCACCAGAATGTTTATCAGGTGCAGGGACGGCTCTCCTACCTCCTTTCTCATGTGGCCCTGCCTCCTGTTGAGCATCATGATGTGATGATCAAAGGGGCCTGGCAACATCAGAAGGAGGGAATCCCTTATTTATTTATTTATTTATTTATTTGTTTTGATTTACAGCTTACTCTTCCCTGAAAGCTCAGGGATAAAATAAAACATGAAATAAAACCAATTTAAAACCTCAACCATATGTAAAAATCTCATTTAAAGACAACATCTGATACCCTATCCCCACCTGCCAAATGCCTGACCAAATAAGCCTGTCTTATGAAAGTGTTGCCGAAGTGTAAGAGGACAGATCTGTCAGTAGGGGGGTGGTCCAGCCCGTCCAGGATGCATTTGGGGTGTGATCCTCTGCGTCCATTGCTCCTCATAGCCCATTCCTGAGACTGTGAAACTGAGCGACACCCCACCCCCCCCAATCTGTCATCCCTCCCTAATCTCCCTGGATAAGGCACTGTTTCTCATCACTGCTTTTTAATATGAAGTCATGAGCCATGCCTGATCATTTGAAGAAGTATTTTTCACACACCCTGCCTCCGGAGCCCCCAACCTCTTATCAGCTAAATTAATTATTAAATGAGTTATTTCAAGGATTGTTTGGGTAGTTTAATTTCTGTGACTGCTTCCAGCTTTAGAGAGAGAGAGAGAGAGATACTGATGTATACTGGGGTAGTTATTATCTCATATTATTATATTTGCCACGTGATTATTATGTTTATTCCAATCCTTTTCTACCTGAAGTTGTTTTTCCTCACAACAACCGAGGGCAGAGGGAAGAATTTTAAAATCAACCTAGAAACAGACAGACCAGCCTATATGTTTGTTTTCCAAAAAAATTTACAGGTTTTTTAAAATCTTAGTCATGATTTTTAAATATGTGGGGGTTAGCAACACTGAAAAAGACAGCAATAGCTTAAGAATCAGAGTTACTTTGTTTACACATGACTCAAGCCCAGCTCAACTCAAAGAACACTGCCACGGTCACCATGCACCGCAAAAACAAAGCACACCTAGACCCTCCGCCTCCAACCCACTGCGCAAAGAACAAAAGTACCCACCAAGCACCACGCCAGTTCTCAGAGTAGTAAACTACAGCATGTCATCTGGGAATTTAATTGTGGGCAGGAACCTTCTGAGTGCTGGATTTACATGTGATAAATGCTCAGTAAAAAGTATATCAGTGGGTACATTGATGATGCCATAAGGTTATCACAAAGTGGCTTTTTGTGCCACTGCACACTGGCAAAGTGTGGTGCTTGAAAATACCCTAAAGCCACTTTACACAACTCTTGTTTTACTGTCACTAACAGCTAGATTGGTGCTCTGCACATTGTCGATCAGGCACACAAAAGTCGTTGCAGAGCGGATGAGCATTCCTGCCCACTACTGGCGTGACCTGATTTTCAGTTGACTCTCATTTTGAGATGCCATAATCAGCTGTGGCAGTTTATTTTCCACAGCTCATTAGTTCAAAAGGTCTTTTAGGGATGTTTAGTTTATTGCATTTCCAGAATCCTCTGACACCTGCAGATTGTGAACCCCAAAAGCATTGGTGAGAAATGTAATGTTGTTTCCCATCAGTGAGGTTTTATTCATCACTAAAGCCAGATTCTGCCACCTTTGCTCAGTATAAAATCTTGCAAGCATTTTATTTTATTTATTTATTTATTTATTTATTAAATTTTTACCCCGCCCCTCCTAAAAACAGCTCGGGGTGGCTTACAACAATAATAAAAAACAATACAGATAAAATATATCTAAAAACAATTAAAACATCTCAAAATCCACATCAAAATATTAAAACAGGGCCCGGGAACTCAATAAAACAATAAATAGGGTAGGGGAGATGAACCCCCCCCCCTCCCCAAAGGCCTGGGCGAACAGCCAGGTTTTACAACTTCGCCGGAATGTCAAAAGGCTTGGGGCCAGGCGAGCTTCCTCCGGGAGGGAATTCCAAAGGCGCAGCCTGGCCACCGAGAATGCCCTCTCCATTGTGGCCCCCCGCTTAACATGGGGGGACCTCCAGGAAGGCACCCCCGGCAGACCGAAGGAGCCACTCTGGGGTGCGGAGGGCGAGGCAGTCCCTGAGGTACGAGGGGCCCAGACCGTGAAGGGCCTTTCATTGAGCAAGCATGTCTATTGAAATTGATTGGACTTACTAGAGGTAGTCCTCAATGTGATTACAGTTGACAGAATACAACCTAAGATATATGGTTCTAGAATTAACAGTATATTTCTATGCATGTGATTTATTTATTCTTTCTATAGTGTTTCAGTGTTCAGAGCACTTTACAATCCTACAACATGAGGTAGGTCATTTTTATAGTTCCTGTTTTACAGATGGGAAACTGAGGCTGAGAGAGAGGGCGTAAACCAGGGCTGAAACCACCCTCGCTATCTTACTAAATCTCGGTGAAAATTGGTTTCTCGTCAAGATTTGCGAGAGCTGAGAATCGGGCAATTCACTACAGGTTCTCACTGAAATTTGCGCAGCCAGAAAACCGTCACTGTGCATGCACAAAATGGCTGCCTCTGCCATTTCTTTATATGTGCGGCCCCCGGGGCCATTTTTCACATGCGCAGAGCGGTTTTAGGGTTTCAAGAATCTCACAAGATTCTCAATTACCCTCAAAACCCGCTCTGTGCATGCACAAAATGGCCACCAGGGGATTCACATGCGCAGAAATGGCCATGGTGACCATTTTGTACATGCGCAGAGGGCATTTTGAGATTTCTGAGAATCTTACCAGATCTCGCCCAATTTTGCAAGAATTTCGAGCATTCTAGTGAGAATGCGCCAGATTCTCATTTTAGCCCTAGTGTAAACAGACTGCCATGGAGGCTGCCTGCCCCTGGAGCTGCTCCGGGATTACACCCCCACATTCATCTGCTTGTAGTCCCACCTGAGTCTGCTTTAGATGGACCTGGCAGATTCCCTGACCTGAAGTCTGCCTCCACACACACCCCCACACCCCTCGTACCAAAGAGTTGTGGGCAATTGCCTGGTACTCTAGGCTGGTGCTTGCAACTCTATGACGTTGCCTGTGGCAATGGAGAGCTGGGAGTGGGTCCACCCCACAGATGGACAGCAGCTCCACTCCAGGCTGGTGCCCTGGTTTTCGCCGGCTGGTTCACTTCGCCAGCAACAGTCTGGGATGTTCTGGAGCGCCGCCAGCCAGACTGCGCCTCCACAGCTGGCAGCCCTGCCGTTAGGTGGACTGGGCAGCCCGCGGGTGAAGCGGGCTGTCTGTTTAAAGATACCAATAGTAACTTGACCACGGTCACACAGTGAGTTCATGGTTAGGGCAAGATTTGAAACCTGCTCTTCCGCATCCAAATTCACACCTTATCCGCTAGGCTACACTGGCTGGCTTTGTGTGTGTGTGTCTCTCTCTGCAATGAACTAACTCATCAAAGAATAGTAATGATGGCGAATTGAAGGAGAAAATAGATGTATGAAAATAGGACCAATCCATAAGACAGAAGTTCCCAAACTAGGAATCATGACCCCAAGTGGAATCACATCCTCTGCAGACAGGGTTGCAGTCCTGATTGATATATGATATACTTTGCATGGTTTTGTTGCTGTCGGGCATTACGGCCTCATGGGATCATGCTTAAATTTTAAAATGGCATGGCACAGGCAAGAAAACAGGGAACTACTGCCCCTAAGAAATTTGAATGCAGAAAAGTAATTCCACTCTATTCAGCACTGGTTAGACCTCTCCGGGAGTATTGTGTCCAGTTCTGGGTGCCTCATTTTAAGAAGGACACTGACAGGTTGGAGCAGGTTCAGAGAAAGGTAACAAAGTTGATAAAGGGTTTGGAAAACAAGTCTTATGAGGAAAGACTGAAGGAACCGGGTATGTTTAGCCTAGCCAAAAGAGGACTAAAGGGGAAGAGATTGTGAGCTCTCGGGCAGGGACCGTGTCTATCTTGCTCTCTGTAAAGCGCCAGGTACATCGCTGGCACTATATAAATAATAATAATAATAATAATAATAATTAATAGCTGTCTTCCACTAGCTAAAGGGCTGTCACCAAGAAGGTGGCAAGGAACTGTTCTGCGTGGCTACAGAGGGCCAGGCTAGAAACAATGGACTCAAGTTACAGGAAGGTAGATTTTGGTTCGATATCAGGAAGAATTTCCTAATAGGAGCTGTTAGGCAATAGAACGAACTGCCTTGGGAGGCTGTAGACTCTCCATTGCTGGAGGTTTTCAAAATGAGACTGGGCAGCTGTCTGTCAGGGATAGCGTAGCTGTAGTTACCCTGCCTCCAAGCAGGGGATTGGACTAGATGACCCTCAAGGTCCCTTCCAACTCTAAGACTCTGTGTTTCTATCAGTCTCTCTGCTTTGAATCCTTGTCTGCCTCGGAAATATTTTTCCTCTTCCCTTTGGGATTTATTAGCTCCTGTGGACTCACTAATGAGAATTCAGGCCCTGAATCTGCTCAGACTTATCCACACTTCTAACCTGTGAGTAGTGACAATGAGGACAGCCACATGAGATGTTGTTGCACTTGGGCCAGCCTTACCCCAATTTGGGCACCGTAGCCAGGCAATGCAGTGGTTTGAATGCCCAGCAGATGTTCACCCAGCCCCAGGGCGAGGTGGGCAGCTGACTGCTACACCCTGCATCCTCCAGAAAAGGCCAAGAATGCAGGGCATAGCAGCCTTGCCCCAAGTGGGGTCAGGCTGCCCAAATCGCGGTAGCACGCTGACGTCCATGGGTCTGGTTCCTGTGTGCCCTGCCCTGCAGCAAAGTCCACTGTGAGGCTTTGAGCAGCGGGCACCGTCGCCATTCCCAAGCAGCCACATCATGGCCGGAGACAGGATACTGGGCATGCCCGGGGTGGGCGGTCAGGGCAGAGCTGGGTGCCTGCATGTGTGGCCAGCACCTCGGCCCGCAGCCCACCCACTCAGTTGGGCAGGCTGCTGCCAGCCGTCCCACCATGCCCTGGGGTGGGCCAAGGTGCTCTCTGTGCTGGCCCCGCAGTGGTGGCTGAAATTGCCCTCCCCAAGGCATGCGGGGATCAGTCTCGTCTGGCTGTACCCAGTGATTTCAAAGGGAGACCCCAAAGTACATAAAGCGAAGTGTGTGATTATGGGATTTTCTTTAGCGTTCGTACCTCCTAGCCTGGTTCAGGCCATGCCTTTACCATTTTCTGTTAAGTGTTAGAGCTCTCTCATTTTTGTGCGTCTACAGTGCATGTGCACCTTAAGTTTTTCCATGAACTTTTCATGCAGCAATGATGGTGATTTTCTGTTCGCACCACTGAATGCATGAAAACCTAACCACTGTACAAGTGTTGGCAATGAAACGGGGTAGGGGGGCATAGGGTTTCTTATGCAAAGATGACAAAAATAACTTCATTCTTCGAATGACAGAACTCTTAATGCTGCAGAATGTCACTAAACACTACCATTCACTCTGTCTTAAAGTCTTAAAGATTAATCCTGCTTATAACAAAATTCCAGATTCATGCAATATCTTGGGATAAAAATAATTGGAGAAATCAGAGCTCAAACAAAATCTGAGAATACAACTTTCCTTGTAGTTTTGTAATGTTTCATGACCTGGGATATAAAATGAAGGTCAAGAACTCTTACAATACTTAGTAAGCTTGTTTCAAGAGCGTTTTTCTGTTTCTCTCCTGTTACAAAGAAGGGGGTGTGCAGTGCGAGCCCCTGAGAAAACAACAACCAACCTCCAACTTTGTCCAAAGGTCAAATCTATCCATATTGCAGTTTTGAAAATGCTTGAGTAACATTTTTAGAAATTATTTCTCATTTTTGCATACCTCTGTGCTCTCTGGCTCCAGGGTGAACTGGAACTAGAAATGTCAAAGCAGCAGGATTAATTCTCTTCTTGGTGAATTTGTGGCTGAAGTGAAAACCAGAGATAGAATTGTAGCAATGTAGGAACTTCAAGAGTCATCTAATCCAGCGAGCACCCTGCTCCAAGGCAGGCCTCCCTGCTCTAAAGCAACCCAGAAGCCTCTCAAATGCAGATGTCCTCATGATATTGCCAGCTCTAAGCTGCAGACCTGAGAGGGTTAGACCCTTTTATCTTTACCCTCTGTGGGTCGCGCAAAAAAGCAGATGCATAACCCGCTCCCATAGGTTAGCATCTGATTGTTTTTAAGTGAGATGCTAACCCGCATGGCCACTAAGGAGCCACTCATCTGACTGCCCATCTGAAAGTGGAACTGGTGGGGGATACGTACTCCCATAAGCCTTGCAGCACCCACTCCTGGCCACTCACAGGGCACTGCCGAGAAATCCAGTGTGCAGTGCGGAGCAAGCCAGATAGCTCCATGGCAACGGGCAACCACAGAGCCCCTGCCCGTATGAACTGGGGCAGACAGCCACGTCAGCAGACCGGTCTGCTGCTCATAGGCATTGTGGGCAGGGGACACGGCCTTTGCAAGTCACAGGAACTGGCCGGGAGTGCTGGGGAGCCCTGGTTCCCCAGTGTTCATGCCAGGAACATGTCAGTGGAAAGGCCAACCTGACACACTTCCCCATCCCCCACGGTCGGTGGCAGAGGGAGCGTGTGGCTGGAGTAGCCACACTGAGAGCCACCCACTTGAATCCCTCCCCATGCACCCCTCTTGAGTGGGTGCTTCTTGGCAGTGCCACTCAGCAGCCATGGAACACCACCACCCCTTGCTCATTTAAATCCACCATGATGAGCCCCTCACAAGTCCTGACCCAGGCAAGCACCCACTCTATATAGGGCTCTTCAGCTTGGAGACAAAACCACAGAGAGAGAATTTGATAGAAGTTTATAAAATCATGAGTGGTGTGGAACAATTATGCCATTATTTACCCTCTCAAAAAATACTAGAACTAGGGGACACTCCATGGAACTAACTGGCAGCTGATTTAAAACAAACAAAAGGAAATACTCTTATTATTATTATAAGCTTTTATGTAGCGCCAATGATGTACCTGGTGCTTTACAGAGAATAAGATAGACATGGTGTCTGCCCAAGTTGCCAGAGGATGTTGTGAAGGCCAGTAAGATAGCTGGGTTTAAACAACAATTGGATAAATTCTTGGTGGACAGGTCCATAAATGGCTATTAGTCACGTATTATTTATTTATTTAAAAAAATTATTATCCTGCCCCTCCTGCCTCAGGCAACTCGGGTCGGCTCACATCATACAAATATAAAAACACTTAAAACAACTTTAAAAGGAGGTACCAAATACCCACCCCTACACCCTCCCACCCCACCCCACTCAAACCCAAGCCCTCACCCATCTCCCTCGCTAAACACCTGGCGGAACTACCAGGTCTTACAACTTAGTCAAAATGAGGGGAGATCAGGGGCCAGCTGGGCAGCCACTGGCAGGGAGTTCAACAGCCGCGGTCCAACCACCTAGAACGCCCTCTCCTGTGTGGTCCCCCGGAAGACTCGGGGGACCTCGAGCAGGGTGCCCCCAGATGACCACAGGGGCCAATCCAAAGCCCGGGTGGTGAGGCGAGCCCGCAGATATGCAGGGCCTAGGCCGTTTAGGGCTTTATAGGCCAATACCAACACCTTGAATCCGGCCCGGAAAACCACTGGCAGCCAATGCAGAGAACGGAGCAGCGGTGTAATATGCTCCTGACGGCCCAGCCCCGGGCCTCCACATTCTGCACCAGCTGCAACTTCCGAACCATCACCATGGGTAGCCCCATGTAGAGAACGTTACAATAGTCCAACCTGGAGGTGTTGAAAGCATGGATGATGGTCGCCAGGTCAGAGTCTGAGACATACATCCAGAGCCGTCGCACCAGGTGTAGTTGACGAAAAGTACTCCTTGCCACAGCCTCCACCTGGATAGCCAGGCAGAGCTGCGCATCGAGGAGCACCCCAGACTTCGAACCTGGGAAACCAATGGAGGACAGACCCCGTCAATGACGGGGGCCGCCATCTCCATCGGCTTACCCACCGACATCAACTCCATCTTGTCAGGATTCAGCCTCAGTCGGTTTGCCCTCATCCATTTCCCCACAGCCGTCAGACACCGAGTAAGCACTAAGACTTCTGGGTCTAGGTCTGTTGAAAAAGAGAGGTAGAGCTGGGTGTCATCAGCATATTGATGACACCGCATGCCAAACCCCCTAATCACCTTGCCGAGCGGCTACATGTACACGTTGAACAGGAGAGGGGAACAAAACAGAACTCTGCAGGACTCCACACGAGAGGTCCCGGTATGATGAAAAATATTCCCCGAACACCACTCGCTGAGTTCTTCCGGTCAGGAACGCATTCTAGAACTGTCCCGCCCACCCCTGCACAGTCCTGCAGGCACGTCACCAACATCTCGTGGTCAACGGTATCAAATGCAGCCGATCGATCTAATAGGATCAACAGGGTCGAACAACCCCGTTCCCGGCGCAGATCATCTATCAAAGCCACAAGCGCAGTCTCGGTGCCATGACCCAGTCGAAATTCTGACTGAGAGGGATCAAGAAAAGCAACGCTGTCAAGATGCCCCTGCAGCTGCTGGGCCACAGCCCGTTCAGTAACCTTCCCTAAAAAGGGAAGGTTGGAGACAGGCTGATAACTGGCAGGGGAATCAGCGTCCAGCAATGGTTTCTTGAGCAGAGGCTGCACCACCGCCTCCTTGAGACAGCCCGGCACTCTGCCCTCCCAAAGGGAGACATTGATCACCCCAGCCAGCAACGGACCCATTGTCTCCCGGCAAGATTTAATTAGCCAAGACGGGCACGGATCTAACTCCCAAGAGGTGGCTCTAACTCCCCCAATGGCTGTGCCCTCCCCCCCCCCCCGGGGTGGGGCCTGACCCTGACCCCCCCAGGCTACCCTGCCTAGACATCGAGGGAGATCCCTATCCACCTCAACACACTCCCCCATACCTCCTTTCCCCATACATTCCCCACCACCAAAACAACCCCCCCAAATATACAATATAGACCCCTCACCACCACCCCCGATTCCCTAACACAAAACCTCCTAATACAAACACAGAGCCCTCTACCCCCAACGCCCCAAGTCCCGCCAAGGGCCACGCCCATGGACCCTTTGGCGCTGTCCTTAGGTGCATGCCTGCGGCGCTGCCAGCAAACACACTGCTTTAAAGCCCCTACTGGGGCCAGCGCAGGTGCAGGCAACGAGTGGAGCCCCACCCCTCTCCCTCTCACACCGGGGGTGGGGGGGGATGGAAAATCCCGGTGTGCTGGTTCCCAGCCCCGCTGCAGGCGAGCAGTGCCGAAGAGGGGGCGAACCCAGCCGGCTCCCTGCCCCCGTGGCAACAACAGTGTAAAGGTAGGGGGGCAAGCCCAACTGGCTCCCAGCCCCCCTGAAGCAGTAGGTTGGGGGATGCAATGGATGTTTTTAGATGGACCCAGGAGTGGCTATAAAGCATGAGTCTTTATAGCCTGAACTAAACATTTAGCCAAGGGGTTATAGCTGGACTGGAAGTAACCCACTGGATGCTTCCAGGGAAGGGTACCGAAACAGGACGCATGTGGGGATGATCCATTCCTCATCATTCAGTTCACCTGAGGGTAGAGGGCACCCCAAACATGAGGCTGCCTCCCCTAGCCATTGATGAACCGGTTCTGCATGAACCTATTGTTTATCTAGCACTTTTAGTGTGCAAAGTGCCTTGCAACCCTTAACTCACCCACCCTTACAACAACCCTGTGATTAGAATTCCCATTTTACAGTTGAGGAACTGAGGCAGAGCAACTTGCCCAAGGTTGGTGTTGGGCCTAACCCAACATAAAGAGAGATGTGTCCTGTTCCTCTGAGGCAGAGCAACTTGTCCAAGGTCACCCTGTGAGTTCATATCTCAGTTGGGATTTGAACACTGATCTCCCGGGTTAGGCCCAACACCTTATCGGTGGGGGGGGACAAGCTTTCCCCTCCCAGTTCCAAGGGCTACAGAGATGTTGTTAGTGGGGATGCTTAAGAAGGACGAGGTCCAGATGGTGGCTCCGTGCCGTGACTCTGTTCCTTATCCTACTGGGCATGGCTTTATGTCTGCTCCTTTACCCTGAGCTCCGATTTTCAATGCTTGGAGTAGGAACTGGATCCAGAGGCCAGATCCAGGAACTAGAAAGGGGCCAAATAAAAACTAGCTGAGGGCTGCCTTTGGCCCCTGAGCCTGAGGTTCCCCACCCCTGCCTTATCCACTAGGCTGCGCTGGCTCCCATGAATGGTTTCTGTTCAGTGGCTCAGGTGCAGAACAGGACACATCTCTCTCTCCTTCCCAATCAGGTTGACAAGAAGTACTTTTTAAATTGTTTCCACCTGATGACAATAATTGATGCTAAAATAATCTTGATTAACACTGAGCAGCCTATTTGCATATGCAAGGAGAGAGGAGACAAAGACAGGTTAACATAAGGTAACATCGTGGGACTCTTAAGTATCAACTTTGCTTTCTTTGGAGGAGAATTGGAGTAGAGTGTTGCAAAGAGCAGAGTCAACTGAAGATCGTCCATTAACCTGTTCTATAGAGACCTGATCCAGCACACACTGGCATCAAGGAAAAGGCTCCTACAACCTTTCCGTGGACTCAGCCAGGCCAGCAGATACTATTATTTGTATAGGGCCTGCAATATACCTGGCACTGTGCAATCATTAATTAGAGACAGGTCCCCACCCGAGGGGCTTACAATCTAGGAGAGACAAGGGTAGGGCGAACAAAGGAGACACAGAGATGCAGACCGCCTCACCCTCCGGATCTTGGATCAACCTCTACGGTCGGCCGGGGGCGCCCTCCTTGAGGTCCCCCAGGTGTCCTGGGTGTCAACCATGAGGAGGATGTTCTCAGTGGCTGCACCGCAGCTGTGGAACTCCCTCCCGTTGGAGGTCCGCCTGACCGCTGACTTCCCCTCTTTCCGTAGACAGTGTAAGACCTGGCTGTTCCACCGGGCCTTTGCCAAGGGAGATGGGATGGGTGGGCTGGGTTATGGGGTGGGGTGGGTTATTGTTTTTGTGTTGGGTTATGTTAATTATGAGGTGAAGAAATGTTGATTTTAATGGATTTTATTATATGTTTTAAAACGTTGTTAGCCGCCCCAAGATGCTTGTAGCAGGAGGGGACAGCATACAAATGCAATCATAAATTGTGTCCGCCAAGTCCTGCCCGGTGGAGCTTTTCTGGGTGGTGAGGGGGCTGGTCAGTCTGACCGGCCTCCGCCTGGATTTAGAATCACCAAATGCCCGCTGTGCCTTGTTTGTGTACTTTTTTGCGGATAAAATTGCTCAAATCCACCACAGTTTTGACGCAACATTTTTAACAGTAGATGAGCCAGAGACAGTAGAAGCCCCGTCCTCTCCTCTTTCGTGGGATGAATTTCAGGTTGTGTCGCCCTCAGATGAGGGGGATGCTCTTGGAACTGTTCAAGCCACTTATTGTGAACTAGATCCATGCCCGTTCTGGCTGGTCAAGGCTAGCCAGGAGACACTAGGACCGTTGCTGGCTTGGATTGTCAACACCTCTCCTGGGGAGGGCAAGGTTCCAGGCTGTCTCAAGGAGGCTGTGGTGCGGCCCCTGCTCAAGAAGCCAGCATTGGGCATTGGCGTCCCGGTCAGCTATTGGCCGGTCTCTAACCTTCCCTTTTTAGGAAAGGTTATTGAACGGGTGGTGGCTCAGCAGCTGCAGGAGCATCTGGACCATGTCAATTTTGTCGATCCCTCGCAGTCTGGCTTTTGTCCAGGTTATGGCACGGAGACTGCACTTGTGGCCTTGATCGACGACCTCTCCCGTGAGTTGGACCAGGGTCGTTTGACCCTGTTGATCCTGTTAAATCTCTCAGCTGCGTTTGATACCATTGATCATGAGTTGGTGACTCGGCTGTGGGACCGGGCAGGGATTGGCGGGACCGTTCTTGAATGGTTCTGCTCTTTCCTGGCTGGGAGAACCCAGCATGTGTGGTCCTGGATGATTTTTCATCTTCCCCCCCTGTGGTCTCACGTGTTGGGTCCCACAGGGTTCTTTCTTGTCCGCTCTCTTGTTCAATGTGTATATGCAGCCTTTGGGGGAGGTTGTCAGGGAGTTTGGCATACGGTGTCATCAGTATGTGGATGACACCCAGCTATATCTCTCTTTCTCATCTGACTCAGGCCCGGCAGTCTTGGTGCTTACCTGGTGTTTGGCAGCTGTGGGGGATTGGATGAGGACAAGCTGCCTGAAGTTAAATCCTAACAACACGGATGTGATGGTTGTGGGGAAGGCCAGGGGAGTGGTGGCCCCCATCATTGATGGAGTCCGTCCTGCCCTAGTATCTCAGGTTCAGAGTTTGGGGGTGCTCCTGGACCCGCAGCTCCGCCTGGATGTCCAGGTGGTGGCTGTGGCGAAGGGGGCATTTTGCCAGTTACATCTAGTACGTCGGCTTCGGCCGTATGTGTCAGATTCTGATCTGGACACGATCGTCCATGCTTTTATTACCTCGAGTCTGGACTATTGTAACACACTCTATGTGGGGCTACCCTTGGTGCTGGTTCGGAGTCTGCAGCTGGTACAGAACGCGGTGACTCGTCTCCTAATGGGGACAGGCCAAGGCGAGCACATTACACTGGTGCTCCGTTCTCTGCACTGGCTGCAGATAGTCTTCCAGACCCAATTCAAGGTGTTGTTGCTGACCTTTAAAACCCTAAACGGCCTGAGCCCCGCCTACCTGCGAGACCACCTCATCCTCCGGGTCCTGGATCGGCCCCTGCGGTCGGCCAGGGGCGCCCTCCTCGAGGCCCCCGAATTTCTTGGGTGTCGACCTTGAGGAGGGTGTTCTCTGTGGCTGCGCCGTGGCTGTGGAACTCCTTCCCACCAGAGGCCCACTTGATCACTGACCTTCCCTCTTTCTGTAGACAATGTAAGACCTGGCTGTTCCGCCGGGCCTTAACCGAGGGAGATGGGGTGGGTTAGGGAGTAGTAGGGGGTGAATTGTTTTTATTGTGGAATTTTAATTGTATCTGTTATCTGTTTTAATTTGTTTTTAACATATTGTTAGCTACCCTGAAATGCTTTTAGCAGGAGGGGGAGGCATACAGATTTTATTAATAAATAAATAAATTAAATTAGAAGTTGCAGGTGAATGTACTTAGCTTAGTTACAGGAGAGAAGGGAGACCCTGAAGGAAAGGCTGGAAGAGGAGGTATCAGTAGGGTTTCCACCTATGCACATTTTTACGGAACACTTATGAAAAATACATGTGGCAGGGCCTGCATTGGCACCTTAGGGTCAATGCAGGCCCTGCCACGTGTATTTTTTATAAGTGTTCCTTAAAAATTCCTAGGTGACAACCCTCGGTATCATTAACCAGTCTCTGGGGAGAGGAGCAAGGGAAAACCAGACAGATGGGGTGGGTTTTCAGTGCTGATTGAATGAGTTCAGGGAGGGGGTTCTAGCCATGTCCCCACAGGAGAAGGGCTATATAGGTTCTGAGGAGCAGGAGACTTGGGGACAGGTGGGTTAAACCCTCAGGCAAGTTCATGACCCCATATTAAAGCCTTGATTTTCAAAGACTCATTAGGAAACACTAAGAGTGTTTGTGGGAACTAGAAGGTCTTTTGCACCTCAGTGTTCCACTTCTCTGCCTCTTTTATATCTCCCAGGAGGAAAGGGGCCCTGTAAACCGTCTTACGGGACTATTTTATTCCTCTCTCTGAATGTCAGCCTTCACGCATGTGTCACCCCGCAGGAGTGACTAACGCTTCCATTACAGACCAGGCCTCCGAGACTGTCAGTTCATTCTGATCAGGTATGATCTGCTTGTCAGCTGGTTAGAAGGAAAAAGCTAATCGGTTCATTTTCCTTCCCAGCCAAAATGACTTCTGTCCTTTTGGAGCTGTCAGACATTTGAAAAATGAAGCCACTAAGTGCAGAAAATTTTATCTACCACCAGGATTTAGACGACCTGCACGCTGCAGAGACAAGCAACTGGGTTTTCTAATTTTGATTTGTTTTGTTTAAAAAAAACAACACACAACATTGCAACCAATGCTCTGTGAATCTCATAAGATGTGCTAGAACAATTGTGAAGAAACCTTTTTCCCTCCCAGGGACCACTAGAATCTGAGGGGTAGGGGTGCATAAGGGATGTGCTCAGGAAGAGAAGGGTCTGAATCATGAATCTGTGCCAAGCATCTGCCCCCCATCCTTGTGTGCATGCCCTTATCTTTGCTCTCTTACCCTGAGAAAAGCCAGGGTTTGCCCTTATCTTTGCTCTCTTACCCAGACCTGATGACTGGGAGGGGGAGGCTCTGCTGTAGCCTTGGGTTTGCCTCGCTTGCTGGAGTCCTCTTCCTGATAGCACTTCCTTTCATTGCAAGGCTTGTGGTATTGGTACCACTTGGGCTTTCTGCTGTATTAACTTTATTTAGTTGGGGCTTTATCAGGTGATGTTAGGGTTAGGACCAGCATAATGTGGTTTGTCACCTGAAGGGGAAAAAATGTCGGTCCCATGTGATAAAGCAGGTCTTGGCCCTTTAAGGGTTACCTGTCGTCACTCTAATCCCACCCACTTCAAAGGCTATAGGAGGAGAAGACAGAGGAACTAGGACAGACTGCTGTGGGCTGATGAACAAGTAGGATCTCTGCTGAGGAGGGTAGATGTGTGTTGGGAGCTGTCCAGGATTCTGTAGAGAAGGCCAAAAGGAAAGCAAGTTTCAACTGAAGGTGTGAGAATTCGCCTAAGAAACTGGGTGAAGACGAGATGCACAGAGGGTACCAGAAGGGATTAGCCGGGGCCATACCTCTTTCAGGGCAGATCCCTGGGGCATGTCCTGAGGAGAGGTGCTGTCCACCTCCTTGCTGATCAGTGAGAAACAAGAATGCCCCCGCTCCTGCTGCAAGCTCTTGATTGAGTTTGCAATGCAGGAGGAGGTGCCTGTCCTCCCCACGAATCAGCAATGCACCAGGGAGAAAGATCACTGCACCCCACATACGCTGTGGTCCCCAGGTTGGGGGCTGCAGTACAGATGGGAAGAAAGAACCAGGGGAGGGCCCAACCTGACCTTCTAGGGGAAGCGTGCTGAGAGTCACAGGAACCTCTTGGTGCCACCCAAGGTTGCCACCTTTCTGGATGTTCTGACCTGAAAGGGGGTGGGTTAAAGGGACTCTCCCTCCCTTTTCTGATATGACCATCTTCTTTTGAGCATCATGCTGTTATGATACTCCGAGGGGGACATGGCCATCTCAGAACTTAGACAGAGCAAAAGGTCTCTTCTGCCCCTCACTGACGTGGCCACATCATCCCATAATGACCAGGGATCTGTGATCACGATGTTTTCCCCATTGCCATCAATGTCATGACCCCAATGTGATGTCATAACAACCCCATTGCTTGGTCATGACCTCACAGCATTCCACAGGGTGCAACTCCATGTTGGCAAGGTTGGCAGAAGAGCCTCTTCACCCCTCCCCCTTTCCAGCATTGCCCAGTGTGGAAATAAAAGTTTAGTAGGCCTTAAACTTAACTTTGGTCAAGTAAGTACGTCATAGATGGGTGAGAGAAATATGCTGAACTAGGGAAAAATCCTTGAACTGAAGGCACCCCAGCTAACCTGGAGAAATAGAGCATCCACCTAAAGCCCAAACCTGGAGTTTCTGGGTCAAACCTGAAGAGGTCGTAACCCTAGTGTCACCCCCGAGAAGGCTACTGTTATAGACAGAAAATCCACTATGTCCCAGCCCTTCATGTGCAAGGGGCCCTACTAGCTGGTCTGGGTGGTCCCTTCTCTATGACTCAATGAAATCTGTCAGATACTTCAGATATCTGTATAATCTCAACTTTTTACATGCCTGAGGAAGGGCTCTGTGTGATGCAAACGCTTGCATACTCTCACCAACAGTAATTGGACCCAAAAGAGAGAATTCCTGAACTACTTTGTCTCCATCTCTTACACCTGGGACCGATGTGGCAACCACACACACTCTAGACAAACTTTGAACATAAAGACAACCCAGACCATTAGATCCCATGTCGTTGGGATTTGCATTAAGGTGCAAATATGCAGTTTCTGTAGAAAAGACTATGGCCACAATCCACAAAATGATTACTGTGAAGAAGTCCTGTTGAAGCCCACTGAATTATTGCAGAATAAGCTTTTTGTGACTCATGGCCTATCAGTTAGAATGTCACGCTAATGATACTGTGTTCCTGCTCCTTTAATGACTAGGATTTGGGAGCTCTATTGTAGGTAGCTTATTCCCATTCTAGAAACCGTTTTGGAACATGTCTAAGGCATTCCACTCTCCTGGTTGATGCTTTAGTTGCAATGTACCGGGTTAAAACAGTAAAACTCTATTTCCCCCGTTTTTAAGTAAAATAAGCACAGAACATCTACATGGGCAGGAACAAAAGAAGCTGCCAGACTTGTGTGTGCCCATACTCATTGGTTTTCAACTAGTAGATTGGGGCTGTGTTATGGCATAGCAATAGCAGGAACAGGATGTGCAACAGCACAGGGGCCCATGAACCTGGGGGCCCCTTGTTTTCTGTACTGGGAGGGAGGCAGGGGGCCCTTTCTATCTTCTGCACCAAGGCCCATTCCAACCTAGCTACGATCCTAGGGCTGGAACTTTGGGTGTTTTAGACAGACCTGGGAGTGGCCACACCAGGGACTGCTCTGGCTGCGTTGGGTTGACACAGAAGTGGCCACCACCACGGACCGCAGTCTGTCCATGCGGTGCCCCTCTCCCCCTGCACCATAGAGCTGTGGGCAGGTCACCAGCCACTCTATGGCTGTTGCTAGGGTAACAGCTGGGCTGAAGCAGACTGCTGCTCCAGGTTTGGGTGGCCCGCTCTGCTTGCAGTGCTCTGGGATGTTCCAGAACACCGCAAGCATTGCTGGCCCGCCGCACTGCAAGTGGAGCTGGCGTGCGTGCTCTGCTCCACCTCACCCCAGGGTGGCCCACCTTTACATGGACAGGCCACTC
Source organism: Sphenodon punctatus (assembly GCA_003113815.1). Taxonomy (NCBI): domain Eukaryota; kingdom Metazoa; phylum Chordata; class Lepidosauria; order Sphenodontia; family Sphenodontidae; genus Sphenodon; species Sphenodon punctatus. The sequence goes on from QEPC01006398.1 coordinate 1,211,028, forward strand.
GGGTGTGGCAAAGCAGGAGCAGTCTGTCTTCAACACTCTTTCTTTACTCTTTGCACTGCCCCCCCCCCTTGAGGACACCTTGGGTGTCCTTAGACATAACAAAGATCAGGTGTCAAAACCCCTAAGCACGTGTTTTCCCATTGTGTGTACCATAACAATCCCAACAGCAATTTGGCCACCCATTGAACACACAATGTGAACACCATTGCATCACAAGGACAATTTGCGTGTTCCTGCTGAACACGTGGCCAGTGTTGTATCTAATGCTATTGTGTGGCATGTTAGCAGGTACAACACGGGAACGAGGCGGCAGCACTTGCGTGCTGAGATTGGGTGACAGGGAAAACACCGAATTGCCCCAAGATGGGTTGTGTGTCTAAGAAGCGCCACGTGGTGAACACAGGGCCAAACCAGAGTTCATCTCAAGGTCAAAACACACATTCAGACACCCGTTGACGTTCTGTCTAAAAACGCCCCTTGTTTTCCCCAGGGCAATAATTTGGAGCTCCTCTCCCTCTTCCTGCTGGGGCGGAGATCCTATGCATCTCTTACCCAGGCTCTCTCTTCCCCCGACACGCTGTGCACCCACGTCAGGATCTAGCCCGAGCTAATTAACTGGCTTGAGGAGTAACAGATGTATCCAAAAAATCAATTCAGCTGCTTGAGCAGGAGTCTAAAAACATGTCCTGGAAGCAGGAGCATCAACAAATGTTTTTTCAAATGTCATCTAAAGGACACACATCACTTGTGTTTTATGCACTCACTGCTGTCACGTTGAACCCGCGCGTTAGTGATTTGCAGGGGGAGGTGTTCGAATTGAGACAGCGCTAGCCCCTGAAGCAGGAGGGGTTAATTGAGACTGGGTTCTAGGCCCATTTGTTTACTCCATATGCGATAATTATGATTATTTAGACGAAACTCCTCCAAGCTATTCCTGTAGCTCTCCTGAGTGATCGATGGGAGCTTGATGGCTGGCAGGCTGCATAAACACATTAGTCACTCCAGTGATTCGGGAAGAGTGTCTGTCTGTCCGTCTGTCTCCAGTAGAGAGTTGAATTGGGCCTAGCAGTGTGATGTGGCTGCACCTTCCGACGAGCCTCTCCACTGGGCTCCTGTCTATGTTAATAGCGTTTTCTCATTTGCCATTGGTTGCACACAGCACTTTCTAAGACAGTCAAGCTCAGGGCTGCTTGCGGTGGGTGGATAACCATTAGGTTTGAGTCTGGCTGTACGCCCATGTGGCCAAAACAGAAATAGAAGCAGCCCTGGAGGGTGAGAGAGGGGATGGCTACACCTCAGGCCCCACAATGTGTCAGGTGCAGGTCGCGCTGCCCCAGAGATGGGTGTGGAGAAGGTATTTTGTCTGCAGCCTGTAGGGTCACCGGGCTGCGAAAGTGCTTCTCAAGGTGGGCACGAAAGTACAGGGGTCGGGGGGGGTTTTAGACACCCCCACCAAGTATCGGCTATAGAGGCAAGCTCCTAGCATGAGCCTGCTGTGCCCTCAAAGGGGGAGGAGGTCACTCTTAAAGAGCCCACCACCTGTTCCATCATGCACCTTCCTCCTCAGATCACTCATCCAGGCCCAAAACATACTATTGCTTCTGGTCGCATAATGGGAATGATACATTTTATAACTTAGTAGCAAATTCAGTGCTGGCTTGTGTTTAATAAGATATTTTGCCTTCAAATGTGCTTTTCACATGCAGAGTGATTGCCAGGGAGGAAAGTTTGTTTGAGTGGTTGAGTTTAAATACTCTTCTAACTTTCCAAACTATTGGGTGTTTTCAGACAAGCGCCAATGTGGTGTAGTGGATAAGGTGCTGGTCTTGGACCTGGAAGACCAGGGGTCAAATCTTCCCCCTAACCAATGAACTCACTGGGTGGCCTTGGGCAAGTCACAACCTTGCACTAAGTTCTAATCTGTAAAATGGGAATATATGTGCATGTGTCTGCCTGTCTGGCAGGGCCCAATCTCTAAAAATCTGTGCCTGTAAAGGGCTGTGTACCCCTAGTAGTGCTATAATAACAGTAAGTGCCTCCCTGCTGGTTACCTACGGTAGCCAGTGGAGAATGGGCTTGTCTGAAAAAAAACCTGTTGTGCAGGTGGATCTGTTAATGCACACACATGATGCTTGAGTCCTACAGTGAGAAATCCCAGAGCAAAACAACACACAGGGCTGGAGGAATGTTCAGACTGTTTGCTTTTGAATCCAAGCAAATATTACAAAAACAAAGTTTCTTCTTTCCCAGAGTCCTACTCCATAGACAATGGATCAGGCTTTGCAGCTTATCACATAAATATTTTCCTGACATGCGCATGAAGCTGTTCATACGGATGCCTTTTCTTGTGACTTGTTATTGCTAAATATTTACTAAGTCACCACATTTGATAGTATACTTATTTGAACTTGAGAAAATCTCATCAGGAAGATTTTAGCTTGCAGGAAGTGGTAGTGTATCCAATTCAATTCAGCATGTACCCTACAGTATCCCTTTCACATCTACTATTAGCATTATTTCATCTCTCTCCCATTTTGCATTTTGTGGAGGCCTGGTTTAAGGTTTGTAAGGGCTGGTTCATCATTTATATAGCACTTTAAGTGCTCATCTAGTTCCCCATCACATCAAGCCTGTACAGTAGGTTTTTTATTATTCCCATTTTACAGATGGGAAACTGAGGCCAAGAGATAGTGACTTGCCCAAAACCACTCAGTGAGAGCATGGCTAGAATGGGATTTAAACCCAGGTCTCCCAGGCCCAAGTCGAACACCTTTTCTCCTAGGCTGCCCTGGCTCACAAAGGGAAGCATCTCATGATCTGGTTTGTGGGCATGCACGCTGGCATAATCAACAGGGTATATTATGGGTTTCATTATTTCTGTGCATGTTTGTGGACTTTCTTATTTTGGAGTAATAGCACCTATATTGACTTTAGTGTTTAATTTGTTTAGCAGCTTATTAAAATTGAGGTGGATTTGTGTACAGATGAAGGCACCTCTAATTACAAGGTTGGTGGATTACAAGAGAGTTCAATCATGAACAGAAAATGATGCCAGGGCAGGAGGGTGGGATTTTTTTAGCAGGCCTGGGTCAGGAGGGGACAACAGGCTGCAATGGCTGAGTTTTTAACATTTTCATTTATTTGGACATGGATCCAAACTTGCAGACTGAAGCCACACCACTCATTGCTGGTGAAATCGTCAGGTGATTCTTCTTGGTGGGTTATTGACAGGCCTCCAGAGAGAAATCTGGGGCCTCTGTACAGCCTGAAATAATTGCATTATTTTATTTATACTTCACTCTAACCTTTGAAACTCAAGATGACTTATAACAGAAAAATACAATACAATCTCTCTAAAAACCATCACATCATAATCCCATTTTACAGCTGAATAAAAGAATAAACCCCTCCCCAACCACCCAACCCACAACAGAGTCCCCAATACTCCTAGCCCTCTCTCACTGGCGGGGGGGAGGGGGATCATGGTGTTTCCCAAGCTCATTAGGGAAGATTATTGAGCAGGTGGTGGCTCAGCAGCTTCAGGGGCATCTGGATCAGGTCAGTTTTCTTGATCCCTTGCAGTCCGGCTTTCACCCTGTGTTCGGCACTGAGACTGCGCTTGTGGCCTTGGTTAGACCAGGGCAGTGAGTTAGACCAGGACAGATCATCTCTTGATTTTATTACATCTGCCAGTAGCATTTGATACCGCTGACCACAAGATGTTGGTGATTCATCTGCGGGAGCATGCCGGGGTGGGTGGAATTGTTCTTGAATGGTTCCACTCCTTCCTGGCCTGGAGAACTCAGCGGGTGGTGCTTGGGGAGTGCCCGTCATCTCCCTGGGACCTCACATGTGGAGTCCCACAGGGTTCTATTCTTTCCGCTCTCCTGTTCAGCGTGTACATGCAGCCTCTGGGCGAGGTCATACGTTGTCATCGGTACGCCAGTGATACACAACTTTACCTCTCTTTTTCGACTGACCCAGGCCCGGCAGTCTCGGTGCTCATCTGGTGTCTGGTGACTGTGGGAGACTGGATGAGGGAGAGCCGTCTGAAGCTGGATCCTGACAAGATGGAGGTGATGCTGGTGGGTGGGGCTGAAGGGTGGCCCCCATCATTGATGGGGTTCTCTCACCTTTGGTTGCTCAGGTCCATAGCCTGGGGGTGCTCCTTGATTTGCAGCTCCGCCTGGATTTCCAGGTGGCAGCTGTGGTGAGGAACACCTTTTGCCAGTTATATCTGGTGTAACGTCTTCATCCGTATGTCTCGGACTCTGACCTAGCCATCATCATCCATGCCTTCATCACCTCTAGACTGGACTATTGCAATGCACTCCGTGTGGGGCTACCCTTGGTGATGGTTCGGAGGCTGCAGCCAGTGCAGAACGTGGTTGCCTGTCTCCTTACAGGGACGGGTCATCGCGAGCACATTACATCAGTGCTTGTTCTCTGCACTGGCTGCCTATAGTCTTCCAGGCCCAATTCAAAGTGTTGGTGTTGACCTATAAAGCCCTATACGCCCTGGGCCCTGCCTACCTGCGGGACCGCCTCATGCCCTGGGCCCTGGTGCGGCCCCTGTGGTTGACTGTGGGCGCCCAGCTCGAGGTCCCCCAGGTGGCGACAATGGGGAGGGCGTTGTCGGTGGCTGCACCCAGGCTGTGGAATTCCCTCCTGACAGAGCTAGCCCTAGACCTCCCCTCTTTCCGAAGACAGTGTAAAACCTGGCTCTTCCACCAGGCCTTTGGTGAGGGAGACGGGTAATGGGGGAAGGGAGGGTTTTCTAATTTCTGTGCTTTTACTAAGATTTTATATATGTCATTTTATATTTTATGTTTTATATATATTTTTATATTGGTTTTTTAATATCTATGGACTGTGAGCCGCCCTGAGCTGCCATGTGAGCAGGCGGGTGTGGGATATAAGATTATTAAACAAACACACTTCCCCCTCCCCCATGGTCTGTGGCCGGGGGAGTGCAAGGCGGCTGCCATGGTGGCCACACTGGGAGCTGCTCATTAGACTCTCCCCACACACTCCACCTGAATGGCTGCTCCACAGCTGTGCCACTCAGCAGTCACCGACGCCGCTCATTTAAAAACACCCAAAGTCTCTTTAGCCAGGCAACGCCCTCTGGCTCCTGCAGCCTTTAATCATGAACAGTTGGTTACTCGCAGTATCTGGGCCAGTCACACTCCTCTGCAATCCAGTTAGCTCAGGCAACACCCTCTGAGCTGCCCCTGGGACCTGGCTCGGTCAGTATCTCCCCTACAGCGAGCTTTGGCTCAGCTTTTATACTCAGGCTGGCTCCTACCACGCCCACTCATACAGCTGCTTTCACTCAGGCGCTATCCACTGTTACTGGCAGCGCCAGCAGTCCCGCTAGCCCCGTCACCCAGCTGGTGTTAGCTCTCTTTTAAAGGGGCAGCGGCTCACAGAGACTCTGCCCTGTTGCACCATGGCCGAACAAAATAATGGATCCTGGGAACGTGCGCTCTTTTCAGTGGCATGGTCATTTAAATGGACTGGTCCATGTCAGGGGTGAGGAATTTCTGGAACATGGATGCAATCTGGCCCGCAGCTCATTTTTATTTGACCCCTTTCCCGTTCCATGATCTGGTCCATTGATCCACTCCGTAGTCACAATCACTGAAAGAGGAAACCCTTGGGCCACTGCTCCAAGATCGGTCTTTTTGGGGTGTTCAGTACAAATTATGATTTTTGCTGGGAAATCCTGAGGACCATATTATTAAGAGAGTGGCAAATTTTGCTCATGCGCTAATGGTGCATAGGCGTGGAATTAAAGCCAAACATCCATAGATTACTGAGCCCTCTGGCCTGCTCTGTGTAAAGACTTTGTCGTCTGTATTTATATTTGTATGACTGGGAGAAACATAGTGCACGATGTTTCATAAAAAATGTTGTAAAAAATATTTTATACCTGCTGGGTCTACCAACCGGACCTGGGAGCCCCTCTCTGGTTTTGTCCTGATTGTTAAGACCATATGATCAATATAATAAAGCACCTGATTGGTGACGAGGGAATTTATGGGGCTAGACTTGGTTAAACCTACGCTCCATTTAGGAGCAAGACCCATGTTATTGGAGCTCTTATTGGCAATTTTATGTAATTGAATTTTGCTTAAATTTTGTTTAAGTATTAATTTTTAGAGGCTTGGAGGGGTTCCCCATTACTTAGGAGTAAGATTTACACTATTAGGTTCTTAGGAGACTGAATTTGATTTTAATATTAATATTAATTTCAGGGGCTAGGCTCAGTCAAACCCATGCTCCGTCTAAGAGCAAGACCTAGGCTTTGTCATATTTATTTGAGACAGCTTTTTGCTTTTGTGATATTTTAGTTGTATTTTGTCATAGCCTATGGTTAAAACAATAAATTATTGATTGATTTGAAAGAGGAAACTCAAGAGAAGGGAGCAGAGACGGGGGCATGCATTCAAGGACAGGGGCTAGATCCATGGCATAGATCAGTGGTTCTCAAAAAAAAAATGAACCAAGCCCCACCCCCCTTCCACTTTTCTGTTGTAGTCTAGGTCCCTCCCATACACTGTTTCCTCTCCCCCTTTCTCACCCTCCTGTTGCTTTCCCTCTCTCTCCCTCTTGTTATTTGAATCCCCCGCCCCCTTGTCACCTAATTATTTGGGAGATTTCCTCTAGCTCAGTGAGTCTGTTTGCCGGCTGGAGTCCGTCCTTCTCACATCTCCCTGCCCAACAATACCTTCCATGCCCCTGTCCAGTTTGAAAACCTAAAGCATAGATCCGTGATCTGGACCCTTCCTTTCCTTCCACACAACTCCTGTGTGGCCCATGGAGCTTGTACTAGTTTTCAAAGTGGCCCAGAGGACAGAAAAGGTTTCCCACACCAGAGTACAGTCAGTGTAGATACTGGTGTTAACTTCATAGTGAAGGGGGGCGGGGGGCGGAATGTGCCCCCTTGTGGCTGCATCTGAAGGTTCATTCTGTGCTCTAGGGTTAAGTTTCTCCAGGTAAACAACTGTAGCGTCAGTGCCATTTGAATGCCTCACTGCATTATTTTACATCTGTCAGTCTAAAGTCAGTTTCGGCCTGCAATAGACAAGCCCTAGGAGTGCAGGGCAGCCATGGATTAATAAGAGGCACTGGGCACAAGACACAATAGCACTGGAAGGCTTAGGCCTTCCTGGAAAACCACTTTTGTCTAGATACATCCCATAGAGAGTTCTTCCCCAGTGGGGGTAGGGCAAAGGGGTTTTGCACCCCTTTCTGACTAACCCCCAACCCGTCTGGGCCGTAGTGATGTCACAATGCTCCACCGAGGCACATAAGAAAGGGGCGTGACCAATAGGCTATCAGTCTCCATTCTGACATTTGCCCGCCCCTTACAGAGCAGAATAACGTCAGGGCCAGGTTGGGAAGGGAGCAGGAATGACCCTATGACCTACCTCTTTCTGACATGGTCACCCCCAGAAGCCCCAGTTTCTCTGGGTTATCAGGGGCACCACTAGCTAACCTGAAGAAATCAGAGTTTCACACAGTGACTCTGAAGCAAAAGCTGGAGTCTGAAGGCAAAACCTGAAGAGGTGACATTCTAATCCCATAGGCCTGCAATGGAGAAGCCCCTAGCTCAGTTCTGCTCCCCCTATATCCCCGTGATACTCCCTGCACTAGCTAGGCTTGTTTTTAGGGCCAGAAGCCATCAGCACAAAGCAGCTGCACTGCCCCCAAACAATCAGGGATTCTCCTCTCCTCTCCTGCCTTCTGTCCCAGAGTGGGCTTTTTGCCCACATGCTCTCCCTAGGTGGCTTTCCATACAAGTCTGGCTGCAAAGAGAATGGATTGCTCATTTCCCCCTTTAGTGTAGTCTCTTTCACTGCCCTGCCCTGCTGCAGCCACGTAGGCCCATTCGAACTACTACTGAAAGCAGCTCGACTTATTACCTGTCAGTGGCCAAGGTGCCACGGGAAGCCATTCCAAGGCTTTGACCTCGCCCTTGGAGAACTGGATGATGAGCAGCAAAAGAAGTTCATTTGGGAAATGATGGTGTCTTCCAGTTTATGTGTTTACATACCAGAGGCTCTGCTGGCTCCTGAGCTTGGAAGCTTCTGAAATTCCCCAGAAGAGCATTTTGCAAGCTTGCTCTCCATCACCAGCTTAACAGGCAAACAAGGTTATGTACTAAGTCCCCTTATTATTAGTACAAGCCCAATGGGAGACTAGCAGTGAGCTCAGGGGAGACAGAAAGCTACTATAGGCACCTGCAGTTTGCCTATAGCTGATTGCAGGATTGCAGCTCTGCACTGTCTATACTGCATTTCTACAGAATCCACACCTAATAGAGCAAAGAGGTTAAGCTGTAATTTATTTATTTATTTGTTTATTTATTGAGTTTTTAACCCGCTCTTCCCACAAAGGCACAGGGCAGCTTACAAAAATATAAAAGCTATATAAACATAAACCATATAAAAAAACATATAAAGGCAGCCCCACCCTCCAACCCTCTTCCTAACTCCTCCACCCAATCCCCAAATGCCTGGCCAAACAAAAAGGTCTTGCATCTCTTCCAGAAGGTAAGCAGGCTCGGGCACCTCTCTGCATGCCCTCATTGTACAAACCTCATGGGCAGTTGGTACTCACAAGAGGGCACCTTCGGCCAACCTCAGAGGCCACAACAGAACTTAAGGGAAGAGGCAGTCTTTCAGATACCTGGGGCCCAAGTCATAATGGAACATGATAAGGACCTGCAGAATCAGCCCCATGGGGCTGGAGTAAGTTCCCTACAGGAGTGAAAACCCTAAGGGAGCTCCAGCACGTATCTGGCCCTTTAAGTGGCCAAGTGACTAGGAAGCCAGTTAAGATCAGCTGAATAGCTCCAGCTAGGCGTGGCTTTGCAAGCCAGCTGAGTCTCAGCTATATAAGACAGTGCAGGGCCACTCCCAAGCTAGACCACCAGGGAGAGGCAGAAGAGAAATTGAAACCAGGGTGTGGTAGTTAGTTTACTGCTGGGAGGGGCTCCCATGGTACAGTGATGAGTTCCACAGAAACCATGGAGTAGTGTGGAATGTTCATAGAATCAATCTTAGAGTTGGAAGGTACCTCTTGGTCATCTAATCCAACCCCCTGCTTAAGGCAGGAAACCCACAGCTACAGCATCCCTGACAGATGGCCGTCCAGCCTCTGTTTGAAAACCTCCAGCGAAGAGCCCACCACCACCCTAGGCAGTGTCTATTCCACGGTCAAACAGCTCTTACCGTTAGGAAGTTCTTCCTAATGTTTAGCCAAAATCTGCTTCCTTGTAATTTAGCCCATTGGTCCTAGTCCTGCCCTCAGGAGCAACAGAGAACAAGTCTGCTTCATTTTGTATGTGACAGCCCTTCAGATATTTGAAGAAGGCGATCATGTCTCCCCCCAGTCTTCTCTTCTTCAGGCTAAGCATACCCAGCTCCTTCAGCCTTTCCTCATAGGACTTGGTTTCCAGACCCCTGACCGTCTTTGTTGCTCTCCTCGGAACCCGTTCCAGTTTGTCAATGTTCTTCTTAAAATGCAGTGCCCAGAAGTGGGCACAGTACTGCAGATGAGGTCTGACCAGCACAGAATAGCGTGAAACTATTACTTCTCGTGACCTGGACACTATGGGTAATTTTAGATGTTACGATACCACGGTCACCCACACTGAATCCCCTGTGGTGGCCGTTCGTACCATAATGTCTAAAGGGATTTCCACCAGATGTTCACCCCAGTGAATACCCGTCGAGAATCACATTGACCACGCTTCCAGACCTCCGGCCGCCCGGAGGTCCGGAAGCGTGATGGGATGGGCCCCAACTATGGTTGGATTGGCCACGATCCGGGATGGGCCGCAGGTAACGTTTGTTACCTGCAGCCCGGCCGGATCATGGCCCCGACCACAGGACAGGATCGGGCGCAGCAACCGGATTGGCTGCTGCGCCCACCCGTCTCCCAGAGGGCGGGCGGCTGGGGGAGCGCTGGGGGGCAGGGCTGTGCGGTTGCACGTTGCACTGCACAGCCCCACCCCCTCCCCCTTCCGAATCAGGCCGGCACATCTGAAGGACAGTCAGACTGATTCCTGACCGGGATCTGAAATGGATCTCGGTCCATGATTGACCGTGGCAGGCCTCCGGGCCCGTCATGTCTGAAGTTACCCTATGTTTCTGTTAATGCAGCCTAAAATTGCATTAGCCTTTTTAGCGGCTGCATCACACTGCTGACTCATGTTCAGCTTGCGATCTACTACAACCCCAAAATCCTTTTCACATGTACTGCTGCCAAGCCAGGTATCACCCATCTTATACTTGTTCATTTGATTTTTCTTACCTAAATGCAGAACTTTACATTTATCTCTGTGGAATTTCATTTTGTTAGTTTTGGCTTCGCTTTCCATCCTGTCAAGATCATTTGAAATCTTGTTTCTCTCTTCTAAGGTGTTAGCTATTCCTCCCAGTTTTGTGTCATCTGCAAATTTGATAAGCACCTCCTCTACTCCTTTCTCCAAGTCATTAATAAAGATGTTTTCATTCAACATTAATGAAAATATAACTGCACAAATATACGATAACCATGCAAAATTTGATGCCCAGATGCAAGTACTCAGGACCATCTTAATAGTGGGTCGGATTATATTCTCCCAGCCCCTCAGACGGCATGTCAAGTTGGATGGAAATGATAGCTCTATCTTAGGCTGCTTTAGACGTGCTGCACGGCAGACACGCTGCATAAAGTCACGCTGCGTGTAAATATGCCGCGTGTGGGATTTAAACGTGACATTTCACGCGTTAAAGCTGGTCACGCGTTCTTTTAAAGCTGCAGATTAAATACCTCAATGTCGAGGTATTTAATTCACGGCTTTAAAAGAATGCGCGACTGGCTGTAACGCACGAAATGTCATATCTAAATCCCATATTTACACGCAGCGTGACTTTATGCAGCATGTCTGCCGTGCAGCACGTCTAAAAGCAGCCTAAGAGACCCCTTTCACACTAGGGATTTGTGCAAGAGGGGAAGGTGTGAATTTCACTCCTCTCCCAGCTCACATTCCAGAGCAAGCTACTAGTGTAGACAGACGCTGCCCCAGGGCCAGCACACTGTCACAGGTGGAATGGATAGCTACTTATCTTGCATTCTGCCCTGTGGTCACCTCCACCCCCAGGGCAGCCGATAGCCACAGTAGAGGCTTGTTCCCTGAGAGGAGTGAGTCTGTGCCTTTGTTCCTTCTTAAATGCAATACTAGTCCATAGCAGGGAAAGGGCCTATTGAGCCAATTAAATGATTGGCTCCTCTAACAGCAGATTTAAACTCCTGAGCTGTTGTTGTTTTTTATGTGTGGGAAAGATTTGGTTTGATTGGAAAAGGTTAGAAGAAAGCATCTAGAGAAATGCCAGTCACTTGTCATTGGAAATAAAGCTGCAGTGTAATGCATTTTGTACAAAGAGATCCCGCGCTAAACAATCAGTCACTGCTGATCTTTTGTTTTCCAATTAAAATAAAATAAAAAGGAAAGTTTTCCTTTATGGCATTTTCAGTATTACGTAATTTGTTTAAATATTCAGCCAATTGTCAGTTTATGGCTGCTTGAAAGTGCTGTATCAACAAGGTAGCAGATGGGAAGGTGAATTGGGCCATTTACTGGAGTGAAATGAAAGCATGAAAAACTGGATCCAGGAACAAGCAGAGCAGATGACCACTTGGATTGCATTTTAACATCTGTGATGCAAATATTTCTAAATGACTGTGGTGTGTTTTTGTCAAGCAGCCTCTCGCTCACAGAAGGCTGCTATCCTGTGGGCTGGAAATAAGATGCTGCATTTAGTAATTTGAATCCTATTTTTTGACACTCAGTTCAAAAGCTAGACTAGACTTGAATAAAATCCTTTTGATGCCAAGAATTGTGCATAAATTTGAATCCTCCCGTGCTTCCTTCTCAGGTCTGGGCTTTGCAGATCTCTGTGTTGGTTCATACCAGCCGTTCTCAGGCTACAACTTGGTTATGTTGTTGGTTCAAAGTCCTCTGCTCCTGCTGCTTANTATTTGAAGACGGCGATCATGTCTCCCCCCAGTCTTCTCTTCTTCAGGCTAAGCATACCCAGCTCCTTCAGCCTTTCCTCATAGGACTTGGTTTCCAGACCCCTGACCCTCTTTGTTGCTCTCCTCGGAACCCGTTCCAGTTTGTCAATGTTCTTCTTAAAATGCAGTGCCCAGAAGTGCGCACAGTACTGCAGATGAGGTCTGACCAGCACAGAATAGCGTGAAACTATTACTTCTCGTGACCTGGACACTATGGGTAATTTTAGATGTTACGATACCACGGTCACCCACACTGAATCCCCTGTGGTGGCCGTTCGTACCATAATGTCCAAAGGGATTTCCACCAGATGTTCACCCCAGTGAATACCCGGCGAGAATCACATTGACCACGCTTCCGGACCTCCGGCTGCCCGGAGGTCCTGAAGCGTGGTGGGATGGGCCCCAACTATGGTTGGATTGGCCACGATCCGGGATGGGCCGCAGGTAACATTTGTTACCTGCAGCCCGGACGGACCATGGCCCTGACCACAGGACAGGATCGGGCGCAGCAACCGGATTGGCTGCTGCGCCCACCCGTCTCCCAGAAGGCGGGCAGCTGGGGGAGCGCTGGGGGGCAGGGCTGTGCGGTTGCACGTTGCACCGCACAGCCCCACCCCCTCCCCGATCCCCCTCCAGAATCAGGCCAGCACATCTGAAGGACAGTCAGACTGATTCCTGACCGGGATCTGAAATGGATCTCGGTCCATGATTGACCGTGGCGAGCCTCCGGGCCCGTCATGTCTGAAGTTACCCTATGTTTCTGTTAATGCAGCCTAAAATTGCATTAGCCTTTTTAGCGGCTGCATCACACTGCTGACTCATGTTCAGCTTGCGATCTACTACAACCCCAAAATCCTTTTCACATGTACTGCTGCCAAGCCAGGTATCACCCATCTTATACTTGTTCATTTGATTTTTCTTACCTAAATGCAGAACTTTACATTTATCTCTGTGGAATTTCATTTTGTTAGTTTTGGCTTCGCTTTCCATCCTGTCAAGATCATTTGAAATCTTGTTTCTCTCTTCTAAGGTGTTAGCTATTCCTCCCAGTTTTGTGTCATCTGCAAATTTGATAAGCACCTCCTCTACTCCTTTCTCCAAGTCATTAATAAAGATGTTTTCATTCAACATTAATGAAAATATAACTGCACAAATATACGATAACCATGCAAAATTTGATGCCCAGATGCAAGTACTCAGGACCATCTTAATAGTGGGTCGGATTATATTCTCCCAGCCCCTCAGACGGCATGTCAAGTTGGATGGAAATGATAGCTCTATCTTAGGCTGCTTTAGACGTGCTGCACGGCAGACACGCTGCATAAAGTCACGCTGCGTGTAAATATGCCGCGTGTGGGATTTAAACGTGACATTTCACACGTTAAAGCTGGTCACACGTTCTTTTAAAGCTGCAGATTAAATACCTCAGTGTCGAGGTATTTAATTCACGGCTTTAAAAGAATGCGCGACTGGCTGTAACGCACGAAATGTCATATCTAAATCCCATATTTACACGCAGCGTGACTTTATGCAGCATGTCTGCCGTGCAGCACGTCTAAAAGCAGCCTAAGAGACCCCTTTCACACTAGGGATTTGTGCAAGAGGGGAAGGTGTGAATTTCACTCCTCTCCCAGCTCACATTCCAGAGCAAGCTACTAGTGTAGACAGACGCTGCCCCAGGGCCAGCACACTGTCACAGGTGGAATGGATAGCTACTTATCTTGCATTCTGCCCTGTGGTCACCTCCACCCCCAGGGCAGCCAATAGCCACAGTAGAGGCTTGTTCCCTGAGAGGAGTGAGTCTGTGCCTTTGTTCCTTCTTAAATGCAATACTAGTCCATAGCAGGGAAAGGGCCTATTGAGCCAATTTGTATTAACGAAATGATTGGCTCCTCTAACAGCAGATTTAAACTCCTGAGCTGTTGTTGTTTTTTATGTGTGGGAAAGATTTGGTTTGATTGGAAAAGGTTAGAAGAAAGCATCTAGAGAAATGCCAGTCACTTGTCATTGGAAATAAAGCTGCAGTGTAATGCATTTTGTACAAAGAGATCCCGCGCTAAACAATCAGTCACTGCTGATCTTTTGTTTTCCAATTAAAATAAAATAAAAAGGAAAGTTTTCCTTTATGGCATTTTCAGTATTACGTAATTTGTTTAAATATTCAGCCAATTGTCAGTTTATGGCTGCTTGAAAGTGCTGTATCAACAAGGTAGCAGATGGGAAGGTGAATTGGGCCATTTACTGGAGTGAAATGAAAGCATGAAAAACTGGATCCAGGAACAAGCAGAGCAGATGACCACTTGGATTGCATTTTAACATCTGTGATGCAAATATTTCTAAATGACTGTGGTGTGTTTTTGTCAAGCAGCCTCTCACTCACAGAAGGCTGCTATCCTGTGGGCTGGAAATAAGATGCTGCATTTAGTAATTTGAATCCTATTTTTTGACACTCAGTTCAAAAGCTAGACTAGACTTGAATAAAATCCTTTTGATGCCAAGAATTGTGCATAAATTTGAATCCTCCCGTGCTTCCTTCTCAGGTCTGGGCTTTGCAGATCTCTGTGTTGGTTCATACCAGCCGTTCTCAGGCTACAACTTGGTTATGTTGTTGGTTCAAAGTCCTCTGCTCCTGCTGCTTAGCACGGATTGGACATCTTAGCTCCCTTCTTCCTGAGCAAAGAATGTCGGAAGAAGGTGAGCTTGCTAGCCAGGCAGGGCTTGGGAAGGAAATGTTCCTCTCCACATGGGCTGGGGATAGAGTTTCAGGGCTGTAGAGCGATAAGAGGAGAGTTTGTGTACAGGTCCATAACCAGACTCTGGCTGAACGTGAGACCGAAGGCTCTGAAGGAGAGGTCAGATATTATGTGCCTTACATTACAATAACACAAGAGGTATTTCCATAATGCCACAGGCATTTCATTATCTCACTAAAGATATTGCTAGGTTTAACATGCTGCAGTCAAGTTGTTGTTGTTGTTATTAATCTATCATTTATCATAAAATCATAGAACTGGAGAGTTGGAAGGGTCATCACATCTCGTCTAGTTCAGTGGGCCCTATCCCTGAAGTATCCCTGACAGATGCCTGTCCACTCTTTTCTGGAAAACCTCTAGGAAAGGAAATTCCACAATTTCTCTAGGCCGCTAGTTCCGCTGTTCTAACAGAAAGTTTTCTGAATATTTAACCTAAGTCTTCCTTCCTGAAATTTAAAACCATTGCTGCTTGTCCTGGCACATTCTCCTTCTCGCCTTTCCCTGCCCCAGGAAGTTGGGGGACTCCTGTCCCACAAGGATGGGTGGATTCACAGGGGGAGCTCAGGAGACTTCGCCCCCCCCCATTGGTTAGCCATGGCTGACATCACGCTGGACCTGCCCCCACACATCATGGCTGGGGCGGGGCTAGAAAACTACTTAGGGACCATGCTTCTTCAGCTGCTTCTGTTCCATGTTCTGTCGATGCTGACCACACATAAGTACGGGGGGGGAGAGGCTACATGGGGGTCAGGGGCCTGAGCATGGAGCCTCCCCCATCCAAGGTCTGTTGGCAGCAACTGGTGCCACTTCACCCCGGCTAAGGAGGCGGCGAGGTAGGCTGTAGCATGGGTGCTGGCCCAGCTGCAAACTGCTGCCGCCTGGGGTAGGGGCGAGTGAGAGAGGCTGCGGGGGGGCCCACCTCTGGACCCAGTGAGGAGGTGCCAGGGACTGGCTGAGGGTGTGCCCGAGTCCCCTTCTCCAGAGATTCCCCGCAGCCAAGCCAGCTTCCCCGCACAGCTCGGGGATGGGTCTGAATCAGTCATGTGGGGTTCCCCTGGGCCCAGGTTAATTGGCCACATGAGTGGCCCTGGGAGCAACCGCGGTGCTGCTTGCAGGGGGGGGGGCGCGAGAGAGAGGCTGCAGGGGCTGGGCAGGCTCACCTTTGGCTCCAGTGAGGGAGTGCCAGGACTGACCGAGAGCGTGCCTGAGTCCCCTTCTCTGGGGACTCCCCGGAGCCGAACCATCTTCCCCACAGCTGGAAGCAGGGCGAGGCCAAGTCTGAATCAGCCATCCGAATGCAGTGGATAATTGCCCTTCACCTGCTTGGTTTGCAAGGGGGCATGATTTGCCCCTCTCTCTCTTATTGCTCTCTTTGGGTATGAAGTGCAGTGGGGATTTGCTCCTTACCTGGTTGACTTGCAAGGGGTATTATTTGCCCCCTCTCTTTTATTCCCCTCTTTTGCACAGTGAGGATTTGCCCCTCATCTACTTTGGGTTTAAGGGGACATTTGACCCTCCCTGTTTTATTGCCCTCTTTGGCATGGGGTACAATGGGGATTTGCCCCTAGACTGTGTATTTTTCTGTAGTTAGACTACGGGAAGGGGATATTTATCCATCTGTGTTTGATGTCCACTTTCAGGCAGCAGCTGGAGCCCAGCTGCCATATCCACTGCCCCACTGAACCCGAGTCCCCCTCCCCTGTTGGAGCGGTGGTTTGGGGGGGGTTCCCATGGCTTTGGGGTGGGGGTTAAACTGGCCTAGCACTGGTGCTCGCTTAGCAGGGGGCGGGGCTAGAGGTGGGGCTGGAGGCGGGGCCTGCTCACCTGGGTGGGGTTATACTAACTTTGAACTTCAGCCCCCCCATCCACATCACTTCTGGATCTGCCCCTGACAAGGGGGGATGCTGGCATCATGGAGCCTCTGCTGAAGCGTCAGAGATTGGGGTGCTGGCCTGGTGGGATCTCACAGCAGGTGGGGTCCAGGTCGCCTCTCTCCCCTGCCTTGGAAGCAAGAGTTCTTCCTACCCTGCTTCAGTGCCTCCAGATTGGGTTGAAGCCAAGTGCAGTGTATAGGAGGGAGCCAACCTTTTTGCGATTTCCAGGAACTGGAGGACAGTTCTGGGCCATGTGGGAATGGTCTCCTGGGGGATGTACCAGATTCAAGGGGATGCGGAGTACGTGTTGTGGGTGTGGCCTGGATCCCTGCACCCCTCTCTTACAATTGCTCCAGCAGGACTCCTGGGACAGTCAGCAGGTTCCAGCTCCACCTTCCTCTGAATCCTCAGTGGTTATTCTGGCACGCTGTCCAAAATCTTCCTGAGAAAGCAAGTACTAGAAGCAAAATGTTGCGTGTGTGTGTGTTTTTAAACACTCTACAACTCAACTAAACTTGCATGGGATTTCACAGGACAAAGGAAAGATTCTTCAATATCCTGAAAGCATTTTCCCTTCCTGAATTTCAAGAGTAGCCACCCGAGCAGCTACATCGAGAACCAGGAGAGACAAAGCAAACAGAAATAGTTCCCAAAGCAAAACGGAGCCCAAGGGAACCCCTATGTAGCAACAGAATACTTCCAAAGACGTGCCAAACTGCAGTCCATGCATGCAGCGCTGCTTCGTTAACACAAAGGCTTATGATTCTTGCATCTAATGGGCCGTCAAAGCAATGAACCGTGTTGGAACAATCTATAAAAGTGATCTGACAGCAAATTACTGCTGGAGTCATTTAAGCCCATGTCCGTCCCTGTGGCAGTTCCAGACATCTGCAAGATGCAGTCATGCACCAGAATGACTGAGCAAGGTGCAGTGTTTTGGATGAGGAAATGTCGAGATGCACGATGGCTTTCTCACACACGGAGTTAACGATCTACAGATGCAAAGGGCGACGATGCTGCTTTGGTGTCTCTGCATTCTCTTTGGCCAACATTTTGTTTGACTGATCTGAGAAAAGCCTAGAGTTGATCAGCCAAGGATTGGCTGTGGGAATGTATTGAGGTGGAGAGCTCTGGGTGTATTTTCCTGTGATTTCACCAGAGCCTTAGAGTGCCACACTCTACCTGTCATAAGTTGTGAACTTCAGCTCCAGAGACATAAGGCATGGAAGGTGTATTCTGAGGAGAATGTTTTCTCTACGTGCTTACCTGGTAAACCTTGACTGGTGACCTCTCAGTCCATCTCTTTTCTAGTTTTGCCTCTCTGATAACTGTTGCACATCAGTTGTTTTTCAGGAAGAATTGATTGTCTGAAACAGTAGGTGCTGGAGTTTGGGTGTGTTGAGTCCAAAATACCCCAATGTATATAAATCATGCCTGCTTTGTCACATATTTTGGCTGTGATATGTATGTAACATTCCCCCTTCCTGAGCATATTCTGCACAAGCTCCTCGTCTTCACCTACAAAGCCCTTCACAACCTCGCTCCCCCTAACCTCTCTGCCCTAATCTCCCTCTGAACCCGTTCGAGCAATCCGCTCCTCTTCCATTCCCTCCCTCACCCTTCCACGCCTCCCCTGCTCCCCCAACTGCCTTCGTCCCTTCTCCCTCGCTGCCCCGCATGCCTGGAACTCCCTCCCTGCCCACACCCGCTTTGCCCCCTCCCTTCGTACCTTCAAATCCCTCCTCAAAACCCACCTCTTCCGCTCCGCCCTTCCTAACTTCTGCTAATCATCCCCACCCAGAATTATCCCCCACCTGTTATCTGCAAACTCCCAATGTACTGTAACCAAGCCAAGAACGTGTACCTGAGTTCTCGCATCCTCATGATCGTTGCATCCCTTGTCTCTCCCTCTGTTCCCCCTTCCCTGTCTCCCCTCCCCCCGTCTTTAGATTGTAAGCTCTCGGGTAGAGACCGTAGCTATCTCATTCTCTGTAAAGCTCCAGGTACATCGCTGGTGCTATACAAATGATAATAAAATAATAATAATTAATAATGAAACCTACAGATTTCTGGCAAGGACCATCTCTGCAGTGAAGCTGTTGTGAACCTGGCATCCTTCTCTCACGGAATGAAAGAGTGGATTTTCCCCCTTCATGATTACTGCTATACTTTTTACAACAGTGTTGTCAAGGTCACAGTCTCTTCCGTACCCCTGAAAATAAGCTGCAAAAATAGCTGATTTTTGGAGCCACCCTAGGTTCAAGTGAAGCAGTAAACATGCACAGCCCAAGTAAGAGCGCCGATAGCTCGCTGTGGTGTGGTGTGATACAACTTAAGGCAGATCCACCCTTTCAGCTCCGCAGTTTTTAACCATGTGTTCAGAATGGGACACGGAGATCTCATACAGGTTTTAACCGCACCAGTTCATGGTGCACCCGTTCCAAAGCGCTGCTCCAGGTCCCCCTTCTCCCACAATCCAACTGCTGCAGCACATCTTGCATGGCACGAATCAAAGAAATTTTGTGCATGCCCAATAGCAAAAGTTCTGCATGCACAAACAGTATTTTGATTAGTCAGGGGGCATGGAGGGTGCCATCATGCACATGGAAACTAATCAAAATACTGTTTTGCACATGCGTAATTTTGGCCATTGTGCAGGTGTAAAAAAAAAAACCACAACACATTTTGGTTAGCGCACACACGCAACATGCTGCAAAAATCTGAAAGTGGGAGCTGAGTCGTCAAAATGGAGCTCCAGCAAAACGGGGACCAAATTGCAGCCAGTCCTTGTTACGTCAGCCTGGGCAGTTCATCCAGATACTCCATTTCTGATCTAATGTAACTTGGTGGTGGTGGTGGCGTAGCCCCGTTTGTTCATGCTCCATCAACTGCTTTTGCTTCCACATGCTATCCAGGTTTATTACACTCCTGCCTTTCAATGAAAGGGAGTCATTAACGGCATCGCAGTCTATTTTCATCATGCTGGTGGACTGCAAGAGAATGAGGCAAATTGTTTTCCTTGCCTTTCACCTTTAAGTGCTAATGAAATAAAGGGCTGCTTTCTCTTTGTACTTAGTCTCAGATCATTACAACAGACCTTTAATAAGTTGCTTAACCCTCTAGCTCTAACCACAGCTATTTAAGAGGCTGGAGTAAGTTAGCAGCACTGTTAAAGCACTGTGGGGTGAAAACAGACATGACGCTAACTACCCTTTAACCACCCTTGGTAGTTATTTATGCATGTTGCAGGGCTGTATTGGTGCCCTATGCAGCCCTGCAACATGCATAAATGACCACCAAGGGTTAGCGTCATGTCTGTTTTCACCCGTGGTCAGGGGAGGGGGAGGTGCTCCTGCTGTTAGATAACGGAATGTGGCTAGAATAGGAAGTATCTGCCTAACAGTAAAGGGACAGCATTTTCAGCTAGTGTCAAGTGAGGTGCCCTCCCCTTCTGTGTTTCATACCACATGTCGATTGTTCTTCAGGACTTCCTCTATCTCTGGTCCTTTGCAGTAAAAGTACTGGCCTCTGGGCCCCTGCTGAACATTGTGCCCCCCTTCCCAGCACCCAAAATATGAAGTGACACCCATAGAGGCCAGTTTACTCCAGCTGCCCAAAGCTCAGTTTTTACCTCTGCCCATTCTAGTGCTTTTAAGAAGGATGACACCTGTCACCAGTATCCATCCATCTTTCCTAGAGCTGGTACCCTCGGGGGGGGGGACGACAAATTTCTAAAGCAAAGAATTTATGTATTTATTTTCAACAACAACAACAAAAGTCTGTTAAAAAGAAAACATTTCCCCAAAATGCAAAGAGCTCTTTTCCCCCTGGCTTCCTCATTTTCATTCTAATTAACAGCCCCTCATTGCCTGGAGACATAATTTCGCTCCATGTGTTTTTTCATAGCTGTGTTGATAAGAATGTTCTGTTGCGTAATTCTTTTCCATTTTGAATACCGTATTTGCAATTTGTTTTAGTGTTGCACATTGTCAATTGTGTTTTTAGCTTTCAAAATGATAAAACACAATAGCTGAAATCTCTTGGCAGCCAGCAATCAAGTCTGTCTTAAAGCTGATTATAGTAGCTAGTCTAGTAACTTTCCAACATTCCCCATTCAGGAAGAACAGTCCCTCTTTGGGTGTTGAATCCCTCTGCCCCTTTTTTCAGGGATTAAAGTTCGTCTCTCAGGTGAAAGATTGGAATTCAAGCCTCAAGCAACTCTTTCCTGGTTGCCTCCCAGCCAAAGGCACTTGAGAGGACAATGGAATGACAAAAAACTAAGTGGAATGATGAGGAGAACTTCTGTCTCTTTTTATTAGTGGTGATCTTTCAGATGCAAATTCATATAGGTTTATTTTCATTTTGTTTCCCAAAGTCATCAGATTTAAATGTGGATTTGTATTACAAAGCCATATTTAAATCAATTTTTAAAATAAAAAATATTTTTTAAAAAAATATACAAAAATTACTGCACATGTGCAAAATGTCAACTGGACCATTCTGTGCATATGCAACCTTTTCCAAACATTTTGGAAAAGGGCATCCGGTCTACGCATGCACAAAATGGCAGTGAGGCTGCCATTTTGGAACATTCGGGAAGCCATTTTGCACATGCGCAGTAATTTATTTATTTGTTTAGTTTAGAACGAAACCAAAATTGGCTTGTTTGGTATGGATTCATCCGTAACAGTCCATTCTGAGCAGTTATGGATTGAATCCGAATTTGAATCCCTAGCCTTTATGCACTTGGAATGCTGCAAGGCATATGAACAGGGGGGGCGGGGGGGGGCGGTGATTATTGACCAAGGAGGTGTGGCTTGTCCCTCTTTGGCTGCTCAATATATTGGGAGGTATGGTATAGAGAGAGCATGGTTTGCATGCCTGTGAAAGGCCCTATGTGGCCCCAAATCTTGCATACTCACCAACGGGAATTAGCCCATCGGAATTACTTTGTGTCCATCTCTTTAAACTGTTTGGCAAATTTATGTAGCTAATAGGCCAATTTTGCAAACCTTAGCCCAAGGCTGTAATAACCATCATTTTCACTGATAAGAAATCTTTGGCTTTCAGGATCTCAAAACACATCATGAACCTGGATGCTATTGCCACCATTTTATGAATAGACCAGAACCTGTGTTTGCTATGTTTCTCCCATTGCCGGTAATGGAGAAAACACGTTGACTGTGGGTCCCTGTAAATGGAGAGAACAAGATACTGAGAAGTAGAACTAATCCAGTAACAAAGAAACAAGACCCTGTCAGAGTCTGAAAAGAATCCAGGCACCTAGAATCCCTGTATCAGGCTCTGACCGATAAGCTGCTCTGCCTCCTTACTGAGCTAGTGTCTCTCTCTCTATCCAGGAACAGAGTACTAGACCATCAGTGAGCATTGTTGGTTGAGCTGTGTGGCCCTGTAGCAGATCTAGACTAGGGCATGTGCACAGGATACACTGCGGCAGACACCCTTGTGCAAACCTCACCACACAAAGGTGTGCCCCGTTTTCCGCTAGTGCACTGCAGCTTCACTTTGTGCAGTGTAAGAGCAGGATAGCTGGGACCAGATTCCACGTTCATGCACTCCCTCAGAATAGTATAGAAGGCCTCAGTGCTAGACGTTGGCAGATGAGCACAGGGTCTGTGTATCCTGAGCTTCTCCGGGTTTGACGCTATCTTCTCTGGGTTCCAAGTGAAGCCCTGGGGCCTGGATAATGCAGAGAAATCAGGACTTCAACAGGCAGGAGGGTTTGGGGCCATTTCAAAAAATGGTGGGGCAAAAAGGCTTTCCCACCCCTTTCCGACACAGCCCCAGCCTGAGGAGCGTTGTGACATCCTGATGCTCCAATGGGCCATGGCCTTGTTGGGAACAACCAGGAGAATCCCCTTGCCCCACACCCCTTCTGGCATGTCCTGGCTCCCTTCAGGTGGAAGCCTCACAGGGTAGAAATCCTACTTGTGGGATAGAGAGTAGGGTTAACATACCCTTTAAAAAAGGAAGCTTATGAAAAATACATGGTGCAGGGCTGTATTGGGTCCACTGTGGCCCTGAAACATGAATTTTTCATAATCCTCTTTTAAAGGGGAGGTATGGTAACCCTAATGGGGAGAGAATGTGTACTTGTGAGGGAGAAGGTGCATCTCCTGAGCACTATTTGGGAAAGAATGGAGGCCGGATTTTCAGACGTGCGTGACATCTTGCATTCACAATTCCGGCTGAAGACCGTGACAACTGGCTTCTCAGCGCCTCTGTCTTATACCTCTCAAGATTTCAAGCAGCCATTGAGGGACAAGCCCTGCCCCCTAAGTCAATAAACCCCACCACTGAGCAAATGGGCTCCTCTCCTTCTTGCAGTTACATGCATTTGCACACTTCCCAATATTCCAAGTGCAGAAAGAGAGAGAGACGCTTTCTTGCTTATCAGTCCACTCAGTTTCTTGTCATTCCATCATCTCCCCCCCCTGCCCTCCCCATTGTCCTCACAAGTGCAGAGGCAACCAGGAAAGAGGTGCCTGGGGGTTGAATATAGGTCTTTTTCTCTCTGTTCTGAAGGACTGACTTTAGCCTCTTGAAGGAGGGAGAGGGAGATTCAGCACCCAAAGAGTCACTGACCCTCCTAAGTAAGGGCTGTTGGGAGGTATGCTATCGATCAAGCCCACATGTTTTCCATATGGTGTGCAACATGAGGTACCCTGAGATGGCTGGCAGCTTGCTACGCCTGAATTTCTTTGAAGATGGATTTCTTAACTGTTTCCTAAGAATTAGGAAATTGTGCAACCAGGGAGGTTTGAATGGGCATTGTTGGAGAAGCTGTTGATTTCATTCCTAATAGCTTTGAAATTGTGCCATTCTCTTAATACCATCCATTTTTATTAGTATTCATTATTAATTATTATTATTATTTATTTTATAATATTTTGCTTTCTTTGTCAAAAACTATTTCAGACCCTATACTTTGGTTTTTGTTTGATTTGGATTTTTTTAATATATGAAACAATTTCACCCTCACACCGATGCAAAGCAAGGTTGGTTATGTTAGGAAATAAATGAGGTGGTGTGCCTCGGTTTACCCCAAACGGGATCGAAGGTTGCCAATAAACATGCCAACATTCACGTCGACACACCTTCCACACCCTCTATCTCTCGCTTTCTCTCCCTGACCTCCTCCTTTGATCTCTGACTCTGGACCGACTCCCCCACCCACACCGACGGCCACTCCCTCGACCTCATCTTCTCACAAAATTGTTCTCTTGCTGACCTCTCCTTTGATCCCTGCCATAATTCTGATCACTTCCTTGCCTCCTTCAGCCTCTCCCACCAACCCCCCTCCTCCTCCCTCTCTCCACACCCCTTCCGCAATATGTAGGCCTTTACCCCCATGGAGTTTGCCTCCTCTCTATCCCCCCTCCTACCCTCCGTTTTCTCCTCCTCCTCC
>QEPC01006398.1:1237115-1289784 GCA_003113815.1 Sphenodon punctatus
TTCCCCATATACTTACTGTCTGCCCTCCTCTGCAGACTGCTGCAACCAACCTGATTGTAACCAAGCCAAGCACACGCACCTGAGACTTCACATCCGCTTGAATGTTTGTTTGTCTTCTCTCCTGTCTCTCCAACTGTCCCCTCTCCCTGTCTCCCCCTCCTTGTCTTTTAGATTGTAAGCCACAGGCAGGGACCGCGTCTATGTCTATGTTCTGTACAGTGCCAGCTACATGACCGGCGCTATATAAATGTTTATAATAAGAATACTAAATTATGTGGGTTCAACTCTATTTTATTGGATAGACACTTAACATCTAGACAGGACAGTGTTCTCAGTTACAAACCCCAGTAACCCAGGATATCTTACGTGTCAGAGGCACAGTCTGAGACGCAGGCTGGTTCAGAGGAGAAGGGGAGGGGGCCAGCACGCAGCTGGGCAGTCGCTCTGGATCTTCGAGAGCGTCGTTTAGGATCAAAGACCCACGTGGCTCACTGCAAATGGTAGTGGCCGTTAGCGTCAGTGACAAATGGTAAGGGGCTGGGCTTTCTCTTTTATAGCTTTATTTATTAGGGATACATGTTGCAGGGTCCCCTCTTTGATCATACCAGGTGCAGGAATAAGATGACTTCATCTCATTAAAACTACTTTTACTTTATGGGGAGTTTTTCCTATTCCACTGCTTAATTGCCGGTCTGACCCTTTGAGGTTATCTATCTCTTTCAAGCCTTCTTTATTAGAGATAGTGGCCATCTGGGGTAGTTGGTACGGCCTTGGAAATGCATTCTTCCTGCTAGAGTGAGTTATTTACGACTTCTCCTTCTTATGGGCCTCCATTGTCTGTGCCAGCCTGAGGCCTATGTTTCAAGTTAGCTGAACTGAGTTTGTTCAGGCCTCATGCAACCTGTGTCTCTGACCATGGCCAATACTGCCTAGTTCAGTGGTTCCCAAATGTTTTGTGACCAAGTACCCCTTTTCAAATTTCCCCATGAACCCCACCAAATTTACACAAATTTGCATGACACACCCTAAATTTGCATAAGACACACCCCTAAATTTGCATAAGACACACCCTACATTTGCATACTACAACAAATACGAATGTAAGCATTTGTGAAAAATGCTTGTAATTAATTGCTTGTAATTCCAAGTACAAGATAAAATCTTATATAATTACAATTACAACAATTACAATTCAATTACAACTGTAATTTAATTGAGGCGCTCCCGCCTCACCAGAGTTTTGAGCCCAGACTAAAACTACGGGAGATTCAGAGCGAAACCACACACACCCCGGCTGCCTCCTCCTCTGCTCTGCCGCTGTCACATGTTGCTGGGGAGGTGGGCGGTGGGCAGGTGATGCTGATGTCCCGCAGCCCAGCCCAGCCCAGCCCAGCCGCCGCAGCAGCAGGTCCAGCTCCAGTAGGATGTGGCTCCACGCTGCTACAAGTTTCCGTGGATTGCTGCTGGCTCCTCCCGTTAAGTAGGGCGGGAGGAAAGCGATCTCTCCCCTGCAAGGCTGCACGCTGCAGCCCCAGGCTCGTTGGGCTGGGCTTGCAGAATGACACCCCTCCCGGGAACGAGGCAAGCCACACTGCAAAGTTCGCGCCCGCTGCCCGCTTGCAGCCTGCACCTGCTAATTTTTTAAACCCACTGCTTTGAAGGGATTGCTGAGGGTAGAAGTGCCTTAATCTTCTTCCGCTTGTGTCAGTGGCTGAGCTCGGAATCTGTGCTGTGCCGACACCGAGCCCAGTCACTGTGCTCAGCAACACAAATAAAATAAAATAAAATAAAAAAACCAAGCAGGATGCAAGAGAAGGCCCGCGGACCCCCTGGGGGTGCGTCGTGGACCCCCAGGGGTCCACGGACCAAAGTTTGGGAACCAACGGCCTAGTTAATTCATAATAGCCAAACTTCTTAATCAATTCCTAATAGTTACATGCTGGGTAATCACTTTCCCCCCGTGTATACAATATTATTGCAGGGAGCATAAATAACGGAACAAGCTATTACAAATAGTCATTACCAAATACAATCCCATTACTCTCAGACATGTTACACAATTGTCACTTTTACACCCATCAGCTGTTCACAGTAAATGAGTTCTCTGTGAGCATGAAGGACAAACTTGATGGACTTCTTACAACGGATAACACAAGCAATCACATTGGTTTTTCTGCTTTGTGCACTGTGGTATTTGTTCTAAATTACAGAAAAGAGAGGGTCAGAATGCCAACAAATATTAGCAAAGATTTGGGGTGGGTGGGGCAGGGTTAAACAGTGCTGTCAATATAAGGGAGGAGAAACCATAGTGACTAACTCAGAGGTGGGGAACCTCAGGCCCCAGGGGTAACATGTATCCCATTGCTAGTTTTTATATAGTCCCTTTCAAGTGTCCCCTGGATCCCACTTGTACCTCCAAACTGAAAGACTGTGCTCAGGTAAGGAAGCAGAGATGAAGGCATGCACACAAGGATAGGGGACAGAGCCATGATCTTGATCCCCCTCATCCTGGGCACACCGCTTAGCGACCCCTGCCCCCAACTTCTAGGAGACTCTCAGAGATTGGACTAATTTTCAAAATGGCTCCCTACTCCTGGCCTGACTGGTCCACATTTATTTACTTTGATTTTTATTCCGCCCTACGCCCGAAGGCTCAGGGTGGCTAACAACATCATTAAAACATAAAATACTAGATAAAACCCATAAAACCCCATAAAATGCTTATAACACCCACACCCCAGGATTTACCCCTGTCTGTTAAAAGCCAGGCCGAATAAATACATCATAAACTGCCCAGACTAGATCTTAGGTGAACCTCCAAGGGAAGGGAGATCCAAAGCCGTGGAGTGGCCCCTGAGACCCCCTCTCTGCGTGGCCGGGTCAATGGTGGAACTTGCAAAAGGGTGCTCTTGGCTGATCTAGAGGCCACAGAGGAACATAAGGAGGAAGGTGGTCCTTTAAATATTTCTTTATTTTATTTCTTTATTTATATTTCTTAGCCACCCCCTCATGCCCATGGCATCTCGGGGCAGCTTACAACATAAAAAATGACAACAGTTTAAAACAGCAATGGAGCACAAATATTAAAACATCTAAAACTCCTTCTAAGAACAACCACCCCGCAAAATGTTATCCCAACCCACCCTCCCCTCCTCCGAAGGCCTGGGAGAACAGCCAGGTTTTGCAGGCTCGGCAGAAAGCCAACAAACTTGGGGCCAGACGGGCTTCCTCCGGGAGGGAGTTCCATAGTCGCGGCACGGCCACCGAGAACGCCCTCTCCATTGTGGCCCCCCATTTTGCCTGGGGTAGAGAAATGGGGAGGGGGTTGGCAAAGCTTGCATTTTGCCAGTTTTAGAGGTTTGCTAGACACTGGTCCAGCCTCGATGTAAGTTAGCCTGCAGCTGGCTGCCTATAGCAAATATGAATGGCATGGAGAATGAAAAGGCAGATGTTGTTTTTCAAATAAAAGAAACAAAAAATACACAGGGAGAGGAAACACAAGGAAAAGCATCTGGAAAGTGAGATTAGCCAGCAGAGTTCCAAAGGAGCATGTCAATTAGAAGCAATAGCAGCTGGATTGGACTGTTATCTTCTATCTAAGAATTGGTGGAACCTTTAAGCAAGGGGGCTCTCGCACTGTAATGGGATGGTTTTGTCCTTGTTTTCTTTTCACATTGTCTGATATTTTCAAAAGTCACTTAAGTAACTTAGGAAGCTAAAATCCATTGATTTTCAATTAGACTGTGGAACCCAGGCGCCTAAGTCACTTTTGAAAATGGGTCTAAAGCTCCCAAGTTCCTGAAACATTTTTGAAACTTTTACCCATTTTTTAAAAATTCAGATCTGATTAAAGTTATTGTCCGTGATCTAAAGACTACTTACTGTAGTATTTATTTGTTTATCTATTTCATTTTTACCCTGCCCCTCTCACAAAAACAACTTGGGGCGGCGTACAATCATAAAAACAAATCACAGTATAAAAATAAATACAAAACAGATAAATAAATAAAATATATAAATAACAATAATACTATACAACTAAACTAAACCCCCCGACTTCTGCATAAAAATCCTCCCCTCCCACCCCCCCAATCCAGCTAACTCCTCCCAACCTCCCTTGCCAAATTACGTGAGAAGACAAGGAGATTTAGACTTAGGCAGACAGACTTCCACTGGCAGGGAATTCCAGAGTGACGATGCAGCTGCCGTGAACGCCCTCCTGCCCGTCCGAACTCGCAGATAATGCGGGACTTCCAGGAGGGTGCCCCCTGATGTCCGCAGGGGGTGAAGCGATCACTCTGGTAGGCAGGACCCAGGCTATTAAGGGCTTTAAAGGTCAACACCAGCACCTTGAATTGAGTAGCCCCATTGAAGCCTGTAGGGCCTTAGTGTATTAGTTAAACATGTACAACAAATGGCTGGTCGATCCTGGAGGAGGTCCTGGAGAAATGTTGCTTGAAACAAAATGCTATGTACTCCCATTTCTGAAAATTGAAGAGCTGGTCTTCAGTTTTCTAGCACCAGATGATCTTCCCTTAGCATATGAAGTTAGTCTTCGAGTTCTAGGAAATGGGTTACACCAGAGGTGGGGAAGCCTTGGCCCTAGACCAAATCCAGCCTACAGCTGTTTTTTAATTGGATCCTTTCCAATTCCTGGATCTGACTTATGAATCCGTCCTCCCCTAAAGCACTGAAGGAGGATGCTCCGGGGGAAGGGAGAGGAGATAAAGAATGGATCCATGTCATAGATCCATGATCGGGACCCTCCGTTACTTTCCCCATCCTGAGCACACCCCTTAAACACCGCCGTCTCCTACGCCTATCCAGTCCACTCTCCCAATTCCTAGCTAGTCTACAGAGCTTGTGTTAATTTGCAAAGTGATTACACAAATATCCCACTAGTTCTCTCCAAAAGGCCAAGGCCAGTCAGGTAATTTGTATTAATTAATCTTTTCCATTTTAAGTGGATTTATTGTTTTACCTAGTTTATGCTCTGTTTGCGGTACTTTAGAAAACTAATCTTTCCAGGACTTCCTGTAAGATTTTGTCAGGCTTTACTGTAGACTTTTCCCTTTGCAATGCTTTATGCATACTCTGCGCCCTCAGACTCATTTTCTTCCTACAAAAATAAATTCAGCCATAACAGTCAGACTGTCCTAGATGGTGGCTTTTCATACGAAGTTCAAAGTGCAGGTCAAGTTCCTCTAATAAGGTCCATAATAAAGTATTCTTGAAATCTTTTCAGATTGAAAAACAAATGTATTGCTTTCAAAAAAAAGAAAAAATTCTGCAAACTTTGACATTTTTTTCCATTTCTTCTAAAAGGAAAAAAAAATCAATTTGCAATTAGTAAGATTGAGGCCAAAGCCGTGGGTGTGGATGGATGTAACCAAGCCAAGAAAGTGTACCTGAGTTCTTGCATCCTCATGAATGTCACATCCCTTGTCTCTCCCTCTGTTACCCCTTCCCTGTCTCCCCTCCCCCTGTCCTTAGATTGTAAGCTCTCGGGCAGGGACCGTGTCTATCTTGTTTTTTGTAAAGCACCAGGTGCATCGCTGGTGCTATATAAATAATAATAATAATAATAATAATAATATCAGGGGCAGGCTGGGTTGGAGTCAGAGGCTGATGGACAAAAGCAAGAACATGAGTCAGGATCATAACCAAGAGCCGGAAAATCAGTCTGAAAGAGGTACAGGATAGAGGCACAGGCTGGGAGTTGAGATGAGGGCTGGCAGACGAACATGACAGCAAGCTGAGGGAGGATGCAGGCTTGAAACAGGACTGGGACACAGAACTCAGATGCCCACTTCTTGGGCTAGCATCGTGAACGTCTCTGAGAGCTACAGTTCTGGAGCAGGCTTACATACTAGGCTGAAAACCTTCAGCACCCAGTTGGGAACAGGTTACTCCCATACCTTTGCAATAGCCCAGTCAGGAACGCTCAAGCACTGCCCGATTATCTCCGCTCGGAGGAACCGATCAATCCTGCAGAAGGACCACACCCCTAGGCCCTGACAGTTAGGGAATGCAGCCTCTGACTGCTAGACGCTGGGAATGAGCAAGCAGGGATGGATGACACCCTGACTTTGTGTTCTTGCTTTGACGCATCCTGTGATGGCCATTGTCAGAGAGAGGATGCTGTCTGACCCAGTATGGTAGAAGACACAACCAGAAGGAAGGGGCTTAAATTGCAGCAATGCCGATTTCAGTTCAATATTAGCAAAAACATCCTAACTGTAAGAACTACCGGGCAATGGAATAGGTTGTCCAAGGAGGTGGTGGAATCTCCTTCCTCAGATGTTTTCAAAACCCAGTTGGATAAGCATCTGGTTGTGATGCTGTAGGCAGAGAATATACTGCATTGGCGTAGAGGATTGGACTAGATGAACTCGGAGATCCCTTCCAACCTTAATCTGTCTCTGTGATTCTAGGTCTTACGCTGTTCAGGTGATTTAAGGCGAGACAGCTTTAAAGACCCAGGCAAAACTGCTGATCCTCATTTTGTGTGCAGATTCAGCTTGTCTGACGGAAGCTCATTTGTGATGCTTTACTCATGCCTGATGATCGTTGAGCTTAAACATCATCGTCTGGTTTTAGTCGTTTGAGTTATTTCTATTTATTTATTTCAAGTTCCAAATGTCACTCGGGGCCTGTAGGGTTTTGCAAGGTGAGGTCGTCATTCCCAAGAGACCTACGGGTGACCTAAGCTGCTCTAGCTGTGCTTTGTGTTAATGTGGAAAGCAATTCACAGCAAAATATAGCCTTTCCAAAGTAATCGGTGAGCCAGGGCAGAACTGTGTCAGCAGTGAGGCTGTAATAGCCCAGTCTAATCAGTTCAGTCCCGCACTGCCACAAAACATCACAAACGTGAGGACAGAGACAGAGTGTAAGTAGGTTACATGAATATTTTACAGGTAAATGTCCTGCATCTCTAGAGACCTCTGTCTGCCGAAATCAGGTCTAAACTGTTGCACAAAGATCCTCGCTCACATCAGAAGCTCCTGGAGAGAATGGTGTGCTTTGAATTTTGGATGTTTTGGCAATGGCATTTCACTTTGAAAATCAGGGTCATATCTCTTTAAAATGAACATACTTGCCAAGGTAGACCACCTGTTTAAGGGCCTCCCTAGCACCTTACTGGCTCAGTCAAGCACCGCGCTCCGCTCTTTTGTGGAGTTGGGCAGCCATTGTTCTGGGCATGCGTATTGGGGCCCAGCAACCTACACATACTGGTTTTGAAGTTCTAAATGTTGGCAGATACACAGTAATAGGATTTGAGCAGAGGGGATGGAGTGAGAGAAACTGGGCCAGATATTAAATGGTATAAGGGTCTGTGACGTCGTCGCTGGTAACACCATGGCTATTCACACTGGGTTGAAACTTCAGGCCCTGTTCTTCTCCTCTCTGCATAGAAGAGAAAGTTCTTCCAAGCCTTTCTGTAAGAAGCATGACTGGTGCCTTTGGAAAAAGCTGGGGCAGATGGGAGCCACGTACATAATCCACAGAAGCCCTGGGGATCTGTAGGATACAACAGATATCTGCTCCCTGAACTTTTAGAGATGAGCTATGCTTCCGAGTGTTGGTTCTCCTGCAGCTGTTACAAAACTCTTCCCTACTGGGAAGCTTACAGCGCTCCCACCAGAGGCAATGTCTGTGAGACTTTGGCCAAATGCCATATTCTGCTAAGGTCTATACCAGCCTGCTCCTTAATCGTTTTCAGATTTGGTGCCAGACAGAAAATATTTTGGCGGAGGAGCAGGCTGGCTTTAGGTCCAATTACTCTACCATTTGACATATTTTTATTTTCCATCACTTAGTTAACAAATATCAGTGACATAAACGCAAATTGTATATGGCATTTATCGACTTATCCGCCACTTTTGATAGGATTTGCAGGGGGAAATTGTGGTCTGAACTGGATCATTCAAATTTGAACAGACGTTTACTTGCTCTAATTAAGTCGCTTTACTCTGGAACATCCTTGAGGGTGAGAATGCCTCCTGATGGCAGGCAGTCGGACCCTGAGCAGACCCACTGCGGGGTCAGGCAGGGCTGCCTTCTAGCTCCGACACTTTTTAATATTTATGTAAACTCCTTAATTACTGCTCATAAGGATCCAGGATGATACCATATGCCTCGAATTGCATGCAAAAGGATTTTTTTGCTAATGTATGCAGATGACACCGTTCTGGTGTGTCTTTCCAAATGTGGACTGGATAGGTCATTGGAGGATTTTGCGGACAGATGCTCTATTAAACATCTTACGATTAACTATGGGAAAACAAAGACCATGGTTATAGAGAAACGGTTTATTAAACGTTGCTGGTTAATGCAGGGCCATGCACTACAACAGGTTCGCTCCTATAAGTATTTAGGAATAACCTTGACTTATAATGGGGCTTGGCAAGCACACATTCTGGCAATTAAGATGAAAGCACAGACAGAATCCCTGGCCATCCAACATTTTTTATTTTCGCTATGGGCAGAAATGTATCAGGGCCGTCCAAAGAATTTTTGAGGCTAAAGTTATAGCAAGTATGATGTATGGGGTCCAAATTTGGGGATACGACCAGCAGGTTTTAGATAGGCTGTATCCAGTAATCAACCAATTTTGGAAAAGGATATCAAAACTTCCCCCGATCGCAAGTACTGCTATTCTATTGCTAGAACTGGGTATCCCTTCCCTAAATGCAGTTGCAGAGATGTGACTGTTAAAATTCTGGATAAGGCTTAGGGATGCTCCAGTTGTTTCCCTTTTGGCCCTGGCACTGAGAGAGAAGCAAGCCAATCATGCTTGTGGTGTTGATGTGTGGTGGGCCGCAGTGAAGGCTCGTCTTGCCTCTTTGGGACTCTCTGAATCTCTCGTAAAGGGATATTCTAGTGCCCAAACAGCCAGGCTCATAAGACAACAAATTAAGGATATTGATAAGCAAAAATTGAGAGCTTTAGCAGTGAGAGCTATTGCCTCCCCTTTTTACAAATATTTGATACCATCACGGGGGTGGGAGGCTCATATATTTTCCACCTTTTTGATCCAAAGCTCAGGCAAGCTTTTGCAAGATTAAGATTTCAATTTATGAGCACGGCAGTTTTATTTGGGAGAGACCAGGGCATCCCATATGCCAAACGGATATGTCCATGTTGGCGGGGGGTGGGGGGGTGAGGACTTGAGTCACTACTTAATCACTTGCCCTTTATATGACTCATGTTGCATCTGTTTGAGAACTGGTATTGGGTGGGAATCAGACCGACCAAAGATCAAACAGTTGATTTACCTCCTCGGTGATTCCGTCCCCGAAAGAACAAGGCAGGTGGCCATCTTTGCTCTAAGAAGTGAGAATATCCGCAGGAAGTTAATCATGTCCTAAAAATGAGACACGAGGGACGGTATGGGTGCTGTTACTGTATAAACGAGCGGCAGAGCTTTCATACATATCTGTCCAGTCTCGTGCAAGGGCCAGTAACGTACTTTGTGTGGCTCTTGATTGCTTATATTGTGGTTTCATTGTAACTATAATAACTAACTGAGTTAATCATTGAAACCCTTTTGTATCCTGTAAGAGGATTCATTCACCTGTGTTTTTATGTTTGTTTATGTTTAATATGTTCATTTTATTTAGTTATTTGAATTATGTTGTGATGGCCATCTGGTCAACAACTTAATAAATTTACTGCTACTACTACATATTCTGCACAAACTGCCCCTGCTCTCAGCAGTGCAGAATCCACAAGGTCTCGCCCGTGAGTCCTGTCACCTTGGCCTCTGCCTTGGAGGAATACCTGAACAATATAGCTGGCTGGATGCATCGGAGGTACCTAGTGCTCAGTCCAGAGAAGACTGAGGTGATGTTGGTGGGAAGGGGCAGTCTGTATAAGGATGCCCTTGCCTCCCTTGGGCCCCTGTATGTTGACAGGGTTTGGGTGCTGGTAGTGGTCCAGGTAAACAATTTTTGCATCATTTTTTACCATGCTCTGTCCATGAAAAATCAGGTATCGGACGTGGTGGTTTGGACATATTTTTTCAGCTATGCAATTTGTCTTTAACTTTGCCCTTATTTATCCCAAGCTGACCTTGCCTCAGTGGGTAAAAGCAGATGTGAGGTTGACCCGCTGTAGCTTGGGACCCACCTGCACATGGGGCTACAGCCCATCCAACCAGTCCAGAGCAGGCCACAGCAGACTAGCACGTCTGTACCCGCGCAGCATACCTGCCCCAGGCCAAGGGTCACTCTCCATGGCTGTGCCTCATTTGCCGCCATGGCTGTCCATCGTGGTGGGCCCACACGTTTGTTGTGAGCCTGGCCTGGCCCCTACCCAGGCCAGGGTGGCCAGAGGTCTGTATTTGTCTCAGACCGCTCGGTTTTTTAGACAGCTTCAGCTGTCCAAGATGGGAGGGGAACCGGACCAAAGAGCTGTCCGGAATTTCCCCTTCCATCCCTCCTCCCACCGCCGGCTGGCGCCTGCAGCTGCACTCTCTTCACTTCCTCCCACAGTGACAGACCCCGTGGGGAGGAGAAGTGCAGAGAGCGCAGCTGCGGCCAGCTGGTGGGCTTTTTTGGCACGCAGCTAGTCGCACACAGCACCACGGGGAGAGTCAATTGAGGGCACCAGCACACTACAGCCGGTGTTCCCTTTCCCCGCCACGAGCCGGCACTACAATCCCTCCCAGGGGCCCCCAAAGCAGGTAGGTGACAAAACCTCCCAGGGGCAGGAGTGCCAGCTCCAGGGGAAACTTTGCTTGGATGACAGGGCTTGGCTGTTTGTGCCCTCCTCCCATTTTGAAGCCTGAGCCCCCAGCCACAGGACTGCTGCAGCCTAAAAATCAATCCCATTCCCAGCCCCCCTACTCCCTCAGAAGCAGCCTGTGTGGAGGGTAGAGGGGGAGGAACTTCCACTGCCCCCTCCACTCGCCTGCCAGGGGCCCTCTCCTCCTGAGTCCTGGATCGCCACAACACCCAACCTCGTGGATCAGAAGGTCACTACCTTACCTTGTAAACAAGGTTCTTCAAAATAGCTCCGATCATTCTCACATACATTCAGAGCCATCTGAAGAACCTTGTTTACAAGGTTGCAGCCTTCTGTTCTTCAAGATAGCTCTGATCATTCTCACCACTGGGTGTTGTGAGAATGATCAGAGCCACTCAAAGAAGTGCGTGTGTGTGTGAGAGAGAGAGTTTGTGTGTGAGAGAGAATCTGTGTGTGTGTGTGTGTGTGTGTGTGAGAGAGAGAGAGAGTTTGTGTATGAGAGAGAATGTGTGTGTGTGTGTGTGTGAGGGAGAGAGCGAGAGAGAGAGAAACGGGAAGAGTGAGTCTGTGTGTGTGAGAGAGAGAGTTTGTGTATGAGAGAGAGAGTGTATGTGTGTGTGTGTGTGTGAGAGAGAGAGTTTGTGTATGAGAGTGTGTGTGTGTGTGTGTGTGTGAGGGAGAGGGAGAGAGAGAGAGAGAGAGAGAAACGGGAAGAGTGAGAGTCTCTGTGTCTGTGTGTGTGAGAGAGAGAGAGAGTTTGTGTGTGTGTGAGTCTGTGCATGTGTGAGAATCTGCGTTATCTGTATTTCTAACAGCTTGTGCTGTCCGGGGCAGGGAGCTGTGTAATTAATTAAATCCAGGAAGGAAAGATTCCCCCCTTAAAGCAGTGCTTATTGCCCAATCGCTCCCCCAGATGCTAAGCTCTGGTCCCCAGCCTGACGTTGCCCAGCTGCAGTGCGCATCACATCTCCCTAG
Source organism: Sphenodon punctatus (assembly GCA_003113815.1). NCBI lineage: Eukaryota > Metazoa > Chordata > Lepidosauria > Sphenodontia > Sphenodontidae > Sphenodon > Sphenodon punctatus. Next base: position 1,248,840 of record QEPC01006398.1, read on the forward strand.
CCAGGAGATGGTTCACACTGGAGCAAACACAGTTTAGTGCCTGGATACAGTTTATTTTGCTTTGACCGTTTTGGAAGCCATTCACCCTTCCAGAAACTTGCCCAGCTAGCCAGCCAGCCCAGAGAGCTCAGCTCCTCTCTGCACCTTTCTCCTTCCTCTTGCAGACTTGGCATTAGATGTACAATATTGCTCAAAGGTTTCTAAGGTTGACGTGGGTGTGTTATCCCCAGTGGTTTTACGTGCACTGTTGTTCAAAGGCTTCTCAGAGTGATGTGGATGTGTTAACCTCAATACTATGTGCAAACTTGTTCAGGTTTACATGGTGGCCTGGGTGTGTTATCCCCAATGTTCTTAGGTGCGATGTTGTTCAAAGGTTTCTGAGGTTGACTTTGTTGTTATTCCCCATAAAACAGGAAACAAAAACCAAAAGACAAATAGAAAAATGAAAGTTGGTTGAAATGGTAGAGAGTCACTGGTAGTTATACCAGTGGGGATGGTTCCGGAGGTTGCAGCTGGTGCAGAATGCGGTGGCCTGTTTCTTAACGGGGATGGGTTGCCGCGAGCACATTACACCGGTGCTCCATTCTCTGCACTGGGCCCGGCTTACCTGCGGGACCGCCTCAGGCCCCAGATTGCATTGCGGCCCCTGTGGTCAGCCGGGGACACCCGACTCAAAGTCCCCCGGGTCACATGGGTGGCAACGAGGGGGAGGGTGTTCTCGGTGGCCGCTCCCAGGCTGTGGAACTCCCTCCCAATGGAGGCCCGCCTGACCCCCGACCTCCCCTTCAAAGACAGTGTAAGACCTGGCTGTTCTGCCGGGCCTTTAAAGAGGGAGACCCGGTAGGGTGGGGTGGTTTTGGGAGGGGAGTTCTGCCCTTTTAGTTTTTTTATCATTTTAATGTTTTTAATGAAATTTTTTGTGTGTGTTTTTATTATGTTTTCACATTTTGTAAGCCGCCCCAAGCGCTCTGTGAGCAGAAGGGGGCGGTGTAGAAAAATAGTTAAATAAATAAAATAAATAAATATTATTACCGGCTTGATGAGACATTTAAAACATCAGTTTCTCCTCACAGTGAGCCTGAGCTCTATTTTTTTGAACAGCTAGGGAGAAATGGGACCAGTGGGAGAAAGACATTGGATGGGACCTTAGTAAGAGGGCTCTCTATCCCCCAGTGGCAGGGCTTCACACAACAGCAAGGAGTTCACAGGGTTAACTAATGTAATCTCCCTTCAGTATTAACTCTAGGAACTCCTTGCTGCTGGGTTAAGCCACACCACTGACTTAACTGTTGGTTTGGCTCCGCCCACCTCTGGCCCCGCCCTCTGCTCCACAAATTAGTATACATTAGTATAAAATAGCATATGTAAATTTCATGCAAATGTTTGTCCTCTTCTGCCAATGCGTCAGTGGCCACCCTAACCCAGGCTGTGCAGGGAGCGAGATGGCTGCCCTATTGTGGGCACATCAGTTCAGTGCCCCGACCTGACCTGAGCCATGCCTCTCATGATTTTCCGCCTCAGGGCAGCCCAGGTACCGGTACCGCCACTGCACGTCTGTTTTTACCCAGTGACCCATGCCCTGGTGACCATGAGGCTCAATTATTGCAATTCCCTCTTCTGTGGGCTTCCAGCAGTGCTTCTCTGTCACTTGCAGCTTGTTCAGAATGCAGCAGCATGGCTGCTTACTAATATGGGCAGCTGTGATCATATTACACCCGCCCTGCATGCTCTGCATTGGCTGCCTGTAGAGCAGTGGATTGAATTTAAGATTGCACTGTTGGTTTTCAAGGTCCTGAACAGCATAGACCCTTGGCTATATTCAAGACCTGCTCCTGGAGCCTCACACTGATGGTTATCTATGCTCAGAAATCACCTACTGTTTGGGGATCTCACCTTATGTCAGCAGGCAATCGCACCTTTGCTGTGGGGGACCCCTCCGTGTGGAACGCACTCCCTCCAGACGTTCAACATCTCAGTTCCTGCCTACCACCTTTTAAAAACACTGGAGGCATGTGTTTTCCTTCCCGGTAGCACCAGCCAGATTCTCATGCAGCTGATTCGTTGCATTAAATTTATTGACCACAGATGAGGAGAGTGAAGGAATAGGGAACAAAATGAATCTGTTAGCAGTTTTGTGTATCAATCTGGGTCATCCTTCGCTGGGTGATGAGGACCCTGCAGAAAGCGTCTGCCCCAGGGGGCCTCGGGAACTGTGGTTGCAGGGCTCCAGGAGAGCCACTACGCAGGGACCCTAGGAGCAGCGCTGTCAGTGCCACTCCTGAAGGTCCCTGGGAGCAAGGCCGGCCTTAGAATTTGCTAGGCCCAGGACAAAGATAAAAGGGCTCCTGGTGGCCCCTCCCCAATTGGGGGCATTCTCTGCAGGGCCATAAAGATGGTGATGTTTGGTGCCCCACTAACAGGGAGTAGGGCCCCCACATTTATTTTATTTATTTAGGCATTTGTAACCCGCCCATCCTGCTACAGGCAGTTCTGCTCGGTGCACAATATAAAACATTGACATTAAAACAACTTTTAAAATAAACAACAACGGGAGGTTAAAAAAAATCCCCAACCACCCACCACCCTAACCCATTCCCCCCACCCTACCCATCCTCCCCCCCCAAAAAAAAGCCAGGCGAAACAGCCATGTCTTGCAACAGCGTCGAAACGAGGGGCGATCCAGGGCCAAACGGGCCTCCACCGGCAAGGGGTTCCACAACCATGGGGCAGCCACCGAGATGGCCCTCTCCATCATGGCCCCCCGGCAGACTCGGGGGACCTCCAGGAGAGCACCCCCCGATGACCACAGGGGCCGATCCAGAACCCGGGGGGGTGAGGTGGTCCCACAAATAGGTTGGGCCGAGGCCGTTTAGGGCTTTATAGGTGAGCACCAACACCTTGAATCGGGCCCAGAAGACTACAGGCAGCCAGTGCAGAGACCGAAGAACCAGTGTAATATGTTCCCGGTGGCCCAATCCCACCAGGAGACGGGCCGCTGTGTTCTGCACCAGCTGCAGTCTCCGTACCACCACCAAAGGTAGCCCCACATAGAGCACGTTACAGTAGTCTAGCCTAGAGGTGATGAAGGCATGGATGACGGTGACCAGGTGAGAGTTCGAAACATACGGCCAAAGCAGACGCACCAGATGAAATTGGCAGAAGGCACTCCTTGCCACAGCCTCCACCTGAGCATCCAAGCGGAGTTGCGAGTCAAGGAGCACCCCCAGACTCCGTACCTGGGGAACCAGCAGAGGGCAGACCCCAACAATGATGGGAGCTGTTACCCTCGCTGCCTTACCCGCCAACATCACCTCCGTCTTGTCAGAATTCAGCTTCAGTCGGTTTGCCCTCATCCAGTCCCCCCCAGCTTCAAGGCACCCGTTAAGCACCGAGACTGCCGGGCCTGAGTCTGATTAAAAAGAGAGGTAGAGCTGGGTGTCGTCAGCATATTGATGACACCGCACACCAAACCTCCTGACCACCTCGCCAAGCGGCTGCATATACACGTTGAACAGGAGAGGGGACAAAACAGAACCCTGTGGAATTCCACACAAGAGGTCTTGGTGTGACGAAAAATAATCACCGAGTACCACTCGCTGAGTTCTTCCGGCCAGGAAGGAGCGGAGCCAGTCAAGAACCGTACTGCCCACCCCTGCACCATCCCGCAGGCGCGTCACCAACATCTCATGATCAACGGTATGCTGTCCTGGTGAAAACAGAGGCTATTACTGGGCCCCGGTGGTTGCTCCATGTCACCCTGTGGTAAGGTTGGCCCTGCTTGGGAGCCTGAGGAGCAGTGGCAACAGCACTCTCAGGGCCTTTAGTGTGAGGCTTCTGAATATGCAAGGCTGGGGGCATAAGCCACAGTCTCCCCTCTGTTAGGCCTCACCATGGTTTTTGTTCTGTATCAGTTTAAACAAACCGTGAGCTGGCCAAGAGTTTAGTTCTGAGGTGAGGAATCTCAGGCCCAGGGGCCAAATGTGACCTGTGGCTAGTTTTTATGTGACCCGTTTCCAGTTCCTGGTTTTGGCCCAGTGCTTCCTGGCATCAAGCACTGAAAAAATTAACTCTGAGTAAGGGAGCAGAGATGAGGGCATGCACACAAGGATTAGAGGATAGACCCATGATCTGGACTCTCCTCTTCCTGAGTACACCCCTTAAGCATCTCCTCCCCTAACTTTTATGCAACCCTCAGAGCTTGTACTACTTTTCAAAGTCGCCTCTAGTAGGGAAAAGGTTCCCCGTGTGTGTGTGTGTGTGTGTGTGTGTGTGTGTGTGTGTGTGTGTGAAAAAGTCAGAGACAACATAGATTTTTGAGATCAAATAGAATGTGTGTGTTTGTGTATATGCATAGGCACACACTACCAAACATCTGTTCTATACAAAAGTACACACAGCATGCCTTTCTTAATAATTTTTTTCCCCTTCATATTTTCCCCTCAGGGCTTTTGCTTTTCTTGCTGTTCGTTTCTCGCTTTCCTATGTTTTGATTGAGGCAAATTATCTTGAGATCCTCTTAATCAGAGAAAGGAGGACAGTAGCACTCCTTCCCTTGGCTTCACTAAGGCCATTTTTAGATGAGCGTGCGGTGCGCTCACCCTCACGCATGGTTTCCAAAATCCCGTGAGACCGGATTAGACGAGACGCTGCTGCGAGTCACGCACACGGGAGGGGGACGCGCATTCTTTTCCAGCCACGATTTGACCGGGTCGGCGATCGAGGTGGAAAAGTATGTGCGTCCCCCTCCCATGCGCGTGACTCGCGACAGCGTCTCGTCTAATCCCACCTCGCGGGATTTGGGAAACCACGTGCAAGCGCACCGCACGCTCGTCTAAAAACGCTCTAAGTTTACTCACGGTTGCTCTTCTGTTTTTCTCGATGGATGTTAACGATGCCAATTTGATAGGAGCTTGGGGGTCACACCTAAGGTGCATTACACAAATGGACTTCAGTCACCCTTACACAAAGTTACAGCCTAATAAGAAAACAAGCCAGTCGGTCAGCCCTGCTGTTCCCAGCAAGCAGTTAGATTGAGGTGGCCATTTTAGAATGTGGTGGCCTGGTGCCTCGGCTACCCTGTGAGATAATCACTGGATGGTTTTCTGCCTAATATAACCTTCTTTTGACATTTCTGTCCTCTTTACTGTTCTTCCTTTTTCCTTTTTTCCCCCTCTCCCCTTTTACTCTTTAATCTCTATTCTTCTTCTCTGTTTCAGCAAAACGATATCAGTCAAAGTAATTGATGATGAGGAGTATGAGAAAAACAAGACCTTCTACATAGAGATTGGGGAGCCACGTCTGGTGGAGATGAGTGAGAAGAAAGGTGGGCAAATCTGCTCTGAGGCTGAGCCCAGTCTACGTGCACCTGCCTTGGTCACTCATAGATGCCTGACACTTTCCAGTACATACATGGGATCTAATGCACACATCCCTCTATCTATGTAAAAGAGCAGAAGCACTAGGACCTTGAGCTGGCCCAAAAAATGTACTCTTACCCCCAAACGTTAATCTTTATTTCTGGGAGCTAAATACAGATATTTTAAATCAGATCCTCAGCTGATGTAAATCCAATTCTTTCAAGGGGCCTACTGCAGCTTACACCAAGGTCTGGCCCTTGTATTGCAAGGGGGGTGCTGTTGTAAACGAGACTCCCGCCTCCTTTCATACCTCATAATTGGCACAGAACTATAAATTTAAATCAGGAGCAAATTGACTGCAGACAAACAAAACTTAAACCTTCTGTTTTCCTTTTCCATGAGACGCTAATGTGTCTCAGGCACTGATCTCTGAAATTCCAAAGCAGGTTAGCGCTTTGCAGAATGAAGCAGCCAAGGTGGAGGATGGTGTTTTTGCTCTTTCACATACATCTATGACTGGGATGTGCTGTAGCCTTTCCCTTCACATCATCTCTTTAACCATCTTGCCTGGGTGAACTTAAAAGCATGTGTGTAACACCGACCCATTTGTTTTGCCTTTGTCTTGTGTTCCCACAGGAAATTCATTATCCTTAGAATACTTGACCGTGAGGAATATGAGAAAGAGTGCAGTTTCTACCTTGTGCTTGAGGAACCAATATGGCTACGACGAAGAGTGAAAGGTGTGAGAGTAAAACGGGGGAAAACTCTCCAGAAATTGTCCTCTTCCTCTCTTTGTGTCTCCCTACTCTCACACTTCCTCTTGCCTCTCACTTGGCTTCCACATATTTTGTCTCCTTTGAAGCTTAGCAGTTTGATTGGTTTTTCTTTCAAGCTATCCTCCTGTCCCACTTAAGCAGGTGTAGCTTCATTAGTGGCATTACAAGAAAAGTCGTGTAAGTCCTGACGCAATAATGAGTAAGCAATTCCACCTCCTGAGGTAGTAAATAAAAGTAATCTGAATCCTAAATCACAAGGACTTTTATCCCCTGTAGCCTGTGGGGCCTAAAGGCTGGTGACAATGAATTGCCACATTGTCAGTACTGCACCGTATTCCTATATGTCTAGAGGATTCTAACATATTGCAAAAACTTAATCCTACCCTAGTCAAAGATCTTCGTTGTGTCTCTCCTGAAACAGCACATGCAGGTAATTCCTGTAAGCCTCCTGCAATTAGATATAGGACATAAGTTGTGATCCTCTGGCTGTTTAGTGCTGGTGCTGGCATCTAGCAAAGTGAGAGGAGGTTTTTGCCAGTGCTAGGGGCTAGTGCAGGCACTTACCACCAGACGATCGTGCTTCCTGTGAACTTGTAAGTAAGGAGGCGAAATGTGTTTAAAGAGGAGTGGTCCATTCATTGTCTCTCAGGAGGACTTTATTCTAAGGGTAATTAACTTCGTTTTTGCTTCAAAACTTGCATATAAAAATAGAAGAGTTTCTCTAAAACAGCTGCAGACATGTCCCTAAAGCCAGAAAAGGAGTTCTCATTGCTATTCCCCCTGCTCTAACAAAGCTAACTCTGAATTAACTGAAGTAACTAATTTAGAAGCTTATCAAGTTTTTGCTAATGGCAAATTTTCCTACATCTGGCATTCTAGTATGATGTACTGTGCTACCAATGAAAGGGGTTTGTTTCAGTTAAGCAAGGCAAGCAACATCTGCTAATCACAAATATAAATTAGCCCAGCCAGGATAAAATGATGACAAAGCACAGACACGGAAAAGGTAAATACGTTACCTCCATTGGCTTCTGTAGGGACTGCACGGGCCTCAGCACTTAATGAAAACCAGGCCCTAAAACAGAGACAACAACTTTGTTCTTGACATCTTTGTCTCAGTTTGTCCTTCTTTAAAATTAATGATAATTTTCCCCTAGTTTTCAACTTTGCAGGGACTGTGCTAGAAGTATTTAAAGTATGTTTGGCTTTTTAAAAACCCTAAGTGCTGAACAATTATTGTTGTTATATCGGGACCTACACTGTCATTTTATTACATGACAGGATAAATAGGATACTATATTTGGCAAGTCAAGCACCGGTACAGACTGTGCCTCTTCTGTTCTATATTCCCTGTAAAAATCAGGCCATCAGAAAAGTTATTATTTCTCACTGGCTACTGGCTAGTGAAGAGAAAGGCCAAGGGTGCAGCAAGCAGCTCTTGCACCCACATTTTGGAACATATTCTTTCCTCAATCTGTGGCAGAACTGTCATCAGTGTCAACAGACGATCAAGGTATCATACGGCCCAAAGGTGGGGGAGGGAAATGAATTTTTCCGAGTTTTGTATTTTCTACCATATTGCCATATGTTTAAATATTTGTATGAAATTTCACAGCTGACCCCATGACCTTTAGTGCTCTTCTCTTCATAATAATGGTATCCTGCATTCTCTGGTCCTGGGATCTGGAGTCTTTCTCTAGATGTTCCTTTTTAATTTTCATTTATTCATTTACTTTTCTTCTTCTGTATTTGTCCCTGTCTGTCTTCTTCACAGCCCTGTTGTTGAATGAGCTTGGTAAGCACTACATTTCTGGTATTTCTTTTCCATTTTTCCAGTTTGTCTGTGTATTTTCATAAAGTGATTATCATTTGGTTTGAGTTTTCTATTTTTGATCACAAGATTCTCTCTTAGGATCATTAATTCCATGTAACCAAAGTTCAGGTAATTGATGTCATGCTTTTAATTTGAATATTTGCTGCAAAAACGTTTGAGGGGTGGACACTGCTTGTGTCATTAATTACAATGGCCGATGTTTTCAAAGGGGTCTAAACAGGGGCATAGCTAGGTTGGAGACAATGAGCTCTGATGCAGAAGAGTGGAAGCCCCTCGTTCCTACTCCTGTCACCACCCCCACCCCAAGATCAGGGAGGAGTGGAAGCTGCTGGGGTGGGGAGAACGGAAGCAGGTTGGAGGGGAAACCTGGGCAAAGGGTTGTCATCTATGGTGGTTTTTTACCTGACACTTCCGTTTTGGCCGATGGGAGTGTCAGGTAAAAAACCACCATCAGCGGCAACCTTACCTGGGCAGGAGGGAGTGGGGAGTCTCTGGGGCAAAATGCAGGGCTTACCCACGGATTTTCCCAGAGGACTCCAACCCTAGAGTCTCCCATAGTCTGTTTATGTGGTGGAGAGGTTGCACAAACCATGTGCAAAGTGTGTATGCACAGTGTGTGTGTGCACACTCCACATGCCTCTGGGCCCCCAAGATTGAGAGCCCTGGTGCAGTTGTGCCTTATATTTATACCTCTGAGTCTGAAAGATTCAAGTGCCCAGTTCTTACTGAAATTCAATGGGCTTTGGACACCAGCTTCCTTAGACCCCTTTAAAAGCCCCAGAGAATTGGTCCCAGATTCTGTTGCCTTTACTTACAAAGTAGTACCTTACTGCATGAGTGATCTCATTGCAATCACTGGAGCTTAAGGAGTAAACAACAACTGAACATAAGCAGACTCTGGCCATTAATTAATTACCTTCTCCAATTTACTTCTTAATGTAATTCCCAGTGATTCTAGTATAGGAATGTAGGACTATCCTCTTGCCCCATCCCCTGCCCTTAAGCAAGGCTAAATACACCTAAACCATCCCTGACAGATTTCTCTCGAACCTGTATGTTCCCCTTGGTCATAAAAGCTGTGGGAAGTACCAAGACGCCCACAATGTACTACAAAACTGAGCTGCATGGCTTAATCCATACCCCCACCATCCAGGCAAAAGAAAAGTTCATGTTTGGAGACATTGCCAATGGTGTGGCTAGAAACACAGATTGCAGAAATTAAGAATGTGCTGCATAACTGTTTGGGAAGAGGTGTGGAATCCTACTTGCTTGCAACATTCCACAAAACATGCCTCCCGATTCTGCAAAAAGTTAATTTCAAGGAGATGATCTTGCAAAATATCAGACTACATAAAAGACGAGAAGTCTAGAGAAATGTAGGAGGAATGAAAGAAAAGCTAAGCTACTATACCTGCCACCCCAGAAAATCAGAGTGCAGGCTTTCTCCAGCATCCATTGGACATTGCCTTCAATGGAAATTAGACCAGGCCATAACTTTGTAGGGTTGCTAGATATCCCTTGTTAAGGGAACATCCCATATTTCAGATCCCACTGCCCCATAGAATGGAATGGTCACCCCTTATTTCAGAGCCCCACATCTCCATAGAATGGAATGGTCACCCCTTATTTCAGAGCCCCACAGCTCTATAGAATGCAGTGGGTGCCCCTTATTTCAGAGACCCACCGCTCCATACAATGGAATGGTCCCCCCTTATTTCAGAGCCCCACAGCTCCATAGAATGCAATGGGTGTCCCTTATTTCAGAAACCCACTGCCCCATAGAGTGGAATGGACACCCCTTATTTCAGAGCCCCGCAGCTCGATGGTATGTCTTTTTTAATTAAAAAAATATCAATCTGGCAAACTTTAAAAACAGCAATTATTGGTAGTAATAATTCATAACTGGCAAAATTCTGCACCTCAGTGTGGGCAAAAAAAAAATGTCACTGGCAAGCATCTAGATCTAGGCCCTTCTGGGAATGGAGGTGGAGAGGAGCGCCTTCTTTGCCATCACTGCATCCCCACCTCACAAATGCCCCTCATTTTAGTCCCAAAGTTTCCCGCATTCCCAGAGAACAATTCCGTAACCTGAGCTAGCCTGCCCCAACACTCCACCTGGAGCACCAGCTTTTGTGTGTAGGGGGAGGTTCTTTCTAAATTTTCTGTCTTTTCAGTGAAAAAGAGGAAACTGTTATTGTTGTTTTGGGGTGGGTTTGACAAGAAAAATAAATTTCCCTTCAGCTTTGAATTTGTCAAAAAAAAAAAGTTTTACATTTGACAAAATAGTCTATTAAAACAAATTCTCATGCAGAACAATGGGCATTTGTTTAGCTGGCTCAGTTTTGTAGTATGTTCCTCTGAGGGATCGTAGGATGCGTTATGGAGCCATGATGGGTAGGGGAGGGAGGAGTCTGCTGTGATATAAATGTCACCAGAATTAAGCAAAATAGATGATAATCTTTCTCTCTTTTTCTTTTGTCTTGTCATGCATTTAGGTGGCTTCACAATAACAGGTATGGATTTTTAATTACCTCCTTACCCCAGTTCCAGATTCACATTTCTGACATTGGCAATCCTATCTTCATTCTGCTCTTTTCTCTTTTTTCCTTTTTCTTTTTTAATGGAGGGAAACTATTGAATGGTAAGAAGCTGTTCTTTTTTTTCCTCGATACACACTCATATTAACACCAGCGTTGCTCACTGAACACAAGATTGTGTAGATATAGGGTGCGGTGTGCCATTCTCACACCTTTAACATCACGTGTGTCCAGTAGAAGCAAGTTACTATGAAGGAAGCCCGGTGATATAGTGGGGATCAGTAGGCAGCAGGAAACAGAACTCAGAACAATAGAAAGGGAAGGCACAGGGGGCTTTAAATCAACTTTATACTCCCTTGACTTCAGGCAGCTCTGGGGGCCCCAGCATAGGCAACTGGAAGGTGTGGCTCTAAGTTATAGCAGACTCCCCCATCCTGTTTATTATAGGCTGTGTCATGGCATCCATAACTGCATGCACAAGGGCTTGCAAGGGGTGTATGTGCAAGGTAATCTATAGGTGTCTTTTGCAATGCCTGCACTGGTGCAATTCTCCCCAAGGCATACAAAAGGCTTTTGCAGTTCCTGTACTCCACCACCACAGCCTTGGTAGGAAAGAGAGGAACTCTCACCCACATTCTTTAAAGCATACGTATAAATCATATGGTTAGCAAGCACAAAACCCACATATATACAAAACTAAGTAGTTAGCCGAGACATGAGGCCTAGATTACCTTATCCTCCCTGCTACCCATTTGAAAGGGTTACCATGCACATCTAAAGGAGATTGGTTTCCTCTTGCCCTAGTCTCCATTATGTACCCACACAAAGGCGCCACCTTGACGTCTGTCCCCAGCGACATCAGGACTAGGAGAGCTCCACTAGTACAACTCTACTGGAGCCACCCTGCTGCTAGGGATGAGGGCCTATCGGAGAATACTGAACCTCGGCTAGGGTTGACATGGCCCCTGACCAGTCCATGTAAATTCTGATAAATTTGCATGGTGGTCAAGAAAACCAGCCCTGCGTTCCCCCATCCTTCCCACAGAACAATTGGGACAAGACCTTTGTAAAAAAAAAAATCATCTCTTTTTTCCTTCTTCGCGGGTTCTCCCTGCACCATGGGTCAACCAACCCCTGCATTGCTCCTACTAAGTGTGGGTATTCTCATCCCCCTGAAAGACACCAGTAAAGCCACTCCTGAAGGACCAGACCATTTAGATTCAAACTGTGGTTTCCATCCTGGCCCCAAATACTGAGGGACATAAGAGCATAGCTATAATAGGGACAGGCGGTGTCGCTGCACCTGAACCTACAAGCTGGCAGGTGTGACTGCTGCTGTTGAGAGTAGGTGAAGAGGGGGCCACATTCCAGTCTGCAGCAGGGCCCATTCCAACCAGGCTACTCCTCCAGAGGGACACCTTGCTGTTTCCTAGCTCTGTCGGCGACAAGAGTTGGCAGCTCTTACTTATCTCTTCCTCGGGGCAGATTGCTGAGAAACTGAGATTTCTTTTCAGTCATTATTGATCTGATAAGATCTCACCCACAGTAATTGCTGCGGAGACAGCTGATTTGGTAATAAAGCTACTACTTAGCTGCATGCAGCCAAGTAAATGTTTCACTGGGAAGGAGGGTATCCGTGTTCAGAAATCGCAGGATACCATACGTTAAGCATGCTGGGGAAAATTAGCCCGTCTCCACTAATTGTGCAGACTCTGGCTCTCTCCCCAGGTAGTGAGCCTGAATGACAGGAGTTAATGGTTTCTCCTGGATCCTTCCTTGGCTTCGAAGGGTAGCATGAGCACAGCTGTCTCGCTGTGTTACAGCTGGAAAGGAGAAGGCTCTGTACCTTTTATCCTTGTAGTACAGACGGTGCTCGTTGAGTTGTTAGAAATATCAGCCCCACATGAAAGCATATTCGTAGGCATTTCTTTGAACCAAGCGCAGACATCAGGGGAACAGCTCTGCAAGGAGCGATAGTGTGGTCTCAATTCTCCATGGCCTGAGCCTCATCTAGCCAGAGGGCCAGGCGAGGCACAAAGACAGCTCCATGCCGCCTTCCGCATGCAACTAGGGTTGCCACCTTTTGCAGTTTGCCCCTGAGACTTCCATTTTGGCCTATGGGGAGTCTCAGGGTCAAACTGCAAAAGGTGGCAAACCAACACACATGTTATTCTGAGAGGCAGCCTGGTCAGCAGCATCCGAGAGCAGTCTTTGGCCTTGTCGCCATGAAATAGGATGATCCACCCACCCATCTGCCCTAGTTTTGCTATTCATGTGCCCTTTCCTTACTAGACCAGTTTTCACTCAGAGCATACAGCTACTCCTTAAACAAGAGCAATTAGCTACTCAGCAAGCTGTTTCATGTATACCAATTGAGCAATAAGGGGCAACTTCCTATTTTCCAGCAAGGAAGAGCTTTAGCAGGGAACTGCTATGCTCCCTTCCAGAACAGTGCACTCTGGGATATCATCCCATGATGCAACACAGCTGGGTGGCAAATGGAGATGTAAGTAGCCACTTGTATAGGTGGAATGCAGGTGTTTGGGCAGGCGGGTCTTTGGCCCAGGCTTCCTGGAGAAGAACCCAAAGTGTGTGTCTAACATACCGTCAGCTGCAACAGCTCCAAAGAGAAATGCATGTGTGCAATGACATTCTGATTGCACCCTTTCCCCAGCACACCTTGTGACAGAGAAAGTGGCTCTGTGACATTCAAGGACATCCCTGTTGGAGTATTCTCTAGTAGAGAGATTCTCGACTTTTACAGCCCAATTATGCTGCTGGAACAACATAAAGGGGGCATAGGGCATTGGCAAATGAGCTCCGGTAGTCAGAATAGCAAAACCTATTAGCATGCCTGTTTAGAGGGGAGCATATGCAAGCCATGTATGAAGTGCCAGATCTTTGCACTTTTCCAATACACACAAACATCTCCTAGATATTAACACTCATTGCAGTGGAAAATCCTAAGAAAGCGTTGGCCAGGCGATGGCTTTTCTAGCAGACACCTACCTAAAAGTAGCCACAGCAGCTGAAACAATTGGAGATTCCATACAATAGGGGTGTGAAGATCAAGAGTGTCATCCATGGAGACTGGTTTTTTAAAAAGAAAAAAAAATGTATAAAGGTACTTCATGCACTTCCGATCATGCAGTAAATTTCTCTGAAAAGGCACACAGTGTAGCAACATTACCCTGAGCGGCCAGTTGAAAATTGGAGCACTTTCAGAGGGAAAATTGCAACATTTACCATTTTCTATCCAGCTGATTCATTTTTCTCTTAAAATCTAACCCATGTTATTATGTTGAAATTGCAAAATTGTGCAGAAGTAGATTTTCATAGGATGCCATCATTTCAAAGGGGATGGTTATTATTCTAATCTCCCATAACAATTAAAGGACAAGGACTTCATCCATGGGTCTGTTGACTCCCATAAACGCAAGACAGCAGACAATAAGAGAACCTGCAAATAGGAACTTAACAAGAGGAATAACCTTGTGTGAAGTAGTAATAGACTTTACTAACAGCATAGATTCATCACATCTAACAGTCTTAAGTGCGTGGATTTGTCACCCAATCAATGCATCCCAATTCCACTGATTTTCTGCCAATCGCTTTGCTAGGGCGGCCTGTCTTCAGGAAGGTTCATGCTAGAGACCATCCACTGCCCTCCACTGTAATCAGCATTCAAGGTATTTGTTTCATCGTGGTTAGCTAGGACCACAGGTTTTTTTAGTAGACAGCTAGTAGCTTTGGGGTGTTCATGTACCCTACAGAAAACAAATGTTAATTCATCGTTTTCATAATATATTCTGGGGACACATAATCCTTCTAAAGGCCTTGATTCTGCAGTGGCCTCCATTCAGGCAGATGGCTGCACCCACGCTGAAGTCACTGCAGGATCGGACCCTGAGGGACTGCACCATTGTGGAGAGACTGAATGAGAAAGAAATAGTGTGCTGTTATGGGGTGTGTTTTGCAAACAGTGCAGAAATGTACCTCATTCCTCCCCAGACAGCTTCTTGTACCCATTGGAGGATAGAGCCCTGCTCAGGCTGAACATTTCGGCACAGTTCCAGCCCAGGATCCTGATGCAGCCAGGCCTTTCTGATCTTGAGCCTGATGCAACAGGGTGGCACCATGGCACTCTGCAGGGGTGGGGTCATGTCAGGAAAGGGGCATCAGAACACCTTAATTCCACTCCTTTTCTGATGTAGCTGCACCCACAGGGAGACTGAACTGACCAAAGTTCAAGGGGCTCAGACCAGGAAGACTCCCTGTCAGGTCCCATCAGTTCAGACTATAGGACTCTAGCTCCTTTCTCACCCCCTGTTTTCTTTATCCATCACGTGACATTCCCTAAAGCCAGTCCTCTGATGGATAAGCAAGGGGAGTGCTGGGTAAGCACTTACAAAACCGTGTAAGACCTGGCTTTCAGCAGGTGTTTGGTGAGGGAGCGGGTTGAGTGGCAGGGAGAGAATCTGCTTGGGACTCATGTTTTAGCACTGCTCATTATTTTATTGACTTATTGTTTTATGTATTTTATATATATATATATATATATAATGTATTTATCAAATTTGTAAGCCATTCTGGGTCGCCATAGGCAAGAAGGGCAGGGTAATAAATATTTTTATAAATAAATAAGAGAGGCCACATTCACATCTTCAGTGGTGGTGCCGGCAGAGAGAGCGGCAAGGAAAGACGCAGCAGCGGGGAGGAGCCAGATGACAGGAAAAGAGCCGGTGCAAACGGGGATGTGCCGCGACTTCTCTCGTGCATGTCAGGGCAGGATTTTGCGCCCTGACATATGCGAGAGAAGCCGCGGCAGATCCCTGCTCGCACCAACCCTTTTCCTGTCATCCGGCTCCTCCCCGCTGCCACGTCTTCCCTTGCCGCTGTCTGCCGCCACCACCGCTGCAGATGTGACTGCGACCTAAGTACGAAGACCTGCTATAAGTTCGATATATAACATTAGAAAATCCTTTCTTGAAAACTACACCCTATTCTGATGCCCACGCTAAGCTAGTAGATAAAATGTTGGACTTGGACCTGGGAGACCAAAGTCCAAAGCCTGTCTTGGTCATAAACTCACAGAGTGACCTTGGGTGAGTTACTGTCTCTCCGCCTCAGTTCCCCATTTGTAAAGTGGGACTAATAAAGACCTACCTCACAGGATTGTTGTGAGGGTGACCTAGATAAGAATTGAAAAGCACTTTGAACAGTGAAAGTGCTATATAAATGTTCATTAATCATAAGAATAAAATAATAATAACAACAGTATATCCTCTGAGCCTTAGGGGAAGGACAGGGTATAAATTTGAATAAATAAATATGATTAGTAAACACCTCCTTGCAAACAATGTCCCATTCTGGTGTCCGTATTTGAAAAAGGCTATTGGAAAGGGCTTCAAAAGTTAAAGATTTGATTTGGTCACGTGGAAGTGATTATTGATAGCAGAGACCCCGCTATACTAGCAACGGCCTAATGAGATAATAGATGAAACCTTCAGATTAGATGCTAGATGCAAATGCTTAACAAAGAGGGTAATAATTAATCATCGAAAGAGCTCCCTTAAGGATGTGATGGATTCTCCATCATTTGAGGTTTCTAAATGAAGCCTGAATGTCTTTCTAGAGCAAAGGTTTCAAAGCTGTTTGTCAGGACCCCAGTGCAGATGGGGTTGTAATCCTGATCATTATTTAATAGACTCTGCATCACTTTGTCGCTGGCTGGGGTAGTGGGATTATATTCAGGGACCCGTATTCGCTGCGTTTTCCCCCACTGCCACCAAAGCGGAAAGCACAATGAACGTGTGTCCCTGATTATATTTAAGTCTCAAAATGGGGTTGCATAGGCAAGAAGGTTGAGAACCAGAGCTAAGCTATCGCACAATTAGAAGTTAAGAAAATGATACAAGAATCATTGAGGTAAATTCTATCACCTGTGCTACCCAGGAAGTCCGATACACAGTCCTGCTGATGTTGTCTGCCTCTAAAACATATGCATTTCATACTCCGAGCTAGTTTAAAAGGCCTGTGACACTTCAATTCCTATGGGACTGCCTGCTGTAAAAGAACAGGAAATGTTGATTGCCAGGATCTCCGCCAGCGTACGCCACTGTAGCTCTACTGAGCTCAATAGAACCCTCTCCAAATGAATAGCTCAGCTGAAGATCTGGCTCTGACACATTACAAGGTTCGTTTTTTGACAAATGACTCAAGCTGACACTGCTTGAAAGTAAAGAGGAATCCTTGTACCAAGCAGGACTAAAGGTTAGCATGCTCAGCACAATGCTCTGCTCTCATGGTCTTGCAAGTTTTTCCATGCAGCAACACATGTTGCTGTCAGTCACAATAAATACAAAGACAGTCATGCTCTTTGGTTTTGATTCAGGTTTACTCATCCTTTCCCCTTGCTGATTTTGAGAGGGAGGAAGAGAGGGCACCACGCCATGCATAATGTTCTAGAAAGAAAGTGTGGTTGCCGTGCATAATGTTCACAGGTAATGTCCGGCAGATTGGAAGTCACTCACCACTTTTAACAAACCTCCCATGAAGAGTTAAAATGGTAGCTCATTTGCTACCCATGGGTAATATCCACAATATCAGATTCCCAATGGGCTATCCGAGTACCAATTGGGCAGGCACCCGATTACCTAAAAATTACCGGGTATTACTGTTACTGATCTTTAAATTGGTACAGGAATCATAGTGGTAAGTTGAAAAACCAGCACCAGAAATTGGAAAATCAGGATAAAAAATGGTATTTTGGTACATCAGGTAGCCCGAGAGTTGGGCAACAAGCAAATACCGATTAGTATCCAGTGTTATCGAGTCAGGTCGAGTACTGCAGGTTTGATGAATTTACTCGTTTTGATGGGCACTCTTTTCAGCTCTACTCCCAAGTGTTTGGTTTTGTCCCCTGCTCGGGCATGTTATCCAGACACGTCAAAGCAGGTAAGATGGGATGCTGAAATGAGACACAAAACTGGCAAACTGTTCAGAGCACGTCAAGCCTGAGCAATCTATGCTGCCCTGCAACATGCATAAGAAATGTTAAAGCAGAGTTAAAGTGCCTGTCTGTTTTCACCCAGTGTTGCCAAGCCCACTATCTGATAAATCAAGAGACAAACTCTCAAAAATCAAGACATTTGGTATATAAATCATGAGTTGCTATTTTTAGAAACATAAACCAACTACCAGCTCAGTGGCAGCAGCATGGGAGCCGGTGGCACCGAGGAGAGAGGCTGTGCCTCCCTCCGTCTCCTCCTCCCAGAACCCAGGAGGGACACAGAGACACCCAACGAAGTTGCTAATCAGACGAAGTGGCGTAGGATTCGGGGCTTTGGGGAAAGAATTAAGGGCTGAAGCCCAGACCTAGCAGCACCCCTGGTAGTGGGCTTACCCTCTGCGCTGCTGCTGAGTCCTTGGGAGCCGGGGGTAGGGATGGTGCTGGGTTCTTTCCCATGCCGCACTCCCCAATGCCAGCTTCTCGCCAAGCCTCCCGATCTTGCGAGATTAGTGATACCAAGCATGAGAGAGGCTTAGAAATTGCATCTCTCATGATACATTTCCAATAGGTGGCAATGTTGGGTCAAGCATATTAATATGTTTAGTGAGACAGCAAAATATATGTTGCATTACCTCAGAGTACACAGATAATATTGGCCCCATCCATGACCTTTTGTTCCCCACCCCTTGCTCCCTTCTGCTAGAATCTGGCTTACAGGTGGCCTGGTTCTTCTGAACAAGACCTAACAACATACCTCGATTGTCCCTATTTAGGAGGGACAGTCCCTCCTTGGGGCTGAATCCCACTGTCCCTCTTTTAGGAGAAAGACACAAAAAAGATCAGTTTTCAAGCCTGACACCTCTTTCCTGATTAGATGGGGGCAGATGGGTGTGCCCTCCTCCCCCCATCCACCCGCTGGCCACCCATGCCCCCACACAGATTAACCCGGGTTTTTCCTGTTTGCTCCATGCGGGGAGATGTGGGGGCTGCATGGGTCATGGGAACATGCATCTACCCACCACCGCTTTTACACGGCGGTATTACACATATCCACTGGGTGGATTTGCATGGTACCGTCTCATCTAAAAACAGTCTTTCTGGAATGTCAAGCAGCAGAGCTTCTGTCCTTCCTTATGGGAGTATTGGGAGGTGTGTGTATGCATGTCAGTGCATAAGGAGGCAGAGCTTATTGGGTGGGGCTTGTCTCTCTTTGAGGGTATGTAACAAGCACTTTGAACACAGAAAGTGCTATATAAATGATAGGTAATTTATATACCTATAAATTACCTTTCCTGGAGCAAGAGTCCTCTGCACTGCACCAGTGCAGGGCTCAGTAGTTGGGAGCCTTGCTCCAGGCAAACGCATTTGAAACAGTCATGACAATGCTTGGGCCTGACAAGAGACAGGAATGGAGGTAAAATTGCACCAGACCTCCAGGCTCAGAAGAGTCCCCCAAAAAGTTACAAGAATTTTTAAAAATAAATTTAAGTAAAGCTCAGCATAGACTGAGTGACTTGGAGAGGCTTGAAACTAGCCTCTGTGTGAAGAAAGCATTGGTCTCTCAAGAAATTGGCTTGGCCAGTCAGTAGGCAATGGTGACCTGGACAAGGGGAGAGAAGGGATAGGACATAAGGTGAAAACAGATGTGTGGGAAATTGTGGGCAACATGGCCTGGGTCAAGTCGGGACACTGAACTGATGTGCCTGTGGCCGTGGAGCCATCCCTCCATCCTTACGGCCCGGGTAGGGTCGAGAGCACAACAAACGTGAGGGGGGGTGGCCCCGCCCATACCATGATCCCAGCGCCCTACCCCTTGCCATGATGTGCAACCTTGGCAGCCAATGTAGCAGAGCCATGGCAGCTGGCTATGGTGGCCCCCAGCCCACGGTGGGTACGACGTGCCACACCGTACGTTCTGGCCCACTTTGACCCAGTCGGGTGGGCCGCAGCCCAGGCTGTGATCTTGGAGATTTGCCACCGTCAGAGCCCAGGCTAGCTGCCAACACAGCCCAGGGCAATCCCAGGCCAACGTCTGGCGGCACCTGTCCTGCACACAGACGTGGGTCTCATGTCAAAGCAGGCCACAGCAAGCTATTGCTACCAGAACATACCAGGGCCAAACATTTATCTCAAGACATGTGGGAGAGAGAGTGTGTGTGTGTGTGTGTGTGCGCACGCATGCACATATAGTGCTTGGCACTCCAAAGTTTTCTGAGGCAGACTGCTCTTTACCTCATAATGCACAGATGATTAAGTTACAGAGCACTGTGTCTGGTAATAATAAACTCTGAGAGAGAAATTCTGATGAAATGCCAAATGCCCTGTCTTCCTCGAGGGATCCCTTGGTTTTTATTGCATTGTCATGTTCCTGAAGCCGCTGCGTGGGTGGCCTTGCAGATTCTCTCCTCATCTGTGCTCCCTCCCACTCCCAGGCTGAACCTGATCCTCAAGTCTTAGCTCAGTCTTCACTCAGAAAGAATTGCCGGTAACTTCAAGGACATGGCACCTGATAGACTGGAGACAAATCACCTGAAGGGAAAAAATGTTAGTTCCCCTTCCTGCCCACTCCCTTGGTATCTCTAAAACCCCAAAAGTTGCCACATTTTGCTGTTTGCCATTGCCTCACAAGGCCGATGTGTTTCTTCATGACAGTCTGAGGTTTCAGTTGCAATGTCTGAGCAACAGCAGTGTCCGCCTTGACTCCATTTTGCAGCACAAAATCCTTCAAAAACAGCACTGCATCATGGTGCAGTGTTGTGCCATGAATGCACAACAGCCTGGGGCCTCACTTTCCTTGCTGTTTCACCTTGTGCAAGAAGGGAAATCCCAGTGTGGTCAAGGATCCATTCAAACAAAATAAAACCTTGCTTTTTTCCCTCTTATTCCTGGCCTTGGTATCATGCAAATGGATTCCCATTGTTTTCACACACCAGTAGCGGCAGCAACTTCTAAATTCACTAAGAACAAAAGGGAAATGAGAGGGATTAGGAAAGGAAAATTCAAGAGAATGAAAGGGCACGGGAAAAGAAGGAGATTCTCCACTTGACAGAGGGATGGTGCGGCCAGGGCCGGGAGTTCCAGAAAGCAATAAGCAGCCAACTGGGGTCCAGCAGAGACGATTCCCTGCCTCATAAAAGACACAACAATTCTGCAGAGTGTCAAGGGGACTCTGCAGCAGGGCCATATTCAGGCAATCATATAGGCCTCCATGTGTTTAACTGAATATCAAAAATGAATTAGGGGAAGATTTTCCTTTTTTGTAATGGGTGAGCCAGCTTGTCCCCATCAAACACTCCTGTGTTCGGAGGGCGCCCACAGATACCCCAGAGGGGCCCAACTTCCCTGGATCCAGCACTGGCGTGTAGAATACAATCAAGGAGATGACTGAGGAGAAGAGGAAGGCTGGGAAGCATGGGGTCACTGGTGCATTGTGTTAGCAGGGGACAAAGAGCAAAGGAGGAGCAATTGCCCACAGTACCTTGGTTCAACACCTGAACTTTTAGATTCTTAGCCGGCAGAAACACTTTTTGAGCTTCATTCATATACTGCTATTTTTTTAGTCCAGCTACCACCATCTTACATTACAAACCAGATGGGCAGACTTTGGGCTGCAGAGTTGATTTTAAAATGACATTGAAATGTCATGAGAGACTAGTGTCCCTACTTGCAATCTGTTTCCATCCATTCTAAAGTATCAGTAATAATGGGTCAAAAATGAATGAAGGCCAGGCTTGCTGCTTCTGATTCCTTGCATCCTTTTGTGAAGGCCATGCCTCCTCCTGAGCCTAATAACTACGCAGTAACACTCAAATGTACTATACACATTAGTTAAGGCAGTCACATTCTTGCTTACTCTCTTGTATATTCAATATAACTCTATTGAAAGCAATTACTCCTGATTTACACTTACATTTATCAGAATTTGGCTCACATATTCATTTCCAATAGGTTATCTGCAATATACATTCTTTAAAATCATGTTTAATTTCTGCCTTATTTTGATTTCTGAATTTTTCTTCTTTCTTTCAACGTGTCTCTCTTTTACCATCATTTGCATACAGATAGTGTGGTTGATTGTCTGAGGTCTTCCACATGGATTGGCTGGGCTTGTTTGCATTTGTGATGGGATCCTCCAACAGCCTCAGAATTTGCTGGGAATGTTACCATTGACTTCACTGGGAGCAAAGATAGGTTGGGCCAGTGCGGAGGGCTTTTGAAAATCCCTTCCTACAGTAGCCTCTGGTGGCATCTCCCAAGGAGAAATCCATGGCTGGCCAACAATGCTATCTTTAAGACGTTTGGCGTGACGGATGGGAAATATTTGAATTCAGAGATGTTATAAAGCCAGTGATCGCATTTGCTAGTGTCTCCAGGCAAACTAAAGTCTTTCAACACAGGCATGACTTCTACCTTACTATATCAGATGTCAGTTACTTACACCTTTGCTCCAGAGAATAGTCTAGTTTAAAGGGAAGGGTGGCCCTTCTATTGAGGGAAGGCAAGAAGTGAAAGAGTTTGTGTTACTCAAAACCCTGATTTCTCATTAACAGAAGAGAATGAAGAGAAACAGGCCCTAACAAGCAAGGAGGAGGAAGAGCGCCGCATCGCAGAAATGGGCCGCCCAATCCTAGGAGAGCACAGAAAGCTCGAGATCATTATTGAAGAATCCTATGAGTTCAAGGTACAGTATCGAATGCTAGAACTGGAGAGTCATCCAGTCCAACCCCCTGCCCTATACCTAAAACATCCCTGACAGATGCCTGTCCAGTCTCATCTTCAATAACCTCCAGGGAAGGAGAATCCAAGGGACCTGAACCTTTAGAAAACCTGAGTATCCATTCCTTCACTTCCACGGGCCTTATACTAGAGTTTTATTAGCTGCTCAGTTTTGGTAAGCACAGTCTACCTACATCTCCCTTTCAAAGCTGGTGTGTTTATTGTCCCAGCTCAACAAAAGCCTGTAAGCACCTTCATGAACCATTTGCTTAAGCACATGCTGAACTTTCAACACAGGCTTAAGCCCTCTTGAAGTGACATCATGGTGCTTCCACAAGAGGCAAGGCTATGCCATGTGTCATGATGTTGTTCCAGTGCCTCCTCCCCTTTCTGACCGTGCCACAAGGAAAGTTCAAAAGGAAAGGAAGCACTGGGGTCACACTGGTGCACTGATAATAGCCAGACTCGTTGTGGAGTGCTGTGAAATGGGGCTTATATACAGGCCAAATCAGGCCTCAGAAAAGCCTGGGCTAGTACCCAGAATGCTGACCACATTTCAGGAGTGAGCCCCTAATACGTTAACAAAACACTGTAGCATTTGGGTTCCAAAGACCACACAGTGGTAAAATCAAATACCACCAAAGGAAAAAAAGATATTTCCATTGCATAGCATGGAAATGTATTCTCCCAACTTGAATTTGGAGGCTACCATTACTTAATGGTACCCCTACATCAGAGCTTTATACACAAGTCATAGGCCAGGGCCATTCCTTTTTACAGACAGAAGCGTCTCCCGCACTCCACGACAGAACCTTCTGTGCATTGCCTCATTTACTAAGCTTTTGATGGTGCAGCTGTTGCTACTGCCGTAACATTAGATGCTATTTGGAGCTCAAGCGTGCTAATTGTATAGAACCGAGTAGCTCAGAAACCTGAGTAGGAAATCCGTTAGCAGCAGTACAACAGAAGAAGAAGAGGAGCGAGAGATGTACAGGGATAGACTCCAGAGAACATGTGCTAATGAAAACTGGCATTTAAAAGATTACACAGCAACAATCCATTTATCCCAGGTTGCAAAGTAGCTTTGATGTTTTCCTGCTTTTCTCTGCACTGTCTATAATGGGAATTAAGAATACAAGGCCATAATTTTTTTTTATACTGGTTTTAAACTAGATAGCACTTATTAGGCTGCTTTCACATGTCATGACTTTAAAATGGTAAAACCCGCAGCAAAGTGACGAAGCACTACATACTGTTATTCAACACGGATTTATTTTGTGATGTGTGAACATCCAAAGTGCCCCCATGGGTCAGACCAACAGTCCATCTAGCCCAGCATCCTGTCTCTGAGAAGTACCAGCTTTGGTTACTTCAGAAAAGTACACAGCAGATAACGATGGAGTAATCCATTTCCTGCTATTCACTCCCACCCTTTCACAGACAGAGGTCTGATCCTCTCACCGATAGACTAGTAGCCATTTATGGATCTATCCTCTAAGAATTTATTCAGATGGCCTGGGTTCTAGTCCAACAGGCACTGGGTCCAATCAGCACCTTTGCTTTGGGTCATTTTCATAAAGGGTCCAGCCCTCACATGCCCAGTGTGCTCAGCTCCTGAAAATCTGGCTCTACATGCCACAGTGGGTGTTTTAGATGGACGGGGAGCCTGATAGGGCCTGGAGCCACTCTGCGGGCCCACTCCCATGGCCACCAGTTACCAGCTGCGCCTGGGTCCACATCAGATGGACCGGCGGTGTGCCTGGACCGCCTGCATAGCACACACACACACGCATTGCGGGCGGTCACCTAATGCTGTAGGCTGGCGGACGTGACTCCATGGTGCTGAATGGGGCAATGAATGGACGGGCACAGAGCTGCACCATGCCCCCCCCCCCAAATAGATGGGTAGCACCACCACGTTTGGCCATTGCCCGGGGTTTGGCCAACCCGCTCCACATGGTACGCTCCTGGATGCTGCAGAGCATACTGGGCTGGGCTGCCCTGGAACAGCCCCATCCTGCTCCAGGTGCACATCTGGTTGGCAAACCAGTCAACCTAGGGGTGACATGGGCATCCATGAGCACCCCTGGAATTGCCTTCCATCTGTTTATTATCATTGTTATTATTAGCAAACATTTATATAGCACAAGCAATGTACCTGGAGCTTTACAAAGTAATGGAATAGGCACAGTCCCTGCCCTAGGGCTTACAGTCTGAGAGACAGGGGGGTGGGAGATGAAGGAAGGGGAACAGAG
This sequence comes from Sphenodon punctatus, assembly GCA_003113815.1. Taxonomy (NCBI): domain Eukaryota; kingdom Metazoa; phylum Chordata; class Lepidosauria; order Sphenodontia; family Sphenodontidae; genus Sphenodon; species Sphenodon punctatus. The sequence goes on from QEPC01006398.1 coordinate 1,273,327, forward strand.
GGAGAGTCAAGGGGTGTAACATTCATGAAGATGCGAGGTCCCAAGTGCACGCACTTGGCTTGGTTACATCGAGAATGATGGCTAGCTGGTCCATGTGGGGAGGATATGAGTACACAGACCTCAGGTAACAGATTGTACAGGATGGAGGGTATCAGCAGGAGTTAGGTGAGGTGAGCGAGGAATCAGGGAGGGCAGAGCGGAAGAAGTGGGTCTTGAAGAGGGATTTGAAGGTATGACGGGAGGGGACGAGGCAGATGTGGGCAGGGAGGGAGTTCCAGGCATTGGAGGCAGCTAGGGAGAAGGGATGAAGGTGGTTAGGGGAGCAGGGGAGGCGTGGGAGGGCGAGAGAGGGGACAGAGGATGAGCAGAATTCACAGACTAGAGTACGGAGGGAAATTAGCACAGAGAGGTAGGGGGGAGCAAAGTTGTGAAGAGCTTTATAGATGAAGACTAGGAGCTTGTGCAGGATTCGTTCAGGAAGGGGGAGCAAGTGAAGAGGAGATGGGGCTGCATGTGGTCGAAGCAATGGGTGAGGTGGATGACCCTGGCAGGCAGCAGTTTTGGACAGAGATGAGGGGAGGAAGGTGAGACCGGGGAAGGCCAGTGAGAAGGAGGTTACAGTAATCGAGGTGAGAGATGACCAGGGCGTGAACAAGGGTTTTGGCAGAGGAGACAGAGAGAAAAGGGCAAATCTTAGCAATGTTATGGAGGGAGAAGCGACAGGATTTGGCAACAGAGTCAATGTAGGGTTTAAAAGAAAGGGGTGAGTCAAAGGTGAAGCCTAAGCTACAGGCTCGGGTGATGGGAAGGATAGTGACAGGGAGATCGACAGGGAGAAGATGAAGGATGAGGGCGAAGATAAGGAGTTACCCCCAATGAAAGCTGATATTTGCTTAGCACTTAGGAAAAGCTGCTGTACCTTAGTGTGATGTCTCCATAGGAACTGAGCTGTGTTGGAAATCTGGCCCTGAGTTTTAGGACTGAGTCACTGAAATTCTGTTCTGTAGCTCTCCTGAGAATCAGTCCAAATTAGCATTGATATAAAAGACTGTTTTAAGAAAGGGCAGACCCCAGTCAGCATTCTATGTACATTCCACTCACAGAATAGCCTCATTGACTTGGGACAAGTTAACACACACCTAAGAGTCTGCAGGGTCAGAAATTTAGAATGACCTTTTCATTACTTTTGTTGACCTCAGTCCACAAACTACTTACTCCAGAGTAGCCTGTGGAGCTTCAGTGGGGCTACTCCAGAGGAAGTGGTTTGTGGATCACAGCCTTAGGAAGTGTTTTATAAAAGAGATGGTCCTCTGCACTATACCAGTGTCTGAGTTTCCTTCATGTTTTTGAAACACTGTGGTTCCAATTACAAAGCATGAAGATCAGAAATTCTGCAGTGTGTGTATTTCAAGCAGGCTTTTCTTATGCAAAGTGGGATTTGGGGGTGTATATACTTACAGTAGCTTTTTCTGTTGCTCTGAGCCCAACATCTACAATAGCCAAATCTATACGGGTGTAGATTTCTGTCCTTGATATCGAGTTCTGAACCAACCTTGCCTTAATTCTCTTTTGCCTATCTACATCTGCAGAACACTGTGGACAAGCTCATTAAGAAGACAAACCTGGCTCTAGTGGTTGGAACTAACAGCTGGAGAGAGCAGTTTATTGAAGCTATCACTGTCAGTGCTGGTAAGTTCCTATTTCTGTATGTAGTGAAACATGGCAAGCTGGTCTCTTGGCTCTATTTCTCTGCATCAGTAACACTGACCGCAGTGTTTTGTCTGGCAAGTGCTGCTCAGGCAAAGCAGTTGATAAAGTTATTTGGTGTGTCTGTGCAGATGTCATTGGTTAAAGCTGCTGTTCAAATTGCATTGTATGATGTACAGGAATCCCTCAATAGCAAATATACCTTTTAGATTCTGTGGTTATAAAATATGATATGAAGGAGGTTGCTTATCTACTAGGTGTCAATGACAAAACAATGCAGGCCAGGCCTCCAGCTGGACTAAACTTACACCAGGTGAGTATTTGATCCTGTATTGTCGGGTTGCAAATAACTATCAGTAAGGTGAGAGAGCGCAACGGTCTGTGGCATTCTTATTTATACCCAATGGATTGGGTATTTCAAGTTCCGACCTTCCCCAGGTGGCATCCTTGGTGGCCCCTCATCAGCATGATGGCCCTGAAGGCGGGTTGAGTGCTGAGGAGTTATGCCCTCGGGCACAAATCGGGGGGAATTTGGGTTTTTGTAGGTCTAAACCAGTTCCTCTTTTGGGGGTGGTGACATTTAGGATCNCCCATTTGGGGTAATCGACTCAGTGCAGGTTTTGCCCTCCTACGGGTGTATACACAGATTAGTGGTGCATGTCTACTGTCCCTCCTTTGCCTATAGGGTTCTGGACCAGGCCCATTTGTTGGCTACCTGGGGCATATATGTGGGGGAGGTATTTAAAGATTTGCTGATTTAGCCCCCTACTCCTCCTCTTTCAAGAGCGTGAGGGGCGGGAGCTCAGCACCTGGGTTCCAGTGGTACTGGAGGCTCGGCTGTCGGGGTAGTGGGGGAGCCCGGTGGTCGGATTGCCCAGGATTCACCCAGGCCTTGTGGGAGGGTGGGGTAAGGTTTTTAGCTCCCCTACCTTATTTCTTGTTCAAATGGAGGTCCCGGGCCTTGTTTTAATAATTTTATATATGATTGTTATTATTATTGATGGTTTTAAATTGTTTTTATGTATTGCCTTTTTATTGTTGGAAGCCGCCCCGAGCTGTTTGCAGGAGGGGCGGGGTACAAATTTATAAAATAAATAAATAAAATAAAATAAACAGCTACAAAATCCTGCTGGATATGGGCCTTTGGTGGGGGCCATTGAGGGGGGTTTGTTGGTGACCCCCTCCGAGGAAGGGTTGAGCCCCGCGATGGATGGCGGCGCTGTGTGTGAGTCTGTGGGAACTGAGGATCAAACAAAGCTCCCAGTCGTGAGGTGGAAACAGGTAGCTCTTATTCTTCTTGATCGATTGTCTCACTTTAGGCCAGCTCCCGATGCAGGAATAGTTCATACTGCCGGCTCTCTGGGGTTATCCCAGCAGCCGGGGGGACATGTGCCCCGGGTTGGGACCTGAGAGCCGGCGAAGCCCGAATTTGATTGGAGGTGCTGGTGGTGGCTCCTGGATCCCACTATAAATTCCATTAGTGAGATACAGGCGAGTTTCCTAGGTAGTAGTGGGTAGGCTATTCTTGCGACCCAGTTTCGTGATGTAACTCAGAATACTCCTTTAGGATCAAGAATTTTTATGCGGGGACAGGGTTGTTATTGGGTTATTGCGCGTCTTGGGCCTTTTAGCTATTAGTATAGTGTCTTCATTATTTAATGCCCATCCTTCTAGGTTTCTATAGGATGGGTTGAAATTAGTGGGAAGGATTTATTTATTTATTATTTTTTGAATACTCTGATGGATGGTTAGGAGTTTTACTGATAAATGGATAAATATTTCAGGAATTGAGTTCGTTGAGAAGGGGGGGCTTAGAATTGTATGGTGGCTCTATGTCAGGAACTTTTGGGGGAATATTTTGATATTCTGGTATAGAATTTGGTATGGAATGTCCAGGGGTAAAATCATGGGGTTACTGACAAAGATGCCTTTGTGGGGGAATTCCTTTTTAGGTCCCAGTCGTTAACTTATCCATTGGATATTAGGAGATAGTTGTGGGGTTTTTGTATTTGTTGTACTGTTTATGTTTTATGTAAATGCTATGGTCGATGACTACGCAATAAAGTATATTGATTGATTCTTATTTTTCCTTCAGTCATTAACTCCAGGTCAATGAAGCTTTATGTCTGGGAATTTCCACTAAGTAGGTGAGACAGGTATAAGGCTGAAGGAAGAATTTGCACCAAGACAAGCTAATCATACCTGTCAGAGAAGGAGGGCATAGTGGGAACAGACTATGAGACAGAAAGGAAAGGAGTAATCATGGAGCACAAATTCCCACCGCATAGACCTACAGAATTTACGCTTCACATCTTCTCCTCATGCCTGGGTGGTGAAGGATATCAATCATGGAGCACAAATTCCCACCGCATAGACCTACAGAATTTACGCTTCACATCTTCTCCTCATGCCTGGGTGGTGAAGGATATCGCATGCAGATAGTCCACACCTGTTGGGCATCCACCTGTCCGTTTATTAAGTATTGGCCCCCACCAGTGCACCCACCATCACCGCCCTGAGCTGCCATTGGGCAGGAGGGGGTGGGTTATAAATCCTGAAAATTAAATAAATAAATGTGGCCTCCACACTCAGAGTGGGGTCTCGGAGAATGTGGAGCCTGCCATATGGGCAAATGCGGGCTAACGTTCGCCCACATGTCCAGTCCTGTCAATTAAGTTGCATGTAGCGCCTCCACAGGTACAGGTCAGCCGGGTGAAAATCCTAGATGATCCACCCAGCTTCCTGGTGGGGGGGCAAGAAGAGGAAGTGAGGTCAGGACAGATGATCCACGCAGCTTCTTGGGGCGGGGGCCAAGAAGAGGAAGTGAGATCAGGACAGGTGAGCTTCAAGCCTTGTATGCTGTCTGGCAGTCAACCAGGAGGATTGGCAAGGGCTGAGACAGACAGGACAGGGGTGGGTGGGTGGCCAGGCCAGAGTAGCGAGGCCAGGATCTGAGGCCCGGTGAAGCAAAGGCACTACAGGCCCAGCCACCACCACAAAAACCCCAAAGGTGTTGGTTCAAGGCCTAGATCCTGGCATTTCTTAGTAAGGTGAGTTGAGTGTGTAATAATGCTCTTTTACCCTAACATGGTAGTTCACATGCATTTTACTCCCCTTACTCCTTTATCTTCTTGGCTTAGTGCAGCTCACAGTCTAGCCCCGTAAAGTAGGCCTGAATCTAAGTATCCAGTCCATTTTTGTGCAACATTTCTATGAAAACGGACAAGCTATGTCTTTTTTTATCAGAATTCCGATCGGAATCCCGACCAGGGAATAAATGCCATTGTGCATGCGCAAAGGGCCCCTGGGTTGATTTGTACATGTGGAAATGGCCACTGCCCATATCCAAAATATGGGGGTAGCTAGGTATATCTAATCAAGGCTTTAGGGGCACTAGAGCATCCAGGGGAATCAGTGGAATCCCCGGCTGACTCATTTTCACTATCATCAATCCCTAGTTTTACAATTTAGAGTCCCTCTAGGGCTCTGATCCTGCCTGCAATAAGTATATGGGGTGGGACTTGGGCAAGTTCTCGGTTTCTATCGGTACCAGATCTCAGTCTACCAATTCTGCTATCAGTTCTCAATTCTTTCGGTATTGGATTTTTAACATTGCAGTTTTCCCCGTTGACTTCAATGGAGAAAAGTTTTAGAAAACCACAATGTTAAAAATCTGATTTAAAAAAACCAATGCAAAAAAATCTGATACCGCCAATACTGAGAAAAGAACCGAGATATCAGATTAATCCAATAGCGCCATTATCGGGTACTTTCGGTTCTCGGATATACTGAAAGTCCCATCCCTAATAAGTATCCAAGGAGTTTGTTTGGTCAGGCAAAGCACTTGTAGGTGGGGTAAGGGATCTGGCCTCCAACCTCCCCTATAAACCAGCCTCTATCACTAGTAGTGTCTCACAGGGGTTTTGAACTAGCTTGTGGCAAGCCCCTTTGTAAAGGCCTTAATGCCCTCTGGGCTAAACACCATAACACTCCCACCTAGTAGTCCAGTACTGTGTGAATCCTCCTGGCTTCTCCTGCGAGTTGCAGCTCCTAGCTGGAGGTTTTGCCCTGGTTCTGAAGCCAAAGGGCTGTCCCTGTTGGGTTTGGTTATGGAGCTCTCCACAGAGCTACTTCCTTGTCAGCCTCCTTGGCCAGACTAAACCCTCTCCTTATTACTCCCAGGAGCTTAAGAGGCCAAGCTAGCTGATTGGATATTGGTGTGGTCCTCTATTCAATATAGCACCAGCCCTAATCTTATGGCCAGGAGGAGAACCTGCACCCAACTGTCGGCGCTACCTCTTAAAGGGCCAGGAGCAACCCCGGGCTCCCTGGGCAATGGCTTTAAGAAAATTATCCATTCTGATCGGAATCAGATGGAATATTATCCGTTCCGGTTTCCGATCAGAATGAATGAAATGCCTGATTCTGACTGGAAATCAGCGCAGGCAGAATTTCAGGTTCAGCCCTACTGTCAGTGGCTTGGAGTTCTGGTTTGTGCCTTTTTTCCACACATACCATGGGTAATAGGGTGGGAAGTTAGTCCTTGCTGTGGGCTCATTGACAGCTTGTCCCCGCCTCCTCATATTCTCATGCACCGTCCTGAAGTCTCTTAGGCCCAGTTCTTGCCATTCCAGATGTGAGGAGCTCAAAGAACAGCTCCGTGCTCATTTGACCATGGAGATAACAGTGATAAATCATCAGGCAGCGCTTTGTCTTCCGTCCCTGTCCCAAGCACTCGTTCTGGGATCAACCAAGAGCAAAGACAGAGCGCGTGTCAGAAACATTCCCAGGCAAAGCATTCTGAGTAAATAATGATCGCCTTCCTTGTTAGCTGTGTCTTCCATGAGGATTTGAGGCTTTCACTTTGCGCTGTGATTACCCCTGCCTCCATCGCAACCCAGAATAACAGCTTCATTTATTTTAACTAGCTTCCATTTGGAGAATTTATGACAGCGTGAGTGCTGAGTAAACAAAACAAAAACAAGGCCCATTTCAGATTAAAGCAGCCAATCTCATCTACAGTTGTGCAGAGCTGCTAAGTCATTTAGCGTCGCAAAGGTTCTGTCCGTGTTCAGATGGCACAGCACTTCTCCAGTGTCTTCCAAGCTGTCACTCGCCGCCCAAAGCAGCCAAGCACTCAAGGCATCAGAAGGAATCCATTGTCGTAGCTCTCTCTTCCTGAAATTAGGTCTGTGCTTGAGCCTGCTGAGTTGAGGGGCAACAAATGAGACTGCTAGTTGCTAGTTTACTCCCGCATGGATTTCTTCAGTTGAAGGCTGGGATTGCATACACGAAAGGCATGTATCTCAGTATAGCCGTTGCTGTGCCTTGGGAAGATACAATGAAATGAATGTCACCACTGTGCCCCGGAGAATTGTTCTTTGCGGTCTTTCACTGACCTTTTCCAAAGGGCTTTATTGTTATAGATAGTTTCCCCATATCTCTCTGTCATGCCTGCTGATAACATCCTGTCATATAGGCCTAGAAATCTGCCAGTGGTGTTCCAGGCACAATTCAAGGTGCTGGTTTTGATCTATAAAATCCTAAAGAGTGTGGGCCCTATATATCTAAAAGACTGCCTCCTTCTCTATGTTCCATCACGGTTCCTAAGGCAGGGAACATGGGTTCTTACCGTAAGGTCAGGCAAGGGCACCTTCTTGCAAATCCCATCAGTACACCAAGTTCATATGGCAAAGGCAAGCAAAGAGGTGTTCTCAGTGGCTGCTCCACAGCTCAGGAACTCCCTTCCTCTGGAGGTTCACCAAAGCACGAGCCTCAGTATTTTTGAGAGGCAATGTAAGACCTATTTATTTGGCCAGGCATTTATTTTATCTGGTGGGGATAGGGTACAGGAGGATACATCAAATGTTCCTATGTTAGAAAGGGTCCCACACAACCATTTTATACAAGACTTCAATTTACCTGGAACCAACACTGTGCTTGCATAGTAGTTAAAGACCCAAATGAGATACCCTCTTCCCCCATTATCTACCTATACACAGTGTCTTCCAAATACTATTGTTTGCGCAATCAAAATAAAACGACAACTGACAGGAGAAATGTAGAGATGCTATGATGCAAGTCTTGCACTTCTAGGATTAAAGAACTTCTCCCCCACCTCAAATTGCAAGAGTTGCAATGCATTATTGTATTGATCCTTGCCCATCCTAGCTGGTTAAGGCCAGCTGGGAGACGATTGGGCCGTTGCTGACCGGGGTTGTCAAAGCTTCCCTTGTGGAGGGCCAGTTACCAGAGTTGCTTAAGGCAACTGCTTCTTAAGAAACCATCTTTAGACATTGACCTAAAAAGGGAAAGTTATTGAACAGGTGGTGGCCTGCCAGTTGCAGGCGCATCTCGACCGCATCGGTTTTCTAGATCCCTCGCAGTCAGGCTTTCATCCAGGTTATGGCACTGAAACTACACTTGTGGCTTTGGTTGGCGACCTACGTGTAGAACTGGACAGGGGACGTTCAACCCTGCTGGTTCTACTTGATCTCTCTGTGGCTTTTGATACCATGAACCATGAGGTGTTGGTGACCCACCTGTGGGACCTCGCCAAGGCGACCGGGATGGCATTGTAATGGTTCCATTCATTCCTAGCTGATCAATCTCAACAGGTAGTCCTGGAGAAATATACTTCTTCTCCAGGGCTCTTCCATGTGGGGTACCACAGGGTTCTGTTCTGTCCCCAATCTTGTTCAATGTGTATATGCAGCCTCTGGGGGAGGTTGTGCGTCAGTGGAGGGTACATTGTAATCAATATGCTGATGATACTCAGCTGTACCTCTCCTTTTCATCAGACCCAGGCCCGGCAGTCTCGGTGCTTTCCCGGTGTTTGGCGGCTGTAGGGGACTGGATGAGACCTCATTTCCCATATCCCTCCTGGCTGACAAGGTGCCCTCCTGGAAGTTCCCCACTATAGATTGGTGGGGACTGACAGGTGGACGCACCAATTGAAGCTAAATCCCAACAAGCAGGGCCAGCCCGAGGCATGTGCCACCAGTGCCCAGGCACATGGCCCCGCGGCAGCCTTAGAAGGAGGGAGCCCCGCAGCACCGCCGCTGCGGGTTGGAGAGGGAGTCGGGACGCAGCCATTTAAAAACATTTCCCCACCCCTATTGGTAGCAAAGCCTGCTGCCCGGCCGCCTGTCCCATCTTGGGTTTTTTCCCCCGTGCCGTGGCCCTGCCCCCCCCCTGCTGGCTGATATATGCCCCCCCTCACCTCCGCTCTGCGCCTCCGCCTCCTCCGGGCATGGCACTCCACCGATGCTGTCTGCCCCATGGGGAGAGTGAGATCAGGCACCCAGGCCGGGGCTGCTCATTGCTCACTGCCTCTACCGGAGGGAGCCAGCCTTTCCTTAGGGAAGGGGAAGGCAGCAAGCTTGCCCTCCCCCCCAGCCCATCGTCTGCCCCATGGAAATGGGGAGAGTGGTGAGACCACCAGGCAGGCAGCCAGGCTGGGGCTGCTCAGTGCTCATTGCCTGCCTCTACCGGAGGGAGCCTTTCCTTAGGGAGGGGGAGGGTAGAAAGCTCACTCCCCCTCCCCCCCATGCACCTGCCAACACCGTCTGCCCCCAGAGCCGGCCCCAGGCACGCAGACCCCATCCCTCCCCTGCCTCTCCCTCCTCTGTAGGCTGCAGCAGCAGCAGCTGGGACCACCAATCGGACTGGTAGATAAAGCTGTTTGTTTACAAACAGCTCCTGCCCAGTGCTGATCAGAAGGTTGTAGCCTTGTAAAGAAGGTTCTTCAAGATGGCAGCTAACATTCTCATAACTGGATTGTGCACACTCACCCTATTCAAATAATAGCCACATGATGGTCTCGAGCTCCTGTAGTATAAAAAGTGCTCTCCCCCCTCAGAATGACAGTTCCTTCCAACCCTTTCTAGAAATATAAGGAAAAAATTCCATGCAAGACTGGAAGAGTGGGTGTTGTGAGAATGTTGGGAGCCATCTCACAGAACCTTATTTACAAGGTAGCAACCTTCTGTTCTTCTTCGAGTGGCTCCTCACAAGCTATTTTTACATAGCTCCTCTGGGTGGGGAGGTCCATGGACGCGCCAGTGCATGGATGGGGCATGCACACGACTGCACACGCATCCCCACTCACCCACCACTCATCTACACCCACATAGTAACCACCGTTTCCCCCGGTTGCTCCGTGCTTGGGGACGAGGGGGGGGGTGAGTGGGGATGCGTGTTAGGCGGGCGCACACGATTGAAAACGAACGTGCAAGGAAGCTATAAATTTCAGTGCAGCCATAAGGTTCCGCCGGCCTTTGGGGCACCGCAGCAAGGCTTGGCACATGGCCCCTCAAACCCTTGGGCCAGCCCTGCCAACAAGACGGAGGTGTTGCTCGTTGGTGGGATCGCTGATCTGGGAGAGAGCGGTCTCCCCATCATTGATGGGATCCACACGGTTTTGTCATCTTACGTTCAGAGCCTTAGAGTGCTCCTGGATCTACAGCTGTGCATGGATATCCAGATGTTGGCTGTGGTTAGGAGTGCCTTCCGCCAGTTACATCTGGTGCGGCGGCTCCATCCATATGTCTCAGATTCTGATTTTGCCACTGTCATCCATGCATTTGTCACTTTGTGTTAGGGGAGGCTCCGGGAAGGGGGAGAGGGCTACCACCAAAACTCACACGCTCCCTAATCCTTATGGGAATACGTGCCCTCAGGATCTTATAAAGCCCTGCAGCTTCGTAACAAAGCAGGCAAGATCATCACCGGGCAAGGATCAAGTGTGCACTCTGGAGGGGGTCCCACGCAGGACACCACATGCAACAGGACCCAGGAGGTGGGGAATGAGGTGAGGAGCCCCACGGGGATAAGGGAAGGAAGGACAAGGAGTGCGGGGGGACAGGATAGGGCTTTCTCACAAAGGAGGGATAGGCTCAAGGGAGGAACGGGGAACAGGGGGCCACCAACACTCTTACCTCCACGCACAAGACACTAGTAACTTTCCCACATAACACAAACACCATTCTCAAGAACACTAATGGGCCAGTCTCGAGCAGCAACGCTGATCACCGGCAAGGCAGCTTGCATGCTTCCTGCTGGCTCTTTATAGCTGCTGGGCTTTCTCTGCCACCTCGCGCAGCCGCACAGAGCATCTGAGTTGCTCCGGCAATGCAGCGCATGCGCTGAGGCACTGGGTGCGCCATTTCCGGCTGGGCTACGGCACTCGGATCCCCCTCCACTCCCTGCTCCCTCCCACTGCTGGATGCAGCCAGGGGGTCCCGCAGCACAGAGGGTTCTGCTCCATCGCTGCTGGATTCCCCCGAGCCTCTGCTGGCTGCCCGACTCTGGACCCAGCAGTGCAGCCAGCGGGACCCCTGGCTCCGGCCTCACCTCCTACCCCCGTAAGTACTTGAGGCTGGATTACTGTAATGCCCTCTATGTGGGGCTGCCCATGGTGACAGTTCAGAAGCTGCAGCTGGTGTGGAATGTCGCAACCCGTCTGCTGATGAGGACGGGCCGCCGGAAGCACATTCAACCAGTGCTCCAAGTGTTGCACTGGCTGCCTATTGTCTTCCGGACCCAATTCAAGGTGCTGGTTTTGACCTATAAATTTATTTATTTATTTAATAAAATTTAATATCCCTTCGTGCCTCAGGCACCTCAGGATGGCTAACAATAAGCATAAAAACAATATAAAACAACAATATAAAAACAAACACATACCTAATAAAACAACTAAATCTGGGGCTAAAAGACTAAAAAAAAAAAAACCCATCCCCCCATTACCCCTCTCCCTCCCCAAGCACCTGGTGGAACAGCCAGGCTTTACAACAGTGGCGGAAGGAGGGGAAATCTGGGCCTCCACCGGGAGGGAGTTTCACAGCATTGGGGTGTGGCCACTGAGAACGCCCTTTCCATGGTCCCCATTAGAGAAACCTGGGGGACCCCAAGGAGGGTGCTCCCAGTGGACCACAGGGGCTGCTCCAAAACACAGGGAGTGAGGCGGTCTCGCGGGTAAGTGGGGCCTAGACCGTATAAGGGTTTATAGGTTAAAACCAACACCAAAGCCCTACGGCCTGGGCCTGGCCTATCTGAAGGACCGCCTCACTTCCCGTGTCCCGGCGCAGCCCCTGCGGTCATTGGGGGGCGCCTTCCTGGAGGTTCCCCACTCTAGATTGGCAGGGACTGACAGGCGGGCGTTCTTGGCGGCCACACCAATACTGTGGAACTCGCTCCCGGTGGGTGTCCATCTCACCCTAACCTTCTCAGCTTCCGACGTCAGCGCAAGGCATGGCTCTTCCACCAGGCTGTTAGTGCAGGAGAGGGATTGGGGGAGGTCTGGGGGGGGGGGGGGGTTATTTATTGTGCACACCAGAGTTGTTGCAGATTTTATGGGCTAGTTTTGGATTTTTATTGCTATTTATATTTTATTCTATTTGTATTTGTTTTTTATAAATTGTTGTACGCTGCCTGAGGCAGGATATGGCAGGATAGAAATATATAAAATAAATAATAAATTAATGTACGCTGGCAACCATGAATTTTGTCCCATTGCTTTGTTCTACAGTGGAATCATGTTGTTGTTTGTGTACTTTTCATTTATTATATTATTATGTGTGCAGCAAATGTTTTTAAAGAACAGCAGACCCTGAATACTCTAGGCAGCATAATTTCTTCCAGAGGTGGTGCAAAACTTTTTTATTTGGAAAGGCATTTGGCAGACAGGGATATGTGGGGTTTGGTTGGGGTTGTGGGAGAGAATGGGGGTCTGAGGGGAGGGTGTTTTTATGTATGTATTTTCATGTTTTTAATTGTTTACGTGAGCCGCCCTGAACCTTATGGGAAGGGCGGCATAAAAATTCAATAAATAAATAAATGGATAATGTCTGTACGCTTTCTCATAGTAGTAAAGATGAAGTATATAGCAACGAATGGCATTGGAGAGAACCTGTCATATGGCATTGTGTAGTAACTTTAACTAATATGTGTAGCTTTTTTGTAGTGAGTGATATTGTAGTCTGTCAATGTTATAGACCAGGGGGTAGGCAAAGTTCTCAAGCCCAAGAGAGCCCAATTGCCACAGAGAGCCAAAAGACTCATTACACCAATCATGGGTTCTCTGGGACAGAGCAGCATGACTTTCCGCAACCCCCCAAGGAAGTCAAGAGTCTAACTAATCCAACCCCTGCACGGAGGCAAAATTCATCAGACTTAAACCATCCCTTCCCTGTGCCCAGCCTTTTCTATAAAAACCTCCACTGAAGGAGATTTCCACAACATCCCTAGGCAAATGGTTCCATTGCCCAAATCTCTTCACAGTTTGTTATTCAAACTTTTCTCATCACGGATGCGTCCTGGCTGCTAGTGCTAAGGGAAAGCGAATAACAGTTTGCAGCTGTCTCCATCGCGAAGTGACAGTCAGAGACTTTCAGCTAATAAAATTTCTTCATTTCAAACTGATAACTATGTGTCATAACAAGCAAAGCCCAGACTACGGGGTAATTTGCCCCTTTTTATCTGGGCTTTTATTAATAAGTGCGATAAAGTTTCAAATTTATTCTTTTTTAATATATAGCCATGGTTTCTGTTCCAAGAAGAAGAAAAAACAGCCTTCTTTAGTGCCAACAGAGTCAAATGTCTACTGTCCGACTTGTCTTAATTTGCCCTGAGGGAACCTGGCTACACTGCATTATGCTACATGCTGTACGAACACAGTATAAGAAGAGTTGCAGCCTTAAAGGTTTTGCAGACAATTCATATATACCAGAATTGATTTCAGTTCATGTTCTAGCAGTGGCAATCATGGTGTGTAGATATCAATGGGATAAGCAGAAGATTCACTTCTAGGGTGTCCGTGCTTTGATCCCAAATCAATTAAAACTCCAAATCCCACATTAATAAGATAAAGTGTAAGAATATTTGACTCTCCATTATGGTGCTTAGCAAACAATTTGATTTATCAATTTATTTGGATGTGTCAGCTTTGAGTGAGTGGTAATGGGTGCACATTCAAATACATAGATTGGAAGCTGTCTTTATTGGCTCTCTGAACACAATGCATATGCCTATTTATGTTTTAGATTCTTGATACCTGCACACCATGATTGTCACTGCTATAATATGAATTTTAATTGGTTCTGATGATCCCTTACTCCCATCTTCCATCAGTGAGGCAGAGAAGGCCAGCAGCACCAATATCCCTCCCCCCAACCCTATATCTTGTTGCAAGCTCCACAGTCAGGGGTTTGCAAGAGCAGAATAGGAGCAGGGGTCTGTGCTGGACCCTGAACAGCTGATTGGGCCAGCACTGGAATTTTCATTTGCATAGAGCAGAAGTCCTTCTCTGCCCTGCTGTCACTGAAAATCTGCATGAGAGGGGACGTGTAGGCGCACTGTGGGCCCTGGTAGCTGCCGGGTCTGTTTAAAACGGACCCAAGCACAGTGACTGCAAGCAGGCTGACGTGGGGGTGCACCCCCAGATTTTCTCCAGGAATGTGCACCCCCCACATCCATGTGAAAGTACCCATGATGCCATCCATATATTGGATGACCCCACCCGGCTTTGACAAACCTCTGAAGTACAGGACCAAGGACAAAGAAACACTGTCTATTATTCAAGCAAGGACGAGTATCAGTGGGATAACAAGAATGCCTGATTGCTGCTATCACCATGACTACTTTTCTCAGTGTCAGAAAAGTGCCCATTGGGACCCCACCATGTGCCCAGATCATGGCTGATCCTGCAATTGGTGTGATTGCAGGGGAAATAAAAGCCATACCATCCCCAACACTAGCAGAGCACAACTCCAGGGGGAATGGGAAGGGTGCCATGAAATCGCATGGGAAACCAGCTTCAGTGTAGTCAAACTAGATGTGATCTTCTAGGGTGAAAACAGACATGACGCTAACCACCCTTTAACCACCCTTGGTGGTCATTTATGCATGTTCCACGGCTGCATAGGGCACCAATACAGCCCTGCAACATGCATAAATAACCACCAAGGGTGGTTAAAGGGTGGTTAGCATCATGTCTGTTTTCACCCCTAGTCTCAACAAAAATGATACATTCCCTGTTAAAGGTGGCAGGGATGGAGTCGCCTACTTGCCCTACCTCCTCCTACAGTAAAAGGGGTCATCTTGTTACGGAGATAAACTAAACTAAACTGCCTAACTGACTCAGACCAATGGTCCATCTTAGCCCAGTATTGTCACAACCTGACATGGTAGCAGGGGTTTCAAATTTGGGTCCAAATCTGGCTCTTCCAGGGTTTCCAGTAGAGGCCATCCTGGCGTGCTACCTGAAACCCCTCCAAGCCCCCAGCAGAGACCTCCCCCAGGCATGCTACCAGAGGTCCTGATGTGGAGATGCCAGAGATTGAACCTGGGATCTTATACATGCAAAGCACACGCTCTTACCACTTGAGCTGTGCCCCTCCCTACAGGATTGACGGTCTCACCGCTCTGGTGTCTTCAGGCAGAGACTGCGAGAGGAAGTTAAAATAAACTGAGACAGGTTGGGAGGAAGTAATTAAGTGCTTTGCATTTGGGCACGGTCCCACAATGGCCAGGATTGATGAGATGCCTACATGGAAAGGGTTTTACCTCTGCAAGGATATATGACTGAGGAAGGAGGCCAGAGTGGGAGAGGTTGGCCTAGTTATTTTCCCACCCTCCCCTCTCTCCTGTCAGGAGCTACTAAGTAAATCTATCCAAGGAGCCTTGCCTTGAGACCTAGTACATTGCTGCCACGTCTCTAGGGTAAGGGGCGGCAGATGCCTCTGGAGATCATTCATTGGCACAGCGGTGGCTTAGTATGTGCCTACGTGTCGTTGCTGTGTGATCTGAACTCCCCAGCCCCCTCCGACTGTCTGGAGCACTGTCAGGGGATAGCGCCCATAGCAAAACAGTAGCAGATTGCTCGCTACTCTCCACCACACTGCCCTGGGAAGGGGTGGGTCAAGTATTATGGGACTGAAGAAGTTGGAGCCTGGGGCCACCACAGAAGTCTGGTAGCCCAGCACAAGTAGCTGCAGCAGGGGCGTAGCGTCCATTGAGCGAGCCCGACTTTATGCCGAGGGCTTCCAGCGCTAGGGGGCCACTGTCTCCAGGTGGGCCGCGCTGCTGTGAAGACCGGTCAGTCTGGCGAAACATTTTTTTTTCTCTCTTCTCCCCAGCCCTGTCTGTCTACAGTCTCAGGGCTGGGGCCAGGAAACGTCTGCCTCCCTGACGGGGCTGGCCCTAGGTGGTTGTGGCCAGCCCCTCCTCTCAGTTCCCCTCCCCCTCACAGCAGCTTAAGTTGTGCAAGCTCCTGTGTGTGGCGGGCTGGGAGGAGAAATTAAAATGGTGGCCGCCCGGTCTGGAGCCTGGCGGCATTGCAGAAGAGCACACTGGCCCAGGCCAGAGAGGAGGTGGCGCGGCGGGGCCCAGGCCAGTACTTGCAGCCAGCCCCCAGGCTGCCCAGCCGTGGTCGGTGCCCGCATAGAATGGAGGTGGCCGTGCCAGTTATAACGGAGTAGAGCCAGGCCAGGCGAGGATGGAGCTGAGGAGGAGCAGCAGCCGCTCAGCCTGGCAGGTAGGCTGCCCAGTGCCCGGCCCCAGTAGCCACTAGCCAGCCTCTCCCCACTCCTGCCGCAAAGCCCTGTGCCCCCAGCCTGTTCCCCCCCCAAACTCCAGTGCCCCCAGCTTTCCCCCCCATTCCAGACCCTCACCCGGTGCCCCCAGCCTTCCCCATCCCCCAAAAAATCCATCCCCCAAAACCTGGTCCCCCTGCCTTCTCCCCTAAACCCA
>QEPC01006398.1:1290045-1308089 GCA_003113815.1 Sphenodon punctatus
CCAAACTTCAGCCCCACAAACATGGTGCTCCCTGCCTTCCCCCCTAAATCCATCCCCAATAGCCAATCCCCCTCCCTTCCCCTCAATAGCCGGCCCCCCTGTCTCCCCCCCAAACCCAGTGCCCCTGCCTTCTCCCCTAAATTCAGCCCCAATAACCAGTCCCTGCCCCAAACCCAGCCCCCTGTCTTCCCTGCCAAGGCCATCCCCCCAAAACCTGGTCCCCCTTGCCTTCCCCCTAAACCCAGCCCTAATAGACAGCCCCTTGCCTTCCCCCAAATCCAGCCCCAATAGCCAGTCCCCATGCCTTCTCTGCAATAGCCAGCTGTTAGTCTTGTGATTCTAGAGTTTTCAAAAGGCTGGAATAGTGATTCCTGTGATAGAATTGTGAGAATTTGTGCTTTCAGCTCCTGAGAGTTTGCTGCTAGTCTTGTGATTTTAGGTGTTTTCAAAAATGCTGGAAATGTGGTCAGGGCGGCCGGGGGGCAGCAGCAGCGAGCCAGCCAGGCAACAATGCTGGCCCTGGGGAAGGGGCGTGGTGGGAGTTGTGGGGCATGGAGGGG
This sequence comes from Sphenodon punctatus, assembly GCA_003113815.1. NCBI lineage: Eukaryota > Metazoa > Chordata > Lepidosauria > Sphenodontia > Sphenodontidae > Sphenodon > Sphenodon punctatus. The sequence goes on from QEPC01006398.1 coordinate 1,290,606, forward strand.
GGTGTGTGAGGTGGAGGGGGAAGGGTCGGGTGCTTGGTGGTGCTGGGGTGGGGGTGAGGCAGGACTTGGGGGGGGCCCATCTTGATTTCTTGGCCAGGGGTCCATTCCACCCTAGCTACCCCACTGAGCTGCAGGAGACAGGGCAGCAGCAACAATGCATCAAGCAGCCCCAGACTGGTGCCACCTCTGGACATGTGTCCCACTTGTTCAGTGGGATGGCCTGCCCTGAGAGGAAAACAGGCTGACTGGCTGACTGACAATAAATTGACCCTGGCCTGAGGAGAAGCCCAATGAGGCCACTAAGCAAAGAATAGCTAAGGTACCTGGCTGTAAAGGACCTGAGGGACATAGCTGTGGAAAAGAGGAGATTAACCTCTTTTCCTATGGGTGGGGCCATAGCTCAAATGGTAAGAGTGCATGCTTTGAATCTATAAGGTCCCAGGTTCAATCCCTGGCATCTGCACCTCAGGATCCCTGGTAGCATGCCTGGGGGAGGCCTCTACAGAGGTCTTGGAGGTGTCTCAGGTAGTAGACCACGATGGTCTCAAGAGTTGGATTTGGACCCAAATTTGAAACCCCTGCTGCCATGTCAGGTTGTGACAATACTGGGCTAAGATGGACCATTGGCCGGACTCAGTTAGGCAGTTTAGTTTAGCCCAATGCCTGTGTGTCTGAGGCCTTGATTCAAGGGAGAAGCGATAGCACAAGGACAGCCATGGCACGGAGACACTGTTCTTACATAGTCATCACACTGCAGGCCAAAGCTAAGCCATAACGTCAGACTCAGTTACTTTTATTTATTAGCATCCTTATTGTATTCAGTAATCTAATCTATAGTGCCAGGATAAAATGTTGCATTTGTTTTCTTTTTAAGCATTTAGGTTTCTCTACAATGCAAATATCTTGTGCGTTTCTCAGAGCATGCCCACATGGGGTTTTGCCAGCCTTCACTGATGTAGGAGACAAATGGCTATTGAACAATGCCAAACAAGGGATTGTCTCAATTTTTTCTAGAGTTGGATTCATTTTTAATGCTGAGCAAAATGACAGACAGGTTCATAGTAATGTTATGACAGCTGCATTCAGATTCATTTTTTTGTATCTGGCATATCGTCTCCCAAAGGACTTTAATTCTTCAGCAGTCCTGCCACCGCCAACACCACTATGCAGTTCTGTGCATATTTAAAAATACCTTCTGCAAAATTACAGTGCCAGCAAAGGTGGGCCTAGCCCACCCCATTTTTAAAAGTGTGCTTACACGATGAGATTAGCCCCAGTTCAAGACAGGGGAGTTTGACTTAGGTGAATTTCACCCCTTCATCTTACGGGATGCAGCTTTTTATTGCTGGGATTGTTGGCATTTGTATTGTTTATTATTCATTCATTGAACTTTAAGGTGCATATTGAATGAAGCATGGTTCTGCAATTCCCCCTACTAAGGCCAGAGGCTAAATGTCAATTAGCTCTCTGTGCTTGTGAATTATCTACATCTTGCTCTCTCTCTCCCTGTCTTTTCAGAGCTAACAAAAGTCTCCAAGGATGGTTGCTATAGTATCTCAGTGCAAAAATGTTCAACATGCACATTATCAAGCACGTCAAATGTTAATCTAGAAGTGGGTTTCACCAGCTGATTAGTTTGAACTTAAAAGCCAGTCCATTTAAAATATCCTGAAAAAATACAGTTCAAGCATCTCTTACCAAACTAGTCAGGCTAATGTCCACCGTGATGAATATTCATGATCGATCATGTTGTCATGAGTTCAGTTCCTGTTCTTGTCTGCTATAAGAACTAATCTAGTTTTATACTCATGTAATGGGGAAGACTTGTAGATTTTGAGCACAAAGAACTGTAGTCAGGCTAGCTACTGGTTTTGAGGATTGCCAGAAAAGTGATGTGGTTAATAAAACTACCAGGATAATAGCATATAATGAATAATAATAATGACATCATGAACAGTGTGGAGAAAATGAATAGGGAACTTGTGACAGGGTTGCCCCGTCATTGCTGTAAATCCCCACAGGGTCCTCTTTGAACAGTGTTTTTCTGTACTATGGTGTGCTTTATACTTCCAAGTACACAGTCTCAAATGTATCAGTCAAACACAATTTAATTTATAGTCAGGCCCCTTCCTGAGGCCCAGACCTCAAACCATGGCTAAACAGAGCCGGTGCTAGGCATGTGCAACGTGTGGTCACATGGCCCAGCGCCCTAGGTCTGCACCTGGGGCTGGCAGCTCCAGCAAATTACTTAAATTATGCAAATTAGGCCCAACACCAAGTCTTTGCACATTGACATAACGTCAGCCGGTGTCTGAATGCGTGTTTTGACCTTGATATGAACACCAGTTTGGCCTTGTGTTTACCATGTGGGGCTGCTTAGACACGCAGCCCATCTTGGGGCAAATCGGTGTTTTGTTCACCACCCGATCTCAGCACACAAGTGCTGCCGCCTCGTCCCCCGTGTTGTACCTGATAACACGCCACGCGATGTCATTAGACACAACATTGGCCACGTGTTCAGCCGGAACACGCAAATTGTCCTTGTAGTTCAATGGTGTTCAAATTGCATGTTCAATGGGTGGCCATATTGGTCTTGGGATTGTTATTGTGTTTACACACAATGGCCAAACACGTGCTTAGGGGGTTTGACACCTGATCTTTGTTATGTCTAAAGACGCTCGTGGCTCTGCATGGTCCTGCAAATCCTGGGCCCAACCCTGTGACTAGGCATTCCTTGTAGACCTCCAGCGCTTCTTAGTGTACAGTACAAGCAGGCCACTCCCTAGACCCCAAACCTCTAGCCTGGCCCTCTATTGGCCAGGCTCCTAAGCCCCTAGGGAAGCCTTCATGTTCTAGACTCTGCCACTCCTTGATTTCTGTTCACACTTGAGCTCCAGCTCAACTTTAATTCCCCTCATCCAATCACCTGTCCCAGTTAGCCCCAACAGCCTTCACCTGGGCTAATTAACCCTTAATTGGATCTCAAGTACATAGGCATTCAGGAGGAGAGAACTCCTGCAGCAGCTATGCCTGGATGTTTAGGGAGCAGGAGGCTCGGGTAGGGGGGTGGCAGAGGAGCAGCTACCACTTTCAGACAAGGCCCCCCACGCATATTTGGGCTGCGGGGGGGAATGCACAGCCCGAATATGCACAGGGATCGGCCAGTCTGAAAGGCCCCCCTGCACGGTTTTGCCGGGAAAGCCACATGGGATGCAGAGCCCAATTTCCTGCTGACAAAGCCACACAGAGGGGCCTTTCAGACCAGCCGATCCTCACGCATATTCGAGCTGTGCATTCCCCCCCCCCACAGCCCAAATATGAACGGGGTGCCATGTCTGAAAGTAGCCTAAGTTCCCAGGTGGGAACATAGTGGGAAATGAGGGCAGAAAAATAGGGAGGAGAAACACCATGAAGAGCCTTGAATGTTGAGGACAGGGGGTTTATTCAGGATGCAGAGGTGGAAAGGGAGCCAATGGAGGGGTTGAATTCATAGAAGCTAGATCTACCAATGACTATTAGCCAAGATGGTCAGGAGATGTGACCTCTGACTGCGGACACAGGGAGTGAACAACAAGGAATGCATCATTCCATAGATGCCCTGGTTTTGTTCCCTTCCCTGAGGCAAATTATTCTGGCCAATGTCAGAGAGAGGATTCTAGACCAGATGGACCATTGTTCTAACTAAGTATGGCAGCTCTTATGTTCTTACCAGCCCTGTGGGAATTCCTAGTTATGGATGCAGTTATCATCTTGGCTAAAGAAAAGAGCATTTACATAATATTTTTGAAAGGCACATTTGGTTGGAGGGCACTTGCATGTATGTTTTCCAGTTTAAACTTTTTCCTCCCTTGTCCTTGCGTTCCAGCAGCATATTTTGGTACCCTTTGTACAAAGAGTAACAATCGATGCTAGAATGCTGCATTTGCCACAATTGGTTGCAGCGCAAATAATATACCAGTTGTGAGTCCCAGTAACTCCTTTGTTACACGGTGTGAGCCGCTGTCTGAAGAATACAGCAGTAGCTGATGCTTACAAATCGAGACATACTGTACGGCAAGATTATTTCTCTCTCTCTGTAGGAGTCTTTACACAGTTGCTTTTCAATTAAACACAAAAAAGTATCATTGTTACATAAAGAGATGTGGCAAGAAAGAAAGCTCACAAAGGCAAACAGCCTGGTTTAAGAAACTAGCACATCATTATTATGCTGTTTATAGCATCCCCAACAACTGAGACTCTTATCCTATCTCTCCAGAGAGTTCTAAGAACAGAGAGTCCGGTACAAGCTATTCTCGTAAAAGAGCTATGTTTTAGCAGCTAGGGCCCAATCGCTCCCCCATTGAAGTCAATCCAAGAATTTACCTCAGCACGTGCAAGACAAGGCTCTTGTTTGCAAAAGTCAATTTTGCTCCACAGGAGCTTATTTATCATTCATCTGTTACTTTTCCTAGAATGGCTTGTATTATTGGAAGCGGCTTGTAACATTGCAACATTTTCTCTCTCTAAAAACAGAGAGACAATGTGTGTCCTTGGATGCCCATCTGTGGCTAAATTGCCTCGTGCACATAAGGGGAGAATTTTGACGCAGGTGTTTGGAAAGGGGGATGGCCGTGTATCGTGTTGTCAAGTTCCTTTATTAGAATACTATGCATCAGGGATGGGGAACCTTTTCCCCCCAGGGACCACTTTTGAAAATTAGTGCAATCTCCAAGGGCTACATAGAAGTTGCTTAAGGGATGCACTGAGGAAAAGGAGGGTCCAGATCATGGATCTGTGCCATTAAACTCTATCCTTGTCTGCATGACCTCGTCTCTGCTCCCTTACCCTGAGCTCACTCTTTCAGTGTTTGGAGGAGAGGACTGGATCCAGGGGCCAGATCCAGGAGATGGGAAAGGCCAAATAAAAACTTGCCTTGGGCCACATTTGGGCCCCAGGGCTGAGGTTCTTCATTATTATTAATTATGAATTATTATTATTATTATAAACATTTGTATAGCACCAGCCATGTACCTGGTGCTTTACAGAACAAAGATAAAGATGTGGTCCCTGCCTACGGCTTACAATCTAAAAAGACAAGGAGGGGTGACGAGAGGGGACAAAGGGAAGACAGGGGAGAAGCAAACAAACATGCAAGCAGCTGCGAAGTCTCAGGTGCAGGTGCTTGGCTTGGTTACAGTTAGGCAGGAGTCTGCAGAGGAGGGCAGACCGTAAGTAATTGGGAAAAAGCAACTAGCAGGCATTGGGAAAGGTGGCACGGAAGAAGTGGGTCTTGAGTAGGGATTTGAAGGTGAGGAGGTGAGGTGGATGTGGGCAGGGAGGGAGTTCCAGGCATGGGGGGCAGCGAGGGAGAAGGGATGAAGGCAGTTAGGGGAGCAGGTGAGATGAGGGAGAGTGAGGGAGGGGACAGAGGAGGAGCGGAGGGCGCGTGCAGGAGTGCGTAAGGAGATTAGGGCTGAGAGGTAGGGGGGAGCTTGGCTGTGAAGTGTTTTATAGGTGAATACCAGGAGTTTAAACCAGATGCGTTCAGGAAGGGGGAGCCAGTGGAGAGAGGAGAGGAGAGGCTGCACATGGTCAAAGCGACGAGCTGAGTGGATGACCTTGGCAGCGGAGTTTTGGACGGCGATAAAGGGGGACAGGTGAGAGCGAGGGAGGCCAGCGAGGAGAAGGTTGCAGTAGTTGAGGCGAGAAATGACCATGGCGTGAACAAGGGTTTTGGCTGAGGAGAGAGAGAGAAAGGGGCGGATCCGAGCAGTGTTATGGAGGGCAAAGCAGCAGGACTTGGCAACAGAGTCAATGTAAGGCTTAAAGGAAAGATGAGTGTCAAAGATGAAGCCCAAGCTACGGGCTTGGGGAACAGAATGGATGGTGACTCCATCGATGCAGATGGACAGGGAAGCGGGAGAGGAAGAGGAGGGAGGTTTCTGACCAGAGCACTGTACAGCAATCTGATCCAGGTTTCAGACTGGATTGGACACGGGAATACAAGTTTATAATCTTTATAAGGTTCAAGTCAAGTATTCTCAATCCCTGTGTTTAGCTGGCTCCAATGTGTAAACACAGGTGTAGCATTCAGATTTGAGTTTTACCTACAGAGATGATTTAGTGTGCCTAGTTTACATTCATCAGAAAGTATGGTTTGCCCAGCCCTGTGCAACTTCCTGTAGGGGTGAGATTGGAGAGTTAAGGACGGTTTTAGGAGGTGTCCTTATCTTGGGAGAGTCTCCTGTTGGGAGAGGGAAAATATTTAATGGAACTAGGGAGAGCTTGTGGCTGCCACGTTGGTCCTAAAAGTAATAGATGGAGACAAAGCAGTTCAAATGGAAACTTTTTTTGAGCCAACTTGTGTTGGTGAGAGTATGCAAGCTTTTTTGCCACACAGAGCTCTTCAGTAGGCTATGAGTCCAATAAAAGATATCTGAACTACTTTGTCTCCATCTACTAATGAATCTAGGCAGAGTCTAATTCCTTTGTTCAGGGAAGCATAGGTTAACCCTGGCTAAAGGGGTTTGCTTTGGGATACAGGCCTCCTAGCAGATACAACAAAAAGTTGCAAGTTACCTTTTCAAGGTCAAGACAAATTGTTAACGTAGTAATGGTAAGCAATATGTTAGTTTACATATTTATACATTGTAATTGTAAGTGGTACATTAGTTTATGTACTGATACTTTTTATCTGTGCAACTGTGTAAGTTAGAAATGGTACGTTTAAGCGAAGGCAATTACAATGCTACATGTTATTGGTACAGTCTGTGGAATGGAGCATTCCGGCTCCCCTCTGGTGGCAAGGAGAGAAGAGTGACACTTGGTCTGAGGTAACAGCATCTGTGTGACGGATCTCAGGTAACTTCTCTCTGTACCACAGACATTTGCGTTATGTTTACAACAAAACATTTTGGACTTGTGAAGAGAAATCTAGTTTGCTGAGGAGCATTACATTAGTACTATTCACATCAACCTTTGGATGCCCCGAAATGCCTAATAATTTATGACCCCCTCCAGCTTTCATGGAGGTCAGTGGAAAGACATCTGTTGACATCAGTGGGAAGTGGAGGCTTTTGCCCAAGATAATGCAGAAATGGTAGAATGCAGACTGGAACCTGTCCTGTATCCATCCCAGACCAGAACCCTAGCTGCCGTACTACAAATCTGAATTGTTGATTAACTAAGCTTCAGCTCTGTCACATGAGAACTACTTATTGGGTTGGATTGGCAGTTTCAGTGGTAGAAATGTTTCTGCCTGGAAGCAAAATATGGTCTCCTGTCAGAGCCACCTTGGGAATCGATATGGGTCCTTGGGGCTTCATTAGTGTAATGGCAGCATACTTTGCCTGGTGTACGTCCCAGTGACTTGTTTGTGTGTTGCCAATTACTTTGCCTGGAAATCAGTTGAGACCAGATGTAAAATGAGTATTTTAGGAGACAAACTAGAAACTGAAGTGCAGGGTGACAGAGAGAAGTACCTTATGACACGCCAGAATCTTAACAGGTCTGCCTGGCTTGACACAATTGGTTAAACTTTGTCTCTGATCCCATTAAACTGGCATTTCAGGTGAATCAAAAGAGAAATTAGATGAGCAGTTAAAAGATGCCAGATTTGGTTCCATAAATTGTCTGCTTCTAAGTTCTCAGAGGGCTGCCATTTTCAGCTTTGCATTGGCCTGTGCTGTTAAATCTGACTAGAGGTGACGGGAAAAATGGATGCAAAGATTTTATCCATTGGATTCAGCCACTTTGAGCCAAATCTGCCGAAAAGTGTTTGCTCCATTCTATTTGGATTAACCACATCAGACATGTTGGGTCTGGCTTGTTCCGTTTGGATATTTGGTTTGTTTGGGTCATTTGGCGAAACCAGGGTTGAGGAGCCTTCTCCCTCCCATGGGCCATGTTGAAAATTAGTACAAGCTTCAAGGGCTGCATAGAAGTTGGGAGTATGAGTGCTTACAGGGTGCACTCAGGGTAGGGGATGGAAAGGAAGGGTGCCATGGAGCCTTCCCTTGTGTTCATGTCCTCATCTCTTCTCCTTTCCCCTAAATTCACTCTTTCAGTGCTTGTTGGACAGGAACTGGATCCAGGAACTGGCTTTTGAAGGTTTCCTTACCAAACTCTTTAATATTTGGAAATGATTGACATTCAGTATTGTTTTATATCATGACTTTGAAAAGAAATCCCTGAAGAACAGCTGATGCTTGAAATGTGTCAGAATTGGTTTTATAGATTTTATTATTGCTGTGTTTCTATGTAGTATTTGACATTGTTATCCATTATATATATAATATTTCATAGTAAATTATTATTAGTATACGTCCCAGTGACTTGTTTGTGTGTTGCCAATTAAAAACTGGCCATGGGCCTCATTTGGCCCACAGGCCTGAAGTTCCCCACCCTTGGATTAAACTCTGTTAGTTATTCAGTTTATTTGGGTTGTTCCTTTTGGCACTGTTTAGCATTATCGTGCAGTAAACCAAATAAATGGAATAACCAAAATGAATAAACAGAATGAACCAAATAAGCCAACCAAACTGAATCTGTGAATAAACAAAGTAAGCGGGTATCTGCTTTGGATGCAAATATGAATCTGGTATTCAGATGCCAACCTGTTCATGTAAGTAATATCCACAAATACAGAACTGCCTATTAGTTTCACCAATAAATCCGGCTCTAGTACTGAATTCTCAGATCACTGGTTCTTTCTGCGATAGAGAATCCCTATTTAAGGGACAGGGGATGAGGGCATCTGGGATATAGATGGAGAGCTAGGGTGGGGGTCAGAAGGCAAGGTGGGGGACACAAGGGTTGGAGCAAGACAGAGCGAGGCAAAGGCACAAGGAGTTGAGCATAAAAGAAACAGGAGGTAGGACAAGGCTTGGACACAGGGAGTGAGGACATGTCAGATGATCTGCCCAGCTTCCTGGTGCTACCAGCAAGCCTTCTATGCTGGCGGACAACCAATCAGCAATCTGGGAAGCTTGGCAGGGGCTGGGCTAAACAGGAGGAGGGGAGTGGCTAGGCTGGGACAAGGGCACAGCTTAAAGATCACCATTCCAAGCTGAGCCAGGCAAAAGTCCAGGGACTTGGGTTTGGGACCCAGGTCCTGACACTCAATGCACCTCACTGTTTGTTTGTTTATTTATTTAATTAGATTTTTATCCCACCCTGTCTCCAAAAGGCTCAGGGCAGCTAACAGTATGATAAAAACACACATAAAATACAAAAGATAACCCACCCACCCCAAATGCATAAAATATCTGTAAACGCCCCCCAGTCCTAACCCTGCCTGTTAGAAGCCTGGCCAAATAAATAGGCCTTATGCTGCCTCTGGAAGATATTTATACTAGGGCTTAGGTGAACCTCCATGAGAAGGGAGTTCCAAAGCCATGGAGCAGCCCCTGAGAACATCTCTCTGTGTGCCCAGGCTGAAAGGACATGAGCCAGCAATGGAATTTGCAGGAGAGTGCTCCTGGCTGATCTTAGAGGCCGTGGAGGGACATAAGGGGGGAGACAGTCCTATTCCAATAAGTTCAGTAGGTGATATTTTCCTTCCCCCAAGGAGAGCATTATGACAAATCAAAACACTGAAAGATGATTTTAGCAACTGCATTTGTTGCCAAAAGGACAAAAGAACTTCTTTTAAAAAAACTCAGATTTACATGGCAATATCATGTACCACTAAGGCACAGTAATTTTTCCTCCTGTTTCTAATGTTTCATCATTTCAGATTGGTTTCTGGCAATGTTTTGGTCTCCTTCCCATCCATTCTTCCCTTTGCGCACATACTTACACCTTGGGCTTTTGCAAATGTTGGCAGACTGTGATGCATTAAAAGCGAAGCTGTCCATCTGGTGAAAAACAGGATTCGCCCTGATTTCACATCACTTTGATTTCCTCTGGAGGAAGGAGGCATATTAAAAGACCCCATTAACACTGCCAGAGCGGTACAGTACAGTAGGGTTATAAATTATAATCAGCCTCTTGCAGATGAAATGTTTCATTTTACTCCTAACCTTCACTTGGGCGCATAAAAATTAATGTGATGCAGACCTGTCCTTTGCAAGCACAAAATCCTCTGAGCCTTTTGAAAAAGTGTCCATTTTTCACAAGCATTAGTCTCAACCAGTTGTCAAGTTGTAGATGCATACTGCACTGAGGACTTACTAAAACTGTAGGCCTTAGAGATCTGCTCTTTTTAAGCACAGAATAGGAGGGAGGCAGGCTGTATCCTCGGGTCCTGCTAACTCTCAGGCTACAATCCACAAACAGCTTATTCCAGAGGAGTCCCACTGAAGCCTTATTCCTTTGGAATAAGTGGTTTGTGAATCATGGCTTCAGTGGCTTAACTAGGAGCTGAATTGGGCCAATGAGAAGTGCTTTTTCTAATGTCATCCACAGTGATGAAACTGAGAGCAGGAAAAGCCGGCTTGTTCCACAGATCCACTTCAAATAATAAATCATCAGCCTCAAAAGCCTCTGGTGCTTGGAGACACCATATAAAGGCAATGGGAAGTGAGTGTTGTGAGGTAAATATTAAAACCTTTTGTGCTGAGGTTTAGCTAGATGATTCCTGGGGAGCCATAGAGCTAAGACTTTGTGTCACTCTTTTAATATTTACTCACAAAATGAGCATGCAGACTCGATCCTACCCGGACTATTCTGTTATTTCTAGACGTGTGTAATAGCATGAATGAATTTGTAGGTACTTGGTTCCTCATCTTTCTGAAAGACTTTAAACATCTTCAACCTGAAAAGATTCCCAAGCAGCACTGGTAGATTCTCTCCATACTTCTCTTGACAGAGTGACTACATTGCCAGACACAGGGGAGTTGGGGCCTGTGCAAAATAGTGGTTTGGGTGGCCTAGGGTTGCCACATATGCAAACCTTTAGCGGACACTTATGAGAAATACAGGTTGCAGGGGTGCATTGACTACAATGCAGGCCTGTAACCTGTATTCCTCATAAGTGCCCTCTAACAATTTTCATATATGGCAACCCTATTTGAGCCCCCTCCTAACGTAGGAATGTTCCCTTAATTAATTTCTCCCCGCACTGCAAGCCCTGTGGGCCTGTATCTTACACATACGCTGTTATCTCTAATTTACTCGTGGGCCCCATTGTTGGAAGATCCTCTCCTGAATCCTCACAGGCCGCTCCGCAGGCTGGAGCTCCCCATCCTTTGAGGTTTCGTGGGCCTCTATTTTACACAGGTGCTTCTCATGCTCATGTTGTTGTTTTAAGTTTATTCATTGACCCTGTGAAGCCTCCCAGGCCATGGGGCCTTGTTTGAGCATATGGTCTGACCTTGCTGAGAACAGGATGCAGTCCTGACTCCCATAAGGGAACACACCACCCCATCCACTGAAGTCAGTGGCAAAACTATTGATTTTAATGGTGGAGGAGTTGTGCCCTAAGTCAAAGACTGAATTCCCATTGGTTTCGCTACCTGAAAGTGTTGAAACAACACAGGCACCATTTTAAATTGCTGTTATCTCTAATCTGCCGAGGCTCATTCTTCCTTCCTCACCAAGAGCTGCTCTTGTTCAGATTTGAATTTCCTACATCCCCCATTCAGAATGGGCTTAGTGGTCTTGTTTAAAGTATCATCTTTCCATCTCAACACCAGTTTGTTTCCTTCCCACTCCCCATTAGTCTATGTGATGAGTTACGAGCCATCACTGTGGAATAGGCAAAGAAAGGATTAAATCTCCCAGCCTGAGGTCCTGGCTGAGCCTCTGCAGTTGAGAGCCCTGATTCACAGAACACTGATTAGGGTGGGATTGTCCGTAACAGTGAAAGTCAGGTGACCCAGTCTTTGTATAAACCTGAACTGGGAGCCTAGTAGGGCAGGTCCAACAGGGAGAGGCAGAGTCTTGGATCTTGCTTGTCAATCAAAAATGTATTGTTCAGGCCAAAGGCCATAACAAAAGTTAAAATAGTAAAAATATAAAACCAAATAAGCATACACTTACAACAACTATAAACACAGTCAGAGCATCATCTAAACAATAAAAAGATAATCAACTCCAAGTTAACTATTGCATCCCGTAGAGGAAATCAAATCAAAAGGTTACCAACATTAGGGGATACTAGGCTGAATCAAGTCTACCGGACAGTTTATACATTCCTGTAGGGGATAAAATACAAACAGCATAATCATTCCCGACCCAGGTGTTTTGATTAAAGGAGCAAATACAGAGAAAAATACAAAATAATTAATAAAATAAATTCCATGTCACGAAATGCAGCTTTTTACGGCCGTTCTTCTTATAAAGAGAGACAGCACCACAGGTCAATTAAATCAGGGCAACTTAAGGTCATTTAGTGCAATGCCAGTTCCCAACATAGCCGTGCAAGACTTATGAATATATTTCGGTTTGCTTAATTGCTCTATAGAAGCCTTGAGCCCAGCTGTTCCCTCCTGTTAAGTTCCAGTCGAAACGCAAAAACAACCACCTCCCTGGTAATCTTATTATCCGCATTGGCTAGTAGAAATATAATTCGGGACGCCACATCCCAGTGTTCTTTCCCAGAAAACCAAGGTCCTGTAACCTCGTCTCACAGGCAAGCGGACCGGGGACAAGACAGGAGATAATGCTGAAGGGTTTCAACAACCATCTGGTCGCAAAAACGGAAGCGGAGCACTGATGGTATTCCATGATAAAGGCCCTCCAATACCTGGATATTCATCATATTAAACCTCAGTGCAGTCATTGCTCTCCTAGTCCTGAAGTTGGTTATGTCCACTAAATAAGGTTCCAACCCCTGCACCGTTTTTAACAGTGGATACCATGGCGCTACCCGTTGGGCGTCTACTGCATTTCTTTCCACTTGGAGAGTAACGTCATCAATCCTAGTTTTAATAATATGTTTGGCCTGCTCCCTGGAGTAATGCACGAGGCTCAGAGTGGAAAGACCGATCTGCGCTAAAGTGCTAACCACCGTTTTGTACCACTTAAACTGAGAAAAAACATTCACTTGCTCCTGTAGACAAAGTCGAGGGAGCCGATCCTTTTCCATATCATTTAGCCTGAGCCAGTAACCCAGTAGCTGTAGGGTATTTTCAGATGTGATGAGATCACAGTGAACCACAGTGAATACCCACCTGTGGTCACTGTGCCCTGCACGTCTGTTCGGCAGCCGCCAGATGTTTGCCACACTGAATACCCACATGGGGTCAATTTCAACCACGCTTCCCGAGCTCCCGGCGCAAGAATCCGCTGAAGCGTGGTGAAAGTGATTCCAGGCGGGCATCAATAAAAAGCAATGTCTGGCCGGCTATCACAGCCCAAAATCCCCGGCGGGATTCCGGGCCGTGGTGAACTCGGCCAGATGCTGCAGTGGCATTGGCCTCGCCGCCTGCCCGTCTCCCCGGAGGGTGGGCGGCGAGGGAGCGTGGAGAGGGCGGGGCCGTGCGGCTGCACGTTGCGCCGTGCGGCCCCGCCCCCTCCCTGATTCCCCACCGGGATCCCCGGCACGTCTGTTTTCCGTGCCTGGGTGATCCCGGCGGTGAATCTCGGGGTTGTTTTCGGGACGGGGCAAAGCCGCCCCGTCACGTCTGAAAACACCCGTAGTTTAGCTTTACCAGAGATAGGAGTTACACCCATTTCAGACCTTATCAAAGCAACAGGAGAGCCACAGAGGACACCAAGAATAGATCTAACAGCATAATTTTGGAGTGGCTCTAACTCATCCAGATTCTCAGTGCCCCAGATTTCCACTCCGTATAGGAGTTGGGGAAGCATCTTTTCTCGGAGTAACTTAAGAAGGGGAGCTATCCGCTTCCCACCCCTTCCTCGTCAAAAATTCAGCAAGCTATTGATAGTACAAGTGGCTTTGAGCTTGACAGAGTCCAAATAAGCTCTCCATCCTCCAGAGAAGGCAAACCAAATGCCTAGATACTTGTAGGAATTGACCTGCTCTAAAGGCCCAGAATTAAATATCCAGTTATAGGCTTTACGCTTCTTAGAAAAGACCATAATTTTTGTCTTTTCCTGATTCACATTTAAGTGGTTATTTATGCAATACTGATTGAGGGCAGCCAATCTTCTATTCATACCCACTTTGGAAGTTGTAAGTATGACCATGTCGTCTGCATATAGCAGCATAGACACAGATCTACCGCCTACTGCCAGGGGATGGCCGTCTAGAGATTGTAATTCTGCAACGATGTCATTAATGTATAAATTGAAAAGAAATGGTGCCAGGACACAGCCCTGTTTAACACCATTCGTGACTTGTATGGTGTCAGAAACCGTTTCATTGGCACCTAATCTAACTCTCATCCATGTATGTGAATAAAGTAGCCAAACCAGGGGATCTTGCTTGTTAGACTGGAGCTCTGTGACTACAGATCATACCTGGGTGTCCACTGGCCAGGAGGGTCAGGCTAAGTTTATTATTATAAAATCCCTCCCTCCAGAAGCTTGTCTCAATTCCTGGAATCTTGTCTGTTTTCCACATACTTTTGGGATCCTCTGCTGGTTCCCCTCAATGTTTTCTGTCCTCCCTCTTTACTTTCCCCCCTTTTAAATTGTTTTTAAAATGATTTTATATTGTTTTATGTTACTGTAGTTTATGCTTGTGAAGTGCTCTGAGCGCTTTGGCAGGGAATGGGGAGAGTGCTTTTAAAATAAAATTAGTATGTTTATTATTGTTTTATTTATTTATTTATCTCTCTAGCACCAGCAGTGTACCAGGCACTGAAAGGGGAGAGAAAGGAGAGAGGAATATAGGGTGTCTTTAGACAGACATCTGCTCCACTCCTGCTCCACCCCACCCCCGGATGGCCCGTTGACATAGAGGTGGACCACCCTGGGGTGAGGCAGAACAGGAGCCAGCTGTGCTCACAGTGTTCCAGAGCATCATGGAGCCCCACGAATGGAGCAGGCTGCCCACACGTGGAGTGCTGGCTAGGGGTGGCGCAGCAGTCCATCTAAAGGACAGCCAGACACTACAGCTCTGCTCCTGGCCGTGGGTTGCCCCAGCAAAGGCCATAAAGCTGCAGGCAGCAGGCTAGAGTGGCTTCCGATCCACCTGAAGCTCTATGGCAAGGGAGATGGGGGGGTGCGTGGGCTGACTGCAGGCAGCAGCAGGCTTCATTTAAACCCCCCGCTGCTGGAGCAGACCTTGGGGCCTGTCTAAAAACACCCAGAGAGAGAGAAAGAGGAATATTCATGAATTTGAGAAGTTGCAGGTGCATGTTTAGCTTAGTTACAGGGGTGAAGCAGACCCTGACACAACCATAGAGGGAGCATCAGTGAGCCAAGAGGGGTGGTCGCATTGTGCCCCAAAAGAAAAATGCGCTTAGTGGTCCAGGCCTGACATGATCTGGTCTGGATATAGGGCGCTCTTTTCCAATATGTGGAATTCGAGTTTACACTTTGCTAATAAGCCAGCCAGCTCAGCTAAGTATAGTAAAGACAATTTATTTATATAAATGAGGCTATGAGACTTATGAATATTATAAAATATGAAGCAATAGTTTACTTAAGTTCAAATAAAAACATAGTACAAAAGAAACAGTGTCAGTTAAAAGTACATGACTTAGAAAGACATTTCTGTTCAGAGAACAGCTCTGTTACAAATTCAAAGATCTTAACATCTATAAGATATAACAGATGCTCTAAGTATTATTTCTATGGTTGACTCAATGCATCATATTAATATACATTCATATTACCCAGTCCTTGCCCAATTCTACCAGATGGACGATGAGAGACACTTCAGGAAAGGAAGCTTTGTGAAAAATTCATTTCTCCTCTCCCTTCTTATGGAGGGAAAAATGCTTGGAGGTCAGCTAAAAATGACATCAGGCCAAGACTGCTGAAAGGGAGGGATTTTTCTCAAAATACATAGTAAGAAGCCTGTTGATACATACTAAACAGGTTGCTATCATATAAGATAGGATTAACAATGAGTAAACTCCAAACAAACAAGGCCTTTTCCTGCCCTGCTTGAGAGTCACATATCTTGACTCTAGTCAACAGAAACTGTTAATTTCTTTAACAGCCATGATTGTATCTGCTATTCCAATATACAGGCTGATATTCCAGTATCTGGTCAAGAGTTCAGTAGAGAGGTCACTATAGGACAGCTCTTTAAGAAGTCGTCATACAAAGAGGCTAATTCTGATTTCCAATATATTGAAACACAGATGGTGAAACGTATATGCCTATATACAGGATACATGACAGGGTCAAAAGGAGGGGCTTACTCAAGGCACCCTTTCTAAGGGTGGTTTGTCTCGCAGTTCTCCATGCAGTGGAGTAAGTCAACCTGTATTATTATGAAGAGGCTGAATGTGTCTGGCTGGTTTGTGGCTGAGTGGAGGTCTGGAATCTGCAGAGACTTATGGTACAGCCCACCCAGATGTTTACAGTCTCTTGCTGCTGCTTTGCTTAATCACATTCCATTTAATACACCTTGACTGTCTGGTGTCACCAGTCCATAAGTATCCTTAAAGGACAGCATCTTTGAATGAAACAACATACAAGATTTCTTGCATTCTGGTTTTCTTTACCTGGTTTAACAGATGCTATAAGACCCATTTTAAACAAAGCCAATTTCCCCACAGTGCTGTAGAAAGGCATTCTGAAATGTCAACCTGACAACCTGATGCCCTGCTAGCAATGTATGTTGCAGAGAATTATTCACAGACAAAACAATGTATTCTTGTTTATGTCCTTGTAAAATCACTAGCTGATAGGGGATTGTTTTCTTTATTGTCCATTATTGGTTCTTCCAGGAAATGAGTCCCCCAGATTAATTTGGAGTTCCATTTTGATAATGATGATGATGTTGATTGCCTCTTTCTCTCCCCTCTCCTTCCCAGCAACAGAGAGGAATTAATTTTTACAGGTCATGTCATTGTTTCATCATTTTTAAAAAGCCATTTAAATGGCATTCCATTAATGGATTCAAATTTAAGAAATGAACAAAACAAGAACAGGCCCTTTTTACAGGAAGGCTGTGAAACCTTCCACTGCTCCACTGGTCTGACTTTGACTTTGTCAAAGTAAAGTTGTGGGTGCAGCATATGAACAACACCAGGGTTAAGAACATAAGAAGAACATAAGAACATAAAGAAGTGCCATACTGGGTCAGACCAATAGTCTATCTAGCCCAGCATCCTGTCTCCGACAGTGGCCAATCACGGTGACTTGGGAGAAGCACCCAATAGGTCACAATGGGGGATCCATTCCCTGTTGTTTTCCCCCAGCTCCCGTCATGTTCCCTGATCCTGTCTGGCTAATAGCTGCTAATGGACCTATCTTCCAGAAATTTGTCCAAACCTCTTTGAAACTCAGCTATAGTACTGGCCCTTACCACAGCCTCTGGCAGTAGATCCCACAACCCAATTATACGCTGAGTAAATAAATATTTTATTTTATTTTATTTGTTTTAAACTTGCCACCCATGAGTTTCATGGGGTGTCCCCTAGTTCTAGTACTAGCTGAGAGGGTAAATAACTGCTCCTTGTTTATTAGTTCCAC
>QEPC01006398.1:1315008-1348494 GCA_003113815.1 Sphenodon punctatus
GTCCCTTCTCACTTGCTGCCCCCCATGCCTGGAACTCCCTCCCTGTCCACATCCGCCTTGCCCCCTCCCTTCATACCTTCAAATCTCTCCTTAAAACTCACCTCTTTCGCTCTGCTCTGCTCTGTCTGACTCTTTATCCTGCTGAGCCACTATTCCTATACCTACGATCGGTTTACCCTTATCCTTGCAATATGGGCCTGCCTGCTGTCATTCTCATCGTAACTAAGCCAAGTACGTGCACTTGAGACCTCGCATCTTCATGAATGTTAGACCCCTTGTCTCTCCCTCTGTTCCCCTTCTTAAGTCTCTCCCACAGCTCCTGTCTCTCAGATTGTAAGCCCTAGGGGTGTCTATTGTATTACTTTGTAAAGTGCCAGGTACACTGCTGGCGCTATATAAATGTTTGTTAATAATAATAATAATAATGATCAAAGAATCTAATGAAACAACCAAAATCATTATTCATTAATTTGGTTTTCGAACCCAAAATGTTCCAAGAAACTATAGAGATAAAAGACTTCCTTAGGGGGCCTGCCCACCATTCCTCCACTTCATCTGTGGTTGCAAAACCCAATTATTTTGAGGGGAGATCAAATTCCTCCATCCCCAATATTGAGGGAGAGAGAGGAGGTGCAGGCAAAGGATCCATCTTAACTGGACATAATCCTGAAGGATCAGAACCAGTATTACCCAGCACTGTGCATGACCATTTCCCATGTGCCAATACACTCAGGGTAGTGGACTCATGCTGAATATTTTGTGACACAACTTCTTTTACCTGCTCTGTTACTAAGTCCACTTCCCCTTGAGGATGGTACCCTTCTAAATAAATAGTCGTTGCAGGATGCCAGGCATTGGTGGAGCCACAGCAGAGGCCTGGCCCGGGCTTGGTGGTGGCTGGCACCCATACGGGGCCGGGCATTGCAGGCTGGCATCCTACTCGCCAGATCTCAACCAACTCTTCTGCAAATTGGTCAGGTAGCCTTGCCTGGTGGTGATTCATGTGGCCGGCCGGCCACCACCTGCCATGATGGCAACTAGAAATGGAGAACACAGCATAGACTGAGCAGAACTGGAGGCCTGCCAGCCTGCAATGTCCGGCCAAGTAGGGGTGCCAGACACCAAGCCCGGGCTGGGCCTCTGCCACTGCTCCACCAATGCCAGCCTGCAATGCCCAACCAAGTAGGGGTGCTGGCCACCAAGCCCAGGCTGGGCCTCAGCTGCTGCTCCACGAATGCCATCCTGCAATGCCCCACCCCCTATGGGTGCCAGCCACCAAGCCCCAAGCCTTCCTGGCCTCTGCTGCTGCTGCCGCTGGGTCTCTACATGCAGGCCATGACAACACGCACAACCCTGCTTTGGGCACTGGTAGGCACTACTTGGCCGGGCATTGCAGGCTGATAGACATCGGTGGAGCAGCAACAGAGGCATGGCATGGGGTTGGTGGCTGGTACCCCTACTTGGCCGGGCATTGCAGGCTGACAGGCCTCCAGTTCTGCTCACTCTGTGCTGAGTTCTCCAGTTCTAGTCACCATCACAGCAGGAGTGACAGGGCTACAGTAGTACCTGCCAGTGCCCAAAGCAGGTTTGCGCGTGTTGTCATGGCCTGCAGGCAGAGATGGGCAGCCCAGCAGAACATTTGCTTTCAGCAGCCTTTGGTTGGGCAGCAGCATTGCTTCTTTTTAGGACAGGACAGGAGTCAAGAGACCCCAGTTCTAATTCCTGGTTTGGAAGTCCTTTGACCTCTCTGCATTTCAGCTTTCCCAGTTCTAAACCAGAGGGCTACTGTTCTGGGAGCTCACAGGAGAAAGAACCTGTATGGGAACTAGGCTTGGGTGTGCAGTTTCAATTGCTGTTGCATATCCAGCCGCTTTGCAGGGTAAAGAAGAGGACTCTTAAATGCGTCCCCTTCTTCAGAAGAACATAGGCTCGGCGCTTGGCCCCCGGGGTGCCTGCCCGATTCCCATTTGGGCATGGCTGACCATCTGAGACTCACCGATGCCTGGCAGCCTGCAATGCCCAGCCAACTATGGGTGCCAGCCACCAAGCTCAAAGCCTTCCCGGCCTCTGCTGCTGCTGCTGCTGCTGCTGCTGCTGCTGCTGCTGCTGCCGCCGCCGCCGCCACTGGGTCTCAGACAGCCGAGCCAAGCACCAAGCCTGCCTGCCCAGGCACCCCGGGGTGCCAAGTGCCAAGCCTTCCCGTTCTCTGCTGCTGGGTCTCCAACAACCTGCCATGCCGCCACGGGCACCCCTGGGGGTCCCTGGAGCACCCCAAGCCTCCAAGGGGGACCGAACTTTCCAAACATTTTTTTGGGGGGTCCAAACTCCGCCAAACCAAACCCACGAACCTGAACTAAGTTTTTCATCCGAACTCCGTCCTGTTCGCACATCCCTAATAGGTATAGATATGATATATATAGATTATAGCTATAGATAATATAGATTAGATATACCATATAGTTCTTTCCTTTTACCTTCTCCTGTCTGTTTCCCCCTGTCTATATGAGAGAGAGAGAGAGACTAGGCTGGTTTATTATATATATTAGGATTATAAGATAGGAATAGGAGTAATACATAGCATATAGAAGTTTATTGATATCGATACTTAGGAATCTATTGCATACATACCATAGGTTATTAGGTTTAGGTTAGATTCTGTACATACATATTACACATTGTGCACTACTGCATCATAACGAGAAAGGGAGAAAGGCATTCAGAGAAGTCTGGGGCAGGTGGCTGATAAAAATGGAAACAAAACCAAAAACAAAAATGCTGTTGTCACGCAATACTGATACCAGTAATGACACCGATAACGGAAAATGAAATTTCGTTAGTAACGAAAACAAATAACGACAGTTTTTAATAATGAAAATGAAAAACAAAAACTGATAATGACATGGGTCCTTGGTGCATACCTCTAATAGGGAGAGATAGGGTCCCTTTTTACACAGATGGCACCCACACGTGAAGACCAGAGTGTTCGTGCATGGGTGCCACCCGTGGAAATCCTGCAGCTGGTGTGCATGTATGTGCACTCCCACGCACACATGTAACCCTGTCTACTCTGGCAGGGTTGGGGTTTAGAACTGGTGACCTCAGCCTATCTGCATGAGCCTCTATCCTCCACCCGTGTAAATCCTGCAGCAGGTGTGCATGTATGTGCGCTCCCACGCACATATATGCACACCCACCTCCACCCATTCCACACACACACACAGCAACAGGTGAAAACGGCAGTTGCTCCATGCGTGTTGATGAGTGGAGGTGGATGTAGATGGATGTGTGTCCATCTACACCCTCCCCCCCCCCCGCACACTGACCGTGGTGCACACCGACACCCCCACCCCACGCGTCATGGCCCGTGTAAAAGGACCAGGGATACATTCACAAAGTTGAGAAGTTGAATGTGCATGTGCTTCATTTCGTTACAGGGGAGAAGAGAGCCCTGAATAGAAGGAAAGTAGAGGGAGCATCGTTGAGAAGCCTGTAGGAGTGAGGAGCTAGGGAAAAGCCCACATTCCAACTGACTCACTAGCTTAATGATGAGGGAATCAGGTTCTACCTGCTCAGGCAACCAGGGATTCATCTCATGAGGGGGAAAGAATTTCCCCAGCCACCCTTTCTTTGATTAGTTACCCCTCCAAAATCCCAGTGCTTTTCTAGCAAGAAAGAACTTAATTGTGGCAGTACAAGTGGTAACTTTTGAAGCAGGGGAAGAAACATGGAAACGGTTATTGTGCAACGAATAGTAGAGATGGGGAAAGAGTTTCATGTGAATGCATATTTGAGCCTAACCGTGATATGCGATGCAGCTTTGCGTCGGAGGAGCTGAGATAACTGCAGTGATACATGCTGAACTTGTGAGGGATCAAAACTAACAAAAGGTTGCTTGTGAGCGCCTTCTCACTCTGTGAAAGATTGGCTACCACTGAATTGCGTCAGAGACCAGTTGGTTATGACAGGGATGCATGTAAAGTACTTCTGTCGTATGCATTTTTATGAGAGGCATTGTCAGCACAGTGGGTTTGCCTGATGGCATTCAATTCCAGACAAACACAAAGCAGGTTTTCCTCGCTTTGCTGCTTCATGTAAAACGGATTATGGCTCTTCTCAGCAAATGTAGCAGCCGCGCAGTGATGACACCTGAATGCTCCAGGCTTTAACAGATGTCTGGTGCTCTGCTACCGATTTGCTTTACTGGAGTTATATCAGGGCATGATGTGCTGGGGAAAATACAGCAAGACAGCTAGTTTTGCTGTGACTAGGAAGAAGGGATTAAAACAAAAGTTCTGTCACAGAAGCCATCTCAGCAGATGCGTTTAATTGAAGCAAGGTTCCATCCTGATATTAGTAATGAGCTGGGGGTAAGAGGGAGGAAAAGGTCTGGCTTTGTAAATAAGGCACTGGGTCAGAATTCAGGACGAACTTTTCAAAGATGCTTATCTATTTTGGATGCCTCTGTTTGACACACTAAAGGAACCTGATTTTAAGAGGACAGATGTGTGACACATTCTTAAAAAAATCAACCTTCTTCAAAAAATGTCTCAAATTGAGCCCCCTGCAAAACTAAAACACCTAAAATCATTAGTACCTTAGACTTCGAGTCCTGACTCAACCACCAAAGCAGATAAGTGATTGAACAGTGCAAGTTCCATTGCAACTGTGTGGGGCTTGTGCTCCCAAATCATTTATTCTGCCTTTAAAAATACCCCACCCTTCATTCTCTAGTTCCCTATATGTAAAATGAGAATATTGCCTCAAGAGGTTGTTGTGAGGATATAATCTATTTGCGATTATGAGGTACTTGTTAGGGCTAAAACAGTCACTCACCTGACTACAATCTCCATTTTATAAAGAAGGTTCAGAAACTCATTTAGCTCAGTCTGAAGGTTTTATTCTACTCAGGTGTGTCTGCTTACAATAAAACTAGTGCAAGAAAAAGCATTTCTAACTCTTTTTTAGGTATGTCCCCATTCAAGTCTGTTTGCTCCCAAAAGAGAGGCCACTAGCTCTGCTTAAAGACCCCAGTTGCTTACTTACCTATATTTTGCTGTTCCTCTCTTATCTTCCCTGAAGTGGCTCCATATACCAAAAAAATCCAGAGATGTTCAATGCACCTAGCACTACTCGACAAAATAAAAGTATACATTATCCCTTGATGCTCCTTACTTATGCTAAGTTCATCCCTTAGCATAAGCAAGGAGCATGATGGGAACTCATCTGTTAGCGTAAGGACATGATTAGGCAGCAGTTTGGGAAATTTCACCAGCTCTGTATACAAAATAGGCCTTGATAGGCTGCCATACTTGAATAACACAGTAACGCAGGCCATGTAAGTCTCTAGAGAGGGGAAGCTTCCAAATAACATACCTGTGGGGTTGTTTTCTTCCAGGTGAGGATGATGACGATGATGAATGTGGGGAAGAGAAGCTGCCCTCCTGTTTCGATTACGTGATGCACTTTCTGACCGTCTTCTGGAAGGTCCTTTTTGCCTTTGTCCCCCCAACGGACTACTGGAATGGTTGGGCCTGCTTTGTCGTGTCCATCCTAATGATTGGTCTCCTAACAGCCTTCATCGGAGACCTGGCATCCCATTTTGGCTGCACTATTGGCCTGAAGGATTCAGTAACTGCAGTTGTATTTGTTGCACTGGGAACTTCAGTGCCAGGTAAGCAAGTGAATAAATAAGGAAAGATTTCAATCCTGACCCTTTGTAAAGTCAGTGGGAGTTTTGCTATTGATTTCATGGGTTCAGGATTGCAGCCTCAATAAATAATTTAATTTCCTGCCGCTGCCTGTCATGTCATCGCACCACGCTGTGCGCTGAAGATCCCAGAGACATAGACAGGAGTCCAGGTTTCTCCAACTGGACAAACAGCAGGCTTGCACGAAATACAAGCTGGGCATGGGAGACTGAGGCAGTTTACACAGCACCACCAGGTGGGGGTGGGGCGCGCGCCAGTGCATGCGCGGTGAGTGGGTGGGGCATGCACACAACCGCACACGCATCCCCACTCATCCCCACTCACCCCCACATTATCGGAGCAACCTCAGTTTCCCCCGGTTGCTCTGTGCATGGGGATGAGTGGGGATGTGTGTTAGGCAGGAGTGCGCACACACCCCCACTCACTGCACACGTACACACCATGTCCTTCACACGGGCCTCTCCTGCTCATGAACATGCAGATTTCTGCATGTTCATGAGTGGGAGAGGCCTGTGCAAGAAGGGTCTTATATGTGCATCTCCAGTCTTTACGCTGCTTGGGGAGTCTGGGGAAGTGGAGGGGCGGGAGTCCCAAGTGTAACTGAATTTTCAATTCACATGCCTGTACCAACAATTGTATTTTCATGAGGGAGTTTTCCCTCCCTCCCCCCTTTACAATCAGGAACTCCTATTTTCAACCCTATGTTGTGCTAACGCCAAGCTTTCTTCCTGAGAATAGACATCCTAGTTGTCACATGCATTGCAAAAAGCAACATAATTCCAGTCCAACTCTTTGCTTTCTTCACAGTCTGTGTGATTTTTTTCACCTCATGTAGGTCTGGAATCAACTAAAGCAGTGCATTTATTTATTTTTTGCAAAAGTTTCTTTAGAACAAATGGCCCTAAATCCACTCCAGCTATAGGTATCATGGCTGGCAACACCTTACAATAGGTGTTTTCTTCTTTTAGATCTCAGAAGGTTTCTTTCTGTGCTCACAAGGCAAATGGAGCACCAGTGAAGCCAGAAGAATGTACTTTACTTACTGAAATTTTAGCTGGTTATTTATGTATTTATTCAAATTTATATGCCACCCTTCCCATTGAGGCTCAGGACAACTTACAACATATAAAACAGCATGCAGAAATATGTAAAAATCCCTTTAAACCCCTATAGCCCTTCCCTCAATCCCCCCCTCACACCCATCCCAATCCCTGCCTGCCAAACAACTGGCCAAACAAAAAGGTCTTACATCATTTCTGGAAGATGAGCAGGCTCGGACTTAGACAAATCTCCAAGGGGAGAGAGTTTCATAACTGTGGGGGCAGCCACTGAGAACGCCCCTCTGTGTGCTCTTCTTGTAAAAATTTCATGGGGAGATGGTACACGCAAGAGGGCACTCCCAGCTGACCTCAGAGACTGCGACAAGACATAAAGGAAGAGGCGGTCTTTCAGATACTTGGAGCCCAAGCCATTTAGGGCTTTATAGGTTAAACCCAGCGCCTTGATTTGTGCTTAGAAATCTATTTGTAACCAGGGCAGACTCTGAAGAACTGGGGTAATGTGCTCCCGCCCCCAACAGAAGACAGGCCACTGTATTCTGCACCAACTGCCGCTTCTGAACAGTCATCAAGGGCAGCCCCACGTAGAGTGCAATACGATCGTCTAGCCTTGAGGTTGTGGAGGCATGGATGATGGTGGCCAAGTCTGAATCTGATTAAAAATTTGCAGTCTCCTCACCAGATGTGATTGGTGAAAAGCACTCCTGGCCACGGCCACCACCTGGTGATCCAGGCACAGCAACGGATGCAAGAGAATCCCAAGGCTGCAAACCTGAGTGACCAAGAAGGCTGGACCCCCATCAATAACAGGGGTCCCGATATCTCCCAGGTCACAAGACTGGCCAGTCTTGTCTGGCTTCAGCTTCAGTCAGCTCACCCTTATCCAGTTCCCCAAAGCATCCAGACGCTGGGTAAGCATCTGGGTCAGATGAAAAAGAGAGACTCTGGGGACAGCCCAGCAGCCTGCTTACACCAGCGCACAGCCAGAACGCACGTGCTCAGACATGCACACAGTGCCGCACACGCAGCACAGCTGCGCAGCCCCAGCCTATGCGACCCGCCCTGCGTGGCTGTGCTACTCACAGGGCACCACATGCGCGTCTGAGTGCCCACATTCTGGCTGTGTGCCGCGCGGCAGGGTCAGCATAATCAGGCCACTGGACTGTCCCCAGAGTTGGGTGTCATCAGCATACTGATGGCACTTCACTTCGAAACTCCATATGACCTCACCCAAGTGTCTAGGACACACATTGAACAGGCGTGGGGACAAGATGGAACCCTGCGGGACCCCCACAAGGGAGCTCCAGAGGGTATGATAAGCCACTGGCCATCACCACCCTCTGGATTTTCCCAGACAGAAAAGAGTGGAACCACTCAAGAGCAATCCCGTGAACCCCTGCCAGATCCCACAGCCGTGTCAAGGGCATCCCATGATCAACTATATCAAAGGTTGTCAAAAGATCTAACAAAATCAAGATGATCCAGTTGCCCCTGTCAGTTTCCAAGCAGAGATCATCAGCCAAGACCACCAGCACAGTCTCAGTGCCATGTCCAGGATGAAATCCTGACTGACATGGGTCCAGGAATTTGGTAGCATTGAGATGCACCTGAAGCTGTGAGGCAACCACCTGTTAAAAAACTTTGTCTAAAAAGGGAGGATTAGAGACGGGGTGATAGCTGGCATGGGAGTCAATGTCAAGAGATGGTTTCTTGAGCAGGGGTTGGATGACTGTGGTTTTGAAACCATCAGGCACCCTGCCCTCCTGAACAGAGGCACTGACAAACTCAGCCAGCAACAGCCCCAAAGTCTCCCAGCTAACTTTTACCAGTCAGGGTGGACATAGATCTAATTCACAATTGGTCGTCTACACTACTCCAAGTACACACTCTGCATCAGTGCATGAGACTAACTGAAGCTGATCAAAGCAAACTGGACTGTGACCATTCCCAACCCCAAACTCTGACTCTGCACCCAAATTGGCAGTCCCCAAGTTGTACCAAATATGAGGTGCTTTATCTGCAAAGTAGGTGACAAACTCAACTAATGACTCTAACTCCAAGGGGAGACATCCAGGATTCAACAGGTTATTCACCACCCAAAAGAGCTCTGCTGGACGGCACTTTGCAGATGCTATGGCAGCAGTGAAGAAAGCTTTCTTCACTGCTGCCACCACCCACAACATAGGGTATTTTCAGATGTTACGAGATCACGCTCAACCACAGTGAACCACGGTCAATCCCGCGGCGGGGCCAAAGCGCCCTGAACGTCTGTTCCGGTGCCTTCTGGGTGTTTTGACCACGGCCAGGAATCGACGTCATGTCTGTTGCNGCGGGGCCAAAGCGCCCTGAACGTCTGTTCGGCGACCGCCAGATGTTCACCACAGTCAATACCCACATGGAGTCAAAATCAACCATGCTTCCGGAGCTCCCCGCCAGACCATCTCCGAAAGCGTGGTCAAAGAGATTCCCAGCGGGAAACAACAAAAAGTAATGTCTGGACGGCAACCACCGGCGGGAATCAAAGAAAATGATTCTCAGCTGGGGACAAAGCATGTAGTGTCGCTGCCAGGCAACCAGCATCAACACAGGCAGTGGAGGGAGATTTAAAAGGCACATGGCAGCAGGGGGACGGGGCGGGATGGAGTGAGGTGGAAGGGAGAGGCGAGCAGAGGGCAACAGAGCAAGGGAGGAGGAGGAGGTGGAGGAGGCGGCGGCGGTAGAGGCGCGGGCGGGGGAGGAGGCAGTCGTGCTGCACCTAGAGGCGGTGGAAGGACAGCAGCAGCCGGGATGGGCTGACCCGGTGCCTTCTGGGTGTTTTGACCACGGCCAGGAATCGTCGTCACGTCTGTTGCGCTGCCCCGGTCCGTGATCTGTCGGCCTGATTCTCTGCCGTGGTCCCGGTCCCGTAACATCTGTTCGGGGCTTCTTTTGGCCACGTGGGGTGGTTGTTCGGTTCACCCCTGCCGGGATCCACTGTGGTGAATCGGGACCGCGTAACGTCTGAAAATACCCAGAGTCCCTCAAAAATGATCTATGCCTGTTGGTCGGCTTTGATGCGAGTTGAGCACCACCTGTACTCTAATTGCCTGCCCTCCCACTTTAGCAGCCTGAGGTCCTCCATATACCAAGGAGACCTGCACTGCACTGCTGCATACTACAGATCAACCAGGCCATCAAGAGATAGGCTGTCACGGTCAGTGGGTAAATCCCCCCAGAGAGTTCTGGAATCCTATGGGATCCATTAGTTTCCAGGGGGTGGACCATCATAATTGGTCCACTCACAAGGCCAAATTCTGCTTTTCTTTATAGCCCTCCTCACTTTCCTTATAGATACAGCCCTCCACTATTAAAGACAGTGGCAAAACTCCCATTGACTTTAACAGCAGAGGATTCTTTTGCCTGTGGGTGCAGAGCCAACCCTAGGTAATTTGCTGTCTTGATCAAAAAAAAATCTTCCCTATCCTCTTCCCCCACCCTCTCCCAAAAATCCAGCATCACCATAGCAACAAAAAGTGTTTGGTTTTTTTTAAAAAAAAATTAAAATCCATGAATAGTTTCAATCAGGGTAATTGGGAGCCCTAATAACAAGAGTTAAGTGCACTGTATCCTTCAGTGTAGTATAGTACGGGTAACAAGGTCAAGGAAAATAAAGATAGATACATTTGTTTTAAAATGGCATGTTTTTCTTCCTTTTCATACTGCTTTCATATTATAGTCTTTGTCCTATGAGGTTACCAGAGCTGCTGTGCTGAGATCATGCTGTACTCCCGGAATACATTCACTCTGTTCCTTCCCTCCCAGCCTTCAAATCCCTCCTGAAAACCTACCTCTTCCTTTAGGCTTTTCCTCCCTCCTCATCCACACAGATTTATCACCAATGCCTCTTCTTCCAACTGTCAGGGTTCCCCTCTTCCTAGTAACTAAGCTGAGCGCGTGCACCTGCAACTTCTCAGCTTCCTGAATGTATCCTTGTCTCTCCCTTTGTTCCTCTCTCCCTTGCCTCCCCGCCCTTGTCTTTCCTAGATTGTAAGCCCCTTGGGCTAGGAACTTGTCTCTAACTACTGATCGTACAGCACCAGATACATTGCTGGTGTAATATTATTTATTATTATTATTATTTATTAATAATAATAATACTACTAATAATAATACACTAGTAGATACTAATCTATAAGGGTATACAGAATATTTTTCAAATATCCACTCGAGCAGGATGTCAAATGTTGTAAATAGATTCGATAACTATATGTTAGTTCTGGCTACACCCTTCTTCCAAAGACCCTCAAATACTTTCTAGCTTGAGAGTTTTTACAAAGTTTTTCCATGGCCTCAATTTCTCTGTGAAGAACATGGTTGCTGTGATTAATACCTCTCTCAGAGTCATGGAACAGTGCTCTCATTTTGAACTTCGGCTTCTTTAATCTCCTCCCTTAGATCTCTCACACATTTTTCAACAGTTAAAGTTCTTTGTTCCACATCTAGCATGTTTGATGAGGCCAGATTCAGCTTTGATTTTGATGAATCATAATTAGATGGCTGGGTTTGAATAGCTGCTAGGATTGCTCTGTTAAAGCTCTGAAGTGTTCTTTAAAACCATTTGTTTGGCAAGAGGACTCCGATTGGCTAATTAGACTGTCTCGAAAATGATGATAGTTGAGCCAGTAACAGAGCAAGTCCGCCTGCTCCATAAATGGTGCATCCTCTTCAGTTTGCAATAAGCTCAGTTGATACAAATATTCCAATTTTCCATCCTCCTTGGCTTTTTGCCCTCCTTTAGGAGATGTATGCAGGGAGGAGGAAGACGCATTCTCTTATTACAAACATGTAATTAGAGGATACAGTGCTAAGGCCCTTCCTGACACATCCATATCTCTTACAGAACATCATGACATCACAACACTCTGCAGAGGGCAAGGCCACATCAGAGGGGGTGGGAGAGTCTCCATTGCCCATTTCTTTTCTAATGTGGCCACCCCCTCCTACCCCTGGAAGCCCCAAATCCTCCAGGTTACTGGGGGTACCCTGGCTGACCCAGTATAATTAGGACTTCCCAAAAACTCTGGGTCAAAACCCAGCGTATCTAGATGAAAAGCGGAGAAGTGGTAATCGTAGGGTGTATGTGGACACTTATTGTTTAGGGGGCTTTCAGTTGTTATGACAACACTCTGGGAACTCCCACAGGATTGCCTCTTGAGTTACTACATGATGGGCTCTCTCTCTCTCTCTCTCTCTCTCTCTCTTTGTGTCCCACCCCTATGTTCATATATGTCTCCAGTGCTGGGCACATGATATAGCTTGATCTGCAGCTCTGGCAAGTCCCCAGTATAGGGTTCCCCTAGGAGTCGCAGACCAGGTGTTCCATGGTCTGTATGTCATCATAGCCACAAAATATCCAGGTCTTGTAGAAAGCCCCACTTTCTCATGTTGCTCTTTGACCTGCCAGCCTTTATTTGAAGATGATCTCGACTTCTCCAAATTGGCCAGATCAAGTCTGCTGCCTGCTGGAAGATGTGCAGCTCAATGGTGTTTTTTACAATCACAGGAGACTCTTATTCAAGGTCCTTCTAAAGAATATCATCATTCAGTAGCCCCATTTTGCTGCCGACAGGTAGCTGTTGTAACATCTGGAAACAAACACCCAACCTCAAGTATTTTTATCCATATTTATCCAGTCATTTTCCAAGGCAGTTTGTGCTCCTAGAGAGCTCCGGAAAACAAGGTGGCATTTCGCAAGCAAGGATTTATTTATTTTTTGGTCCTTGGGGAGCTCAGAAAACTTAAATAGAAAGCTCACTTTTTGTTAGTATGTCTGTTCTCATTTGTTTGAAAAAGCAAGTTCTTTAGGAAACACATTGATTTGTCTAAAAATTAGTTACAGTCCCATAAGCCTGTAAGGCTCAAGATGCACGCTCAAGGACAATGCCTGCACTTCGCAGCCGTGCCGTGAGAGTTGAGTACGTTTTTGACAAATGCACAGTTCAGTGTCGGAAGCAGACGGCTCGCAGTGAGAAGCTAAACCACATTCAATCCAGCCACCTTGCTTTATCTGGGGGTAGGGTGGCCATACCTTCCCTGAAAGAGGACACTTATGAAAAATACATGTTGCAGGGCTACATTAGTTCCAGTGCAGCCCTGCACCATGTATTTTTCATAAGTGTCCTCTTTTTAAAGGGGAGGTATGGACACCCTACGTGGGGGTAAAACACAGATTGCGAAATGTCAGCCTAATAATAATCCTTCCTATATTAAAAACTACAGTTAAATACTCAGAAAGCCATTTGTAATAGGTTCCATTCTCAACAACGACACCATAGTGTGTAATCTTCACCTATAAAGCTCTTCACAACCTTGCTCCCCCCTACCTCTCTGCACTTATCGCCCTCCATACTCCAGCCCATGCACTTCGCTCCTCCTCTGTCCCTTCTCTCACCCTTCCACGCCTTCCCTGCTCCCCTAAGTGCCTTCGTCCCTTCTCACTTGCTGCCCCCCATGCCTGGAACTCCCTCCCTGTCCACATCCGCCTTGCCCCCTCCCTTCATACCTTCAAATCTCTCCTTAAAACTCACCTCTTTCGCTCTGCTCTGTCTGACTCTTTATCCTGCTGAGCCACTATTCCTATACCTACGATCGGTTTACCCTTATCCTTGCCACATGGACCTGCCTGCTGTCATTCTCATCGTAACCAAGCCAAGTACGTGCACTTGAGACCTCGCATCTTCATGAATGTTAGACCCCTTGTCTCTCCCTCTGTTCCCCTTCCTAAGTCTCTCCCCCAGCTCCTGTCTCTCAGATTGTAAGCCCTAGGGGCAGGGACCCTGTCTATTTTATTACTTTGTAAAGTGCCAGGTACACTGCTGGCGCTATATAAATGTTTGTTAATAATAATAATAATAATAATAATAGCCACATCCAAGGGCTGATCTGCGATGAACAGCTAAGTATGAAAAGTGTTGACATGGCAGGAGTAATTACACAGAATGCCATTCATCTTGTTTAATGCCACAGCAAAACAGGTATCCTGATGGGATCCTTTCCCTCAGGAGAACTTGGGGTAAAACCATTTAGCAGATAGGTGCCTCTGTGATCCCATGATATACTTGCACATCATTCTGTGACCCTGGGCAGCAGCAAAGATGTGCAGAGCATACCAGGTCCGGAGGGGTTGGACTAGATGACCCTTAATTTCCCTTCCCCAAACTTCTCTAACACAGATATCAATCAGGATTGTTAATCAATCCTATCCCCCACCTGGAGATGGGAAGATGGGGCTACTGAATGATGACATTCTGTAGAAGGACTGTTGTGATTATAAAAAACACCGTTGTCTGAACATCTTCCAGCAGGGGATATGGACCCCATTTGGGGTCCCAACCCACCATTTGAGAAACCTCTGTCTTAGACCTCTTGGTTACATCGTATAGCTTAACATACTATGTCCTGCATGTAGAGAAGCCAACTTAGCCAAGCGAAAACGGAGTGCAATTTTCCAATTCTTCAGAATTCTATTACTGCAGAAATGCAGCAGGGGTCCCCAAATGTATTTTGAATCCTAGATTTTAAAGTCAGAAATGGCCATTAAGACTACATAAATGGTGGAAATATGAAGAATCTGCTGTCTCCCTTGGCAGCCTGAACCAGTGGTTAATCACCTTCATTGTTAAAACTTGGGACTCTCTTTTGAATGTTTCCAGCCTTAGCTTTCAGCCCTTAATTGTTTTTTTCTGCTAGACTAAAGAGCGCTTCTGCACCCAGTACTTTCTCTTCATGAAGGAATTTTATGCTGTAATCCAAGCCATCTCTTAACCTTTTAATCAGACTTTCAATTCGTCTCTTCACTTTCCTTACGATAAGTGGAACACATTCCGCCCTTTATATCTCTCCTTGTGAAATATTAAAGATGGCAAGGGTCTCCAAAAGGACAGTCATGTAAGTACTTTAGACAAAATTCATCTTTAAATAATAGGGGACAGACATACCTTTCTGACGAGATAATATAAAGGGTTTACACAAATGATCAACTCATGTCTGGGTGATGCAAGGTTGTGACAAAGTCAGTCACCAAAATCCTTGGGGCATTTAGCCCCTCTGTTAGCTCTAAGGGCATTTTCACACAAGACACTCTCCACCCACCAGACACATTGCAGGGCTGTAGTGTTGCCCTATGGATGCCCGGTAACGGGGGGGGGGGGAGTGTCTTGTGTGAAAATGCCCTTAGTTGGAGCAAGTCTTGTTCATTTCAGTGCATATGAGTGCCCTGAGGATGGCACCATATATCTTTGTAATGGTGTGTGGCCGAGCAAATTACAAACCCATTGCTTCCCCATGGCCACACAAGGCCCTCATGACTCCCATCAAATAATCTAATCCAGTTTATAAACCAGGGGTGGGGAATCTCAAGCCCAGGGACCAAATGCAGCTCATGGCAAGTTTTATGTGGCCCCTTTCCAGTCCCTGAATCCGGCCCATGGATCCAGTTCCTACGTCCAACCTGAGCTCATGGTAAGGAGGCAGAGATGAGGACATGCACATACAGATAGGGGACAGATCCCTGGCTTAAATCTATGATTTGGCCCCCTCCTTTTCTTAAGTGCAGCCATTGAGCCAGGAATGGGCAAGAGGTAGATTGTGATCTACTGATAGATCACAGTGTGAAGAGAGGGACCAGCCTCTCTGAGATCACCTCTGGGAAGAAGAGTGGGACCAGCCCCCAGGAAATGACTGGAGGGGCGGGGGAGAGGGGCTAGGAGAGCACCCTCAGCATGACAGGGAAGGCTTTGCCGATGCACCCCCCCCCCCGGAAATGAGACACAGAGACATAAATGGATTTTAAATTGGCCGCACTCTTTATTCAATAAATCATGGAAGTTGGTGGAATTGCTTCTAAGCAATTTTGGGTCCAGTATTTTAAACCTAAAACGTGAAGCATATTAACAAACAGGTGTATGGCCTGGATATGCCCTCCTGTGCCATCACCAAATTGAACATTAAACATCCCCTTCGAACAGCTCCCTGGCCAAGGCCGAAGGGGAAAATTATGCCCGTTCGGGCACGAGTAAGGATGATGGTGTCATTAGAATTGAGGGCCATGCTTGCCCTTACCCTTCTTTGACACCACTCCCAGAGGGATGATCTTGCTGTAGCCATGCCCTGCTTATCATCAGGTATCAGCCCTCCATCTCTTATGGAGATGACTCTTTTATCTAACCTACCCCTACCTACCAAATAATCCTATTAACCATACTGGACCCCTGCAAGAGTGCGACGAGATTATAATCATTCAAAAAACCTTAACATTATCATTCCGAATTGCCTCTGTCATATTAGTACCAATTATATGCTTAACTTAAACTATTTTAAATTTTCATGCCAATTATAGAATTATGTTTCCAATCAAGTCAAAACGTAAGATTATTTATTTATTTCTAATGTATTCCCCATACTGCGAGGAAGGCAAAACAAAAGGTCATCTCGTAATTGTTGAGGTGCCCTCCAAAATTCCTTCCTGGCCCCCTTGTGGCAACCAGTTAAACCCGCAGTATTAAAGGGATGGGTGGGTGGGTGCTGCTTCCCTGTTTGGGATTTTGCTGCGAATGAGGAGAGATCTGCACGGGCGGCAGTTGCTCCTCCTCCCCTTCCTATGCAAAGGGGAGGAGCTGCCCCCGCACCGTCCAATCAGGAGTCCCTGCTGGGCACACCTGATGCCCGAGCCACCAATCAATGGTGCACGGGCCGAATCAACAGGGTTTCCAACCCCATGCACATTTTCACGCCCATTTCCCATGCGGGGAAGAGCGGGGCGTGGCAACCCCCCCCCCCGCCCCCTATGCAGGGAGCGGAGGGCCCCTCTTTGAGGATTGTATTCCTCTATGCTCCTAAGACCAGTTGCTAAGGTGCCTTAGAAGTGGAACCAGTGGGA
The DNA here is from genome assembly GCA_003113815.1 of Sphenodon punctatus. Lineage (NCBI taxonomy): Eukaryota > Metazoa > Chordata > Lepidosauria > Sphenodontia > Sphenodontidae > Sphenodon > Sphenodon punctatus. Next base: position 1,331,691 of record QEPC01006398.1, read on the forward strand.
GGGGCCCTGACCTGGGGTGCTGGAGCCAGTGGGAGGAGCCCTGACCTGGGGCACTGGAGTCAGTGGGACTCAGGGTCCTGGCCTGGAGCACCAGACCCAGAAAGAGGGGATCTGGATTCCTGGATCAAGTAGAATGTGTGCACCATGAGTTTGGCCACCCCTGCCTTAAGCACCCCCAACTTGTATGAGGCCCTCAGAGTTTGTACTAAAGTTGCCCCCATGCGGGAAAAGCTTTCCCACACCTGCTGTGAACACACAGTCTGTCTTCCCCAGCCCCAGAGAAAGTACAGCACAGCAGAAACAGTTTCATAAACTAAACTTTACCCAGCAGACAAGCAAAAACAACCTCCAATGTCCAAACCTCTCAGACTGAACCTTCTGACTGCCCTCAGCCATCTCCAGAAAGAAGGTCTAGCCTTTCCTCAGGCAGCCTCCTCAGTTCTGGCTCAGCTAGACCTGACCTACGTTCAGCTGGGGCTGCTGCATCACTATTCATTCCAGGTGAGCCAAAGTCAGGGGAAACTTCTCCAGCATGGTCTAGTTCTCTCCCCTGCTGCAGTTATTAAGAAATAAATCCTCTTCCTTAATTTCAAACCTTGCTCTTTCCTTCTCTTGTGCCTGGGCCAGCCCAACAGTCTGGGTGTCTTTCTCCCCTCCCGAGCCCACTTTGCACAGACTGAATTTGCAATGGAGTAACAAGCAAGCTGGAATTCCTGTGGCTGCAGCAGATAGACATAAAGAAGCCTAGTAATCTTGACATCAATTATGAGACATAATTAGTAAGCTGGGGAGCTAGGAGACGGTAGCATGCTGAAATTTCCTTATTTTTAAAGCAAGCAATTATAGAAATCTCCACAGTGATCCTCTTATGAGTAAAGTAAGCTCTTTTGATTGTGTCTGCAAATTAACCTTTGTACTATTTTTACTGGAACTCTCTTCTCTTGCTGGCCAGCTGCGATTTTGCAAATTCCACCTCCAAACCCCCCCATGGGAAGAACATGTTCCTAAAACTCACAGTAAGTGGGAGGGAGGAAATAAAAGTGACATTTTAAATAAGCGCTTTCTTAATCTGGGCTGCTCGTCCATGTATTTTACCCAAGGTGACCTGAGAGCACTGAAGTGCATTAAGTATTCATTTTCTTCAACAGCTCATGGCATTGTCTTTGATCATCCGTGTTCTGCTAAAAGAAAAAGACCCTCATTCACCCTTAAGCATCACTACAAAATAGATCCAATTATATTTGGGGGATAATCTTTAAGTGACACTAGCATACCCACAATAGCAATGAAATAAAAATGATTGTTTGCCATGGAAGCTTTTGAGTGTGTACAAGACATAAGAATCCTTAACAAGGGAAATTAAATGAAAAAATAATCAAAGCTAGAGGTATATATACACATGAGGAGCATGACATGATAAGCCTTCAGCCTATGAAGAAAAATGATGTGTTTCCCATCTGTTAGGATTCTTTGGGAGAGTCACCTAAATGGAGAATATGGGAGAACTAATAAATATAATTTATTTGGACTTTCAAACAAGCTTTGACAAAGTCTCACACAAGAAATGATGAAGAAAACATAGGCCTTGTATACGTGAATGAATTTAACTCTGCAGTAAAGGTGTTTTGTGTGTCCCCCTTCTGACAAACAGCAGTAATTCGAACTAACTACAGCAATTTAGTTACCTCAGAGTAACTGCTCCACTTTGGTAGTATTCACACTGCAACCCCCAAACCAAAGTAGTTACTCCTTAATTTCCCCCAATGGCCATCGTACAAGAGTGATGTGAAACGATATAGTTTCTTCCATGAAAATGCGTTCACATTACAGTTACTTCAGTGTGAAAAGTGAGGGGGAGCGTGTCCCCCTCATTTCTCATGAATATGTACTTTCTCTTCCTACTGCTGAAAAAAATCCGTTGAGAGTTCTGTACATGTGAACAACTGAGAAGTAAAAATGATTTAAGGCTTAGCTACATTGGGTGTTTTCAGACGGATGCTGGGCTGGCCACCCCCAGACCTGTTCTGGGGGTGCAACCCCGCATCTGCCCACTTGCAGCCCCGCCAGGGGCAGGTTTAAATGGACCTGGTGGCCCGCAGTCCACCCACGCAGTGCCTTCCTCCCCCACACCATAGAGTTGCAAGCGGATCACCCAACACTCTAGGCTGCCGCCCGTAACTCTATAGTGTTGTGCGAGGCAACCCCCCGCCGAGAGCTGAGCTGCAGCAGCCATCCTCTGAGCAGTTGGACAGCAGCTCTGCCTCAGACCAGTGCCCCAGGTTTGTACAGCCCGCTCCACTGGCAGTGCTTCTAGATGTTCTGGAGCACCACACGAGGGGCTGGAGCAGAGCAGGGCCAGCCAGCCTGCCTTTAGATGGACAGAGCACCCGGGCATGAGGCAGAGCAGAGGCAGGACTTCTGTCCATCTCAAAGCACCCATTGAAGTATCTGATCGCCAGAACGTACTGTATGTTCATGGAAATAGTCCTCCTGTGTAGTTTTCACACCACTGTGGAATTGTGTGAAGAACAGGCCTGGCCTTAGAATTTGCAGGGCTGAGAGCAAAGATAAAAAGCAGGGTTCCTGATGGCCCTGCCCTGTGGCCTCACCCCTTCAGGGGTGCCCTCCATGGGGCCCTAGAGGTGGTCGTGTTTGGAGCCCTGCTGGGAGGGAGTGGGGGCCCCACACTCGGGGAGGGGTCCTGGAAGTAGGGAAATTAGCAGGGCCCAGGGCAGAGACCCCGGGTAAGGCCAGCCCTGTGTGTGAACATCTGCTTGGTTACAGTTGTTATAACTCCCCTCCACGGTAAGTGTCCACATTATTGTACAGGTATGCTGGTATGCAAAAAAGGGAGCAGAGTAGGGAGAATTCCAGAGCAGAGAGTTCAAGAGTTGTCTCTCTGTAAGAAATGAAAAGCAGTCTCCTCAACAAACATGGTAGCAGAACAGCTACATAAAACCGTTCTCTGTAAACTCCTTCCTTCCTCAGGAATACCAGAGACAGCACTAGGTGAAGAAATGTCTGGGTGGCAGAAAAACATTAGTTTAATCATGCTACACTTCAGAAAGGACTTACAGAACTAGACAGCTGGGCATCCTAATGTCAAGGAGAAATTTAATATAGCACATTGGAAGAAGTGAGCTATTCATAATCTGAAGAGCTGTAAATTAATTGTAGCCACTCAGGAAAAAGACATAAGCTGCCGCTGAGGGCAGTTCAATTAAAACTTTTGCTCACTGCTAGCACAATAGCATCAGGGATGTTAGGCTCCATTATAAAAGAGATAAAGAACAATAGAAAGCTTTTATAGAAATCAATGTTATTGTGGCTCCATCTTCAGTGTTGTGCTTGGCTGTCATCAGCCGTCCTTGCAAGGGATATAGAGAACGTGGAAAGGCCCAAACAAAAGCAAAGGAAATTGTGAGATGGCAGCCAGTGAGGAAGCTGGAAGGGAGGTGGCAAGGCGATAGCTGGAGGGGTATAGCCTGGCCAGCACAGAGAAGCATATTTGGAGGCCAGCTAGGCAAGAGGCAGTGATGCCACAGGTCCAGCCAATGCTCTACGACCTTGGGGCACTGGTTTCAGGCCCAGGTTCTGTCAGCCTGAATCTTGCAAGCTTCTCTGCATGGACACACTCTTGGATCTGTGAAACCTAAGGGGCTTCACACAGAGAAAGGGGTCTGCATGCAAAATGGGTTGGGAGGTCTGGGACTGTTTACCTTGGAGAGGAGATAGATTAAAATCGTGGGACAGGTTTTTATTGTGCTCAGTGCGGAGGACCATAAAAAGCATTGAAGTATGGGGACCCATCATTATAGCTCCCAACAGTCCCTGTTTAGGAGGAAGAGTTTCTCTTTGGGTGCTGAATTCCACTGTCACTCCTGCAGGGGGTCAGAGTCCCTCTTTCAGGAGAGAGAGACATGAGATGCCTACCAGCCTCACCCCACTTCGGTCACCGTTGCCACATGATGCAGCGCATCGTGTGCCCAGCGGCTGCCAGATAGTCACCCCACCGCAGGGCGGGCAGCTGGCTGCTATGCCCTGTGTCCTTGGAAAAAGGCCAGGAACGCAGCACGTAGTAGCCTTACCCAAAGTGGGGGAAGGCTGCCCAATGCGTGGTAGTGCCCTGCCATTCATGGGCCCAGTCCCCATCTGCCCTGTCTCAGGAATCGCCGCCGCAGCTGGAGTAAACAACAGCGCGGCGGCAAACAGGCATGGCAGCGGCAGAGGGCCACACCCCCAGGAAGCGAGGAAGAGCAGCCAAAAGCAGTCTCACGAGGACTGGCCACGCCCCCAGAGCTAGCACCGCCCCCAGTGCGCACAGAACAACGTGGGGATGTAGATAGCCCCTGTATAGCAGGGAGGGGCCAGGAAAAGCACCAACCTGGGGAACAATTAAGAGAATTACGCCGCTCAGCACGTCTGAAAGGAAAAGGGGGCGGGGCTTCCCCTATTTAGGGCCAGGAAGGAGTCTCACACACTGCCGGTGATCAGCAGTGCTGTGAGACTGGCCCCTGAGCGTTGTGGTGGAGTGTGGAGGGCTTGTGGAAAAGCTAAGTAGTGACTCTGTGTTATTGTGGGTGTGCGAGAGTGAGTGTGAGAGTGAATACGAGCGAGTGAGTGAGTGACCTTAAGTATTGTGTATTGTTTTTTGTGTTGAACACTGTGATATCCCCTTTATTTCCCTGGAAACCCTGTTGTGTACCTCCCTGTGTCTCCCCCTCCGTCCCTAGCCGTCCTGCCTACCCTTGGGCCCTACCCCTCCTCTCCCCCACGGGCAAACACCCCCTTGGACCCTAGCACGGCGAGACTGGGTGAGGGAAGCAAGGGTGTGTGGGTGTGGTTTCAAGTGTTGGTGTGTGAAGGGGCTTCACACAGGGCGTGGCGGTACCGGAACCCCCGTGATGAAAAGGCCCGTATCCCTTTAGGGAGTTTTCGGCCACCTTACAACCTGAGGGGAAGCTTTCCAGTGTGGTGGAGCCCTTGGGAGCGTGAAGGTGTGAGTGAAGGGAGGGTGAGTGCGCTAGGTCCCTGGGGAAAAAACCCCTTCTTCCTACCCCTCCATAACAGTATCACCGGCCACACCATGGACCTAGCTGCACAATTAGCCGAAATGAAGCTAGCCATACAGTCCTTGGCCCTTGAAGTCAAGGATCTTAAGGAGAAGCAGGGGGCAGATTTAGTAGGGGAAGACATGGCAGCAGCGGCTGCCATAGAAACCCCCCCCGAGGCTATGCAAGAGGAACCCGGGGATGGGGTGGGCCCGCTACGGGAACCCCGTCACCCCCCTATTACTAAGTTTGACGGGGATCGTAGGCAGTTCCAGGGATTCCTGGCCCTCTGCAAGCTCGCATTTCAAATGCAACCTAGAACTTATGCAACAGACTCTGTTAAAGTAGCCTTTATCATAGGCCACCTGGAAGGAATGGCCCTAGAGTGGGCTACCCCCCTCCTTATCAAAGAGAGTCCTTTGTTGCATGATTTCCGGGGGTTTCTCCGGAAATTCCAATTCTTGTTCGACTACCCCCATAGGCTTCGAGATGCAGAAGCAGCCATCATGACCCTTAGACAAGGCCGAGGCCCCCTATTAGAGTATGTGACCCGATTCCAGCATTTGGCGGTTGAGCTAGGGTGGGCCGATGACGTCTTGAAAGTACTTTTTCGCAAGGGTTTGAGCGAGGAAATAAAAGATCAACTCGCCACCACCTCTATCCCAGCAAAATGGGGAGAGCTGGTTAATTTGGTATGCCAAATCGACGAAAGGTTGGCGGAGCGGCGCAGGGAGCGACGGCAAGAATCAGGACGGCCTTGGGGAACCCGAGCTCCACCAACCCCGGTAGGCAAGACAGAGGGGGCAAAGGGGGACGAACCCGAACCCATGCAGATTGGAGCAGCTCGAGGACCACTGACACTGCAGGAAAAAGAACGACGACGCCTTGAGAAACTCTGCTTTTACTGCGGTGGAGGGGGCCACTTCTCGAGGTTTTGTCCACAGCTGCCCCCCGACAGACGAGCGGCGGGAAACGCCAAGTACCGGGATGTATCGGGGGCATCTCGGTAGACGGATCAATGACCCCGCCTGCTAAACGACACTCGATGGCCACCACCGTGCCCCGTCTGGAACATTTGCGTGTCCCCCTTACGCTGCTACTTGCCCCTACGAGGTCAGTGGTTTTATGGGCCATGATCGATTCAGGCGCTTCAGGCAACTTTATAGATGACATCCTTGTACATCGGCACCAGTTCCCCCTACAACCCAAAACGCACCCCGAAGCCGTTTATGCCATTGATGGTTCCTCGCTTTTGTCCGGGCCCATCATAACCTGCACCGCAGGTATCGAAGGTATTATCGGAGCGCATCACGAGACCTTAGTGTTGGACGTGATCCATACCCCAGCGTTCCCCGTGGTGCTTGGTCTCCCATGGCTGAAGAAGCACAACCCCTCTATTGACTGGTCGTGTAAAACCCTCCTTTTTAACTCGCCCTGTTGCCAAAACCATTGGGAGCACCGAGGTCTCCCCCTGGAGACACCCGCAAAAGCAAGTCAGCTCCTGGGGCTTACAGCGTTGGGTCTGCCCCCCGAGTACCAGGATCTCACGGATGTGTTCCGGGAACAAGAAGCTTTGGAGTTACCCCCGCATCGCAGCTATGATTGTGCTATTGATCTCCTGCCTGATACCTCCCCTCCGTTTGGACGGATTTACGCACTATCCGGGCCTGAATTACAAACCCTCAAGGAGTACCTAGACGATAACCTGGCCAAGGGGTTTATCCGACCCTCTACTTCTCCAGGGGGGGCCCCTTTGTTTTTTGTACCGAAGAAGGACGGGGGGCTCCGCCCCTGTATCGATTACCGCGGCTTAAATGCCATCACCATTAAAAATAGATACCCCCTGCCACTGATTCCAGAATTGTTAGATCGTCTACAGGGGGCCCAAATATTTACAAAATTAGACCTACGCGGAGCCTATAACTTGTTACGAATACGAAAGGGGGACGAATGGAAAACGGCCTTTCGGACGCGGTACGGACATTTTGAGTACCTTGTAATGCCCTATGGACTCAGTAATGCCCCGGCCGCGTTCCAGCACCTGATCAATGATATCCTTCGGGATATTCTAGACCAATACGTGGTTGCCTACCTGGACGACATCCTGGTGTTTTCGCAGACCTTGGAACAACACGTTCAGCATGTCCGTACCGTTCTCCTAAGGCTTCGAAAGTATCATTTATACTGCAAGGACACTAAGTGTGTATTTCATCAGCACACAGTCCCCTTCCTGGGGTTTATTATATCCCCGCAGGGGATAAACATGGACCCCGCAAAGGTTAAGGCCATCGACGCCTGGCCGGCCCCCCAAGCAGTGAAACCCCTTCAACGCCTACTCGGAAGCGCCAACTATTACAGGCAGTATATCCCCCACTACGCTCAGCTAACAATTCCCCTCACGAAACTTCTTAAAAAGGGTCAGGTATATGTATGGGGGTCAGAACAGGAGCGGGCGTTCAAACAATTAAAGGCCGCATTTATGACCGCACCAATCTTACAACATCCCAACTTTACAGAACCTTTTATTGTTGAAACCGACGCATCCAACACTGCCCTAGGGGCAGTTTTATCACAGGCAGGAGCAAAAATATCCGAGCGACGGCCATGCGCATTTTTCTCCCGACAACTCAGCCCGGCGGAACGAAACTATACGATACTAGATCGCGAATTACTCGCCATACGAGCAGCCTTTGAGAATTGGAGACATTATTTGGAAGGGGCTAACCACCCTATTCAGGTCATTACTGACCACAAAAACCTCACGTTCCTACAGACCTCCCGAATCTTAAATGCACGACATGCGCGGTGGGCACTTTTCTTCGCTCGTTTTTGTTTCCACGTCACGTATCGACCTGGAAAGCAAAATACCATAGCCGATGCCCTTTCGCGCTGTCAAGACCACCCTTCGGACCTTGCCACACAAGGTGATCCTATTCTTGCCCCCAAGGTCTTTGCTGCCGCTGGGCTTTCCCTAACCCACCTACAACAGCTAACGCGCCAGGAGTCCACCCTCGGCAACCTCGCGGATGCACAAGGCCCAAACGGACTATACATGCGCCGTGGTGCCATAATTGTCCCAGCAGGAGCCCGTAAACACATACTATGGGGACACCACGACGCGCCCTTAGCGGGCCACCCAGGGCAGCAAAGAACTCTTAAGTTGATACAGCGCCACTTCTGGTGGCCCTCGATGTGGCAAGACATAAAGACTTATGTTCAGGGGTGCCGAACATGCAACCAAACCAAGGTCTTGCGGCAACGACCCGTGGGGTTGTTACAACTCGCGCCCTTGCCAAAAGGACCCTGGCAGCGCATAAACTTGGATTTCATTGTCGAACTCCCCAACTCGCAAGGATACACCGCGGTTCTTGTTGTGTGTGACCAGTTCACGAAGATGGGGCATTTTATCCCGTGCAAGGGACTACCTACCTCCAAGACCACGGCCCATTTGGTTCTTGACCATATTGTCAAACTCCACGGACTCCCCATCACCATCATCTCCGACAGAGGGTCACAGTTTATAGCACGCTTCTGGAAGGCCCTGTTTACGGCGGTGGGGGTCAAACTCGCCCCCACTACGGCCTATCACCCACAGGCCAACGGGCAAGTCGAGAGGGCCAACCAAACCTTGGAGCAGTACCTACGATGCTACATCGACTACCTTCAAAGCGATTGGGTAAAGTTTCTCTCCTTAGCGGAGTTCGCCTTCAACAATGCCCCAAACGCCTCCATAGGCACGTCCCCATTTCATGTTTCCTACGGTTATCACCCTCGCCTGGCATTCCCAGAGCTCCCGGCGGTGGAAGTCCCGGCTGCGGGAGCTCTTCTACGGCGCCTTCAAGAGTGCCATACTCATGCCCTGACCATGTTGCGGCTGGCCCGTCAGCAATACAAGGCCCAGGCAGATAAAAAACGCCGGCCCTGTCCCCCGTTTCAGACGGGAGAGCTTGTTTGGATAGACCGCCGGCACTATCCTTCGCAGCGCCCTTCTGCGAAGCTGGATACTAAGTACTTTGGACCATTTCCTATCTCCCAGCAAATCAATCCCGTCACTTATCGCGTCTCCCTGCCTCCTTCCACTCGGATCCACCCCGTTTTTCATATCTCCCTCCTGAAGAAATACCACCCACCCTTATTTCCTTCTCCGACACCCCCGCCGCCCATCTGCGATGTTCCTGGCACCCCCGAATTTGAAGTTCGTGCCATTTTAGATGCCAAGCGCCGCCGTGGTGTTCTCCACTATCTCATCGATTGGAAGGGCTACGACTCAGCCGACCGTTCGTGGGAACCGGCTTCGGCAGTCCATGCGCCGCGCTTGGTGCGCCTCTTTCACCTCCGTCATCCCTCCAAGCCTTGTCCCTTCCGGACACGGGGGGGGGGCATGGGGGGGTGCTCTCAGGAATCGCCGCCGCAGCTGGAGTAAACAACAGCGCGGCGGCAAACAGGCATGGCAGCGGCAGAGGGCCACACCCCCAGGAAGCAAGGAAGAGCAGCCAAAAGCAGTCTCACGAGGACTGGCCACGCCCCCAGAGCTAGCACCGCCCCCAGTGCGCACAGAACAACGTGGGGATGTAGATAGCCCCTGTATAGCAGGGAGGGGCCAGGAAAAGCACCAACCTGGGGAACAATTAAGAGAATTACGCCGCTCAGCACGTCTGAAAGGAAAAGGGGGCGGGGCTTCCCCTATTTAGGGCCAGGAAGGAGTCTCACACACTGCCGGTGATCAGCAGTGCTGTGAGACTGGCCCCTGAGCGTCGTGGTGGAGTGTGGAGGGCTTGTGGAAAAGCTAAGTAGTGACTCTGTGTTATTGTGGGTGTGCGAGAGTGAGTGTGAGAGTGAATACGAGTGAGTGAGTGAGTGACCTTAAGCATTGTGTATTGTTTTTTGTGTTGAACACTGTGATATCCCCTTTATTTCCCTGGAAACCCTGTTGTGTACCTCCCTGTGTCTCCCCTTCCATCCCTAGCCGTCCTGCCTACCCTTGGGCCCTACCCCTCCTCTCCCCCACGGGCAAACACCCCCTTGGACCCTAGCACGGCGAGACTGGGTGAGGGAAGCAAGGGTGTGTGGGTGTGGTTTCAAGTGTTGGTGTGTGAAAGGGCTTCACACAGGGCGTGGCGGTACCGGAACCCCCGTGATGAAAAGGCCCGTATCCCTTTAGGGAGTTTTCGGCCACCTTACAACCTGAGGGGAAGCTTTCCAGTGTGGTGGAGCCCTTGGGAGCGTGAAGGTGTGAGTGAAGGGAGGGTGAGTGCGCTAGGTCCCTGGGGAAAAAATCCCTTCTTCCTACCCCTCCATAACACCCTGCCCCGCAGCAAGGTCTTCCGTGGGGCTTTGATCAGTGGAATGGAGCGCTGTCTCCATTCCTGCCGGGCCACATCACGGCCAGGAGCGGGATAGTCAGCAGGGGAGGCTGGGTGCTACTGGGCGCCTGCACATGGGACCAGTGCCAGAGCCCAACCCAGGGTGTGGCGGGACCTCCGACAGCAGCCCACCCGGCTTCCCCATTGTGCGGTGGGGGTGAGGCATCTGCTCTGCTTTCCATGTTGGCCCTGCAGCGTGGTGGCTGCAATTGCCTGCCATGAGCTGTCTAGGGGAATCAGGCCACCCCGCCTCCTGTGGCTGCACCCAAAAAGGCCAGTATTCAAGCCCCAGACCTCTTTCCTGGTTGAGAGGGCAGTGGAGAGATGATGGAATGACAAGAAACTGAGTGGAATGAGAGCAGGAGACCTTCTCTCCCTCTTTATGCACTTGGAACACGGGGATGGGGATGCTAGCCACTGTTCCTATTGAGTAATAGGAAGTCCCTGCCCTATAGAGCTTATAACCCAAAGAGCCAAGACAGACATGAAATACAGTGAACTAGCAGGGGGAGCAATGAGATGGCCACTGTGATTTTTCTGTACAAGCTTGGATCCAATATATGGAGGGGATGCCCAGCTGATGGTGCTTGGAAGGAGAAAATTCAGTGATCATGTCTCTAAAGAGGTGAGAGAGCTCCCGGACTCAGTCAATGGGAGGAAAGGAGATGGCAGATGTATTCATTGAGGCATCTTTGGAGAGAGCATTGTAGGGAATCTGTATCTCCGTTAGTCTTGACCCTGCTTTGGTAAAAAAAAAAAAAACCTCCTTTTTGGAGCTTTCTGAATTTTCCCATCAACGTTTCACAGTCTTCATTTTCACAAGCCGCTTGGCTGTTGCTCTGCAGTGTAGTGCACCTCTGCTGAGTGGTTGTTTAATTCAGTTTATTTATTTATTATTTTATTTTATTTTATATAGCACAAGCAATGTACCTGGTGCTTTACAATCATTAATTATAAACAGGTCCCTGCCCCAGTGAGCTTACAATCTACAAGAGAGGGGAATGAAGGGGAGGGAAAGAGAGAGAGAGAAATACATCCACAACGTTGCAGGTGGACATGCTTAGCGCAGTTGCAGGGAACCCTATGAAAACCAGGGAGGAGTCTAAGGGGATGAGAAGTAGGGAAAGCCTGACAGACCGTCCTAGCAGACGAGGAAATGATTTACCACAACAGGGGTGGGGAACCCCAGGTCCAGGTCCCAAATGAAGTTCATGGCTAGTTTTTATTTGGCCCCTTTCCAGTTTCTGGATCTGGCAGCCCCTGGATCCAGTTCCCAATTCCCAAGCACTGAAAAATTGAACTCAGAGCAGAGAAGAGGGCACGCACACACAAGGACAGGGGACAGATCTATGATCTTAACTCTCCTCCATGATCTTAACTCCACCTCTCCCCAACTTCTATGCAGCCCTTGAACCTTGTACTAAATTTCAAAGGGCCGCTAAGTGGGGCCACCCCAGACTGCAGCATCACCTCAGTTGCTTCCCCTTCTGACCAGGCATTTCTTTGTTGCTTTACAGACACGTTTGCCAGCAAAGTGGCAGCTACGCAGGATCAGTACGCAGATGCCTCCATAGGGAACGTCACTGGGAGCAACGCCGTTAATGTTTTCCTGGGGATCGGCGTAGCTTGGTCCATCGCTGCCATCTACCATGCAGCCAACGGGGAAGTTTTCCAAGTCTCGCCAGGCACCCTGGCTTTCTCTGTCACCCTCTACACCATTTTTGCTTTTATAAGTGTTGGCGTGCTCCTCTACCGGCGGAAACCTGAGATTGGAGGTGAGCTGGGTGGGCCACGGACTGCCAAGCTGGTGACCTCATCCCTCTTTGTGCTCCTTTGGCTCCTGTACATATTATTTTCATCTCTGGAAGCCTATTGCCAGATACAGGGCTTCTAAAGGAACAATTGGAGATAGTAAATATATATTTATATATCTATATGTATCTATATAGAGAGAGATATATAGGTATAGATATAGATATAATGTTATTATGTATAACGAACAGAGAAAAAGAGACATTTGCCATGTTCACTTACCTGCTGAAGGGATGCGGCTTGGAGAGCATTCTTTGTGGGTAGGAATAAGAATTGAGCAAGATTCTTGGGGCAGCATCAAATTAATGGAGGCACAGATGCAGGGCCATCTTTGCAACTCTACCTACATGAAAATGATGGAGTTACTTTGTATTTCCCCCTGCCCGCCCTCCCCAAAAGGATTGATCTAAAGGGAAAACAAACTTTCCGGTCATGTCAAGGGGCCAGGATAGCTGTCAGAGAAGGAGTGGAAGAGGGCAAGGAGTAGGGGGTGTGGATGACTTTCTTGCAAAATCTCTTTGCCTTTGTATCTTGAGAACATGCAGGTCCGTCACCACTAAGGAAACACAGGAGCGTGGACTGAACGAGGAGGTTGAGGGGTTTGATAGCTTTCTAAAATGCTGCTGTTCTTGCTTGGATGCCCCTTCTTTATCCAGCATTAGAGTATTTGCGTGTTGAGATTCACACAAACAGCCTGTTTCTTATTTTTTTGATTTTTTTGGCTGTCTTATGATTAGCACATCCCCTTCCTTCTTCCCAAACCCCCTCCAGCAAAGATCAGCAAGTATTCCATTCTCTCCTTTCTGCGTGGGGCAGACATGCGTCCGTCCAATCCCCGGGTTTCATTTGGGCAGAGTCTTGTTAGCCTTATTTTGGTTGCCGTTCATTCTCCACCCCCAAAGCCCCGGTGCAGTACTCCTTTCTCATAGCCCTGTTTGGGAATGCTTTTGTGGAACTTGTGACACTTTGCATGAATGAAACGAACCCTATCTGTATATAGCATCGTATAGCGATAGTCTGTTCAGCATTGTCGACTGAACCTTTGAAGACATGAGTGAGTTTTCTTTTCACCCTCTATTTTCTTTCCCTATAGTATCTTTTTTAATGGAATGAGATAAAAGACAGAGAATGGTTAAATCTTTTATTGTTCTACAGACAGGTTTCCAAGAAGCAATAACGTAAGAGCTGTGCAGCTGATATGTTAAAGGGAAGGGTCTGTGCCCCACAGATGCTTATAAAGACTAGCAGGCCATTTTACAAAGGGACGATCTCTCCTGCTTTGCTTGGCGTAAGGCTGCATAGTACCTCACTCCTTGATGTAACACCTTGCAAATCGCTAAGACTAAGCATCGCTCATGGTGTGTGGGAGCCGTCCTCTGGCTGTTCAGCGCTGCACCCTAGTGGTTGAGCAAGTCTTGTTGAAGCGAGTGGGACGCCTCCCGCAGCTAAGGAGTAAACAGTTGGAGGCGGGACTAAGAGTCAGCCTCTAAGTAAGAAAAATGTGCCTGGATTTTCAAAGTTTTGTTTTTCACAGACACATTCTTTTGCATTTTCTCTCTCTTCAAATGGCTGCTGCAAACCTTTTGGTCTCCATTTCCTTTGCTTCTGAGATTTAACGGCAGCGCTATGGAAAAGTAGCTATAGAAAGCTCCACTTCAACTAGGGCTGTTTGTGCGAATGGGTGGGAGGGGTTTAGTCCCCCTTGGGGGGGGGGAAAGTAATTTCCAGTTCTCCAGCACTACCCATGAATACACCCCCTCCCCTTGGGCAGTTCTCAGTTGACCTTGCCAGGAAAGGGGCAAATCTGGCATTGTCCAGCAATGAATGCATTTCCCATTAGGGATAATGATTATTATTATTATTATTATTATTGTTATTTATACTTGCTCAGCAGGGACAATGTACTCAGCACTGTACAATGCACAGAGAGAGAGCAAAACTGCCTGCCCCCTGCCCTGGTGATAGAATCTGAAAGATCAATACAATGGGACAAAGTTACTTTTTCGAGAGTCCAAAGGAAAGAGATACAACAGGCTAATTCCCACCTCCTCACCCCCATTGACCTTTTATTTTGGTTTAATTCATCACAGTTTCTTTTCCCACTTGTGGTCCTCTTGGAAGAAATGAGCTATTGGGAGAGATCAGCATGAGGAAAGGTTGGGAGCCTTGACCATTGGGAACTAGATGGGACTAAAGATAGAATCAGGGCTAGCATGACTCACAGAGCAACAGGGAGCATGACAGGAGGAGAAAGGATCCAGGAGGGGAGGCCAAGACTGGACAGGGCCTTGAGGTTGAGGCCAAGGACATTCCATATGGCTCTGGGTCTGGGAAGCACACAGAAGACAAGGAAGAGAGCCTTTGGATGGGGCGAGATGGGCACTAGACACGGCAGCAGGAAGTCCAGCATTTGAGGAGGGAAATGATAAAGGGGTGGACATAAAAAACAGACTGGGACTTGGGGAGAGAAAGCAGGGCAGGGAATATGCAGCCTTATACCCTCACCCTGCAAAGGGATCTCCCCACATGGATCCCAAACCCACCTTGGTCCAGTCCAGCTCTTAGTGTTGGGGGGAGGGCATCAGAAACATTGCATTTGATGTCATGCCAGGTCGAATCATGGTCCCTTTGTTCAGTGCCAGGACCATAGGGACTTCTCCCTTCCAATGCCACAGACATGCCCAGATCCAGTGCTTTGGCTTCACCTTCCTGTGCACCAGAGCTCTGTGGATTCACAGAGAGCAGAGGACCTCCCAGTGCTGCACGCTCTCCTTCCATGTGCTGCATTTAACAGGCCACCATCTAGCCCCTATGCTGAGAGGATCCCTCCTTGTCTAGACTCCCCTCAGAAGCTATTATCAGTGTCACAGCAGCGACAGCTAGAAAAATCTAGCTGCTTTACCTGCACAGCTAGATACAATCCTGTCTCTGGGGAATGAACACACAAGGCAGTTGCATTCAAGAACAGGGAAGCATCCCTGCATTGAGCAGTTGCAGATTTGAGGAAGCAGTGTGATCGTCTAAGAGCCCCAAGCTGCCTCCTGCCAGGGTTCGAGGTACTGGTCTGCCCCCAGCATCTCTTTAGAGTCAGTGGAGCTAGGCAGGGGAACAGCGCTGGCCCCCCAAAGGATTGCCTGCCAAGAAGCAATGGCAGCCCAGTGATCTGTAGCATCCCATGGTGCCTCCCTTTGCATCCCCCTACATCAGTGTAGTCAAGACTATGTCACATTTCAGAAGAGAAATACAAGAACAGCCGCGGCAGCGGCTCATATTGGACCAGAACATCGGCTGATGTAAAACAGTCTCCTTCCGTAGGCTTCTAAGGAAGGATGCAGGTTTATAACAGCAGGGGGTCTGGCCCTCCACTTAATGAGGAATGAGATGTACAAAAAATGAATGGCAGGGATGAGGCCTTGTGTTTGCGTTAACTCGATTTTGTATTCTTTTTGCATTCTCTGTTCATAACCACTGCTGGCCTCTTTTAGCTGCTGCCCAGCCGGCTGAAATGTCACACCTAAGATTTGGGTCACCATGTGACTCTGGTGGGTTGGGGGGTGGTTGGTTTTGCGCTCATTGTGAACAATCTGTTGAAATTCTGAACTGTCTTGTTTTGAGTTTAGGAATTCCTATTCAGAATGAACTCTTTTTTTCCCCTTGTAAATCAATTTCCACTTTGAACTTTTTTTGTTGATTTCTGTTCTTTATCAGGGGAGGTGGGAATCAAGCAGTGAGTTTGGCTGTTCAGGGTCACCATTGCATTTCTTTAAAACGATTTCATTTCATGTGTTTGTTCCATTATTTTTTGATTTGCATATATTGTGCACAACAATAGGCAGCAAGTACACAAATTGTGACAATCCTTATGAATGGTACACCGAGACACAGACAATAAAGTTTATCATTGTTTCTGATTGAAACCCCCCGTGCTCTCGCATATTCTCTACGCAGCGTCTCATCTCTTCTCTCATTGTTTCATTTCATTCATTCAATTCTCTTCTATTATTTATTATTAATTCTTGTTGTCATGTCTCTTGCTGTGGTGTGTGCTTGCCATTGACTAGAAAAACAAGAGAAGCTGAAAAAGACTAAGCTGAAAGAGATGAGGGACATTTCACTTTCACTCTTACTGCGTAAGAACCACAGTGTCTGAAGTTCTCCTAGACTGAGCCCAGTGGAGATGTTGCCCCATTCCCTGCTTCCCCATAGAACCACTGGATGCAGATGTGTCACCACCATCAGTTGCTGGTGCTGGAAAGGCACTGGCTGCAAAGAGGTGGTGCTACAGTCAGGCAGTGCCGCTGCTGCTGGAGGGGTACACTGGCTGCAGAGAGGCAGTGCTATGGTCAGGCAGTGCCAGTGCTGATGATGGGGGGGGGGAGAAGCACTGATTGCGGACAGGCAGTGTCAGTACTGCTGAGGGGTGTGCACTGGCTGCAGAGAAGCAGTGTGAAGGACAGGCAGTGCCAGTGCTGCTGGGGGGGGGCGGGGTGCACTGGCTTCAGAGAAAGGCAGTGTCAGTACTGCTGAGGGGTGTGCACTGGCTGCAGAGAAGCAGTGTGAAGGACAGGCAGTGCCAGT
>QEPC01006398.1:1354416-1392912 GCA_003113815.1 Sphenodon punctatus
AAAAAAAAAAAATCCTCCCCAAACCACCACCTTAACCCCTATCCCCTCCTGCCAAACACTTAACCAAAAAGGAAAGTCTTTGGGTGTTTTTAAATGACAAGACCGGGAGGTGGGGGTGTCCCCGATCAGTGCAGGGTGCATGGGTGCCGTTCATGGGGCAGCGCCCCCCTGCACAGCCACCCCCGTCCCCTGGAGTGCCCCGTGTGGACTGGGTGGGCGGGGCAGGGATCGCAGGAGCCTGCACCCCCACATGGACGGTGAGTGTCCACACATGGGGGTGACTCATTTAAACACACCCTTACACTGCCTCTGGGAAATACCCAGGCTTGGACTTTGTCAAATCTCCCCGGGGAAGGAGTTGCACAATACAGGGGCAGCCACTGAGAATGCCTCTCTGTGATATTCTGCAAGCGGGCGCTCCTGGCCGAACACACAGATCATGGGGAGGAAGCAGCCTTTCATATATGGGGGGCCGCCAGGCCATTTATTTTTATTAGTAGTCGTTATTTTTATAAATTTCTACCCCGTCCCTCCTGCCTCAGGCAGCTCAGGGTCGCTCACAAACAGCATCAGAAAAATACAATATAAAAATATAAAACAAACAACAGTATAAACAACAATATAAATAATCGATATAAAACAATACAAATACAGATCATGTGCAGCCAACAAAATAACCAAAATCGTCCTTAGCCCCCCCCAAACACCTGGCAGAAGAGCCAGGTCTTACGCGGACGACGGAACACAAGAGGATTCAGGCTGAGGCGGACCTCCGCCGGGAGAGAGTTCCACCGCACCGGAGCAGCCGCCGAGAATGCTTGCCTGTCGGTCCTCGCCCGTCTGTAATGGGGAACCTCCAGGAGGGTGCCCCCGACAGCCTCAGGAGCCACCCAGAGGCCCAGGAAGTGAGGTGGTATAGGTGGGGCCCAGGCCGTGTACGGCTTTATAGAGCAGCACCAGCATCTTGAATCAGGCCCAGAAGACTATAAGCAGCTAGTGCAGAGCCCGGAACACCGACATAATGTGCTCCCGATGGTCCGTCCCTGTAGGCAGGCGGGCCGTGACATTCTGCGCTAGCTGCAGCTTCTGAACCATCACCATGAGCAGCCCCACGTAGAGCTTTAAAGGTCAAAGTCAGCCCTCCATTCTTGTCTGTGGTGCAGTAATTGATACCCCTCCCCCACTACACAGGTGCACACACTTGCTCCTACTCGCCACATTTCGAGCAGCCAAAAAGGGGCAAGTCACCCCCCCTTGGCCAATAAGCTCTGTCTCCCAGTGAATAAGCTCCGCCCCCCACACACATGCACCTCCCAACATTCCAAGTGCATCTCCTGCTTCTCATTTCATTTTGTTGTTCCATCATTTCCCCATTGTCCTTCCTTGTGCTTTTCCAGAGAGAAAGCCATCTGGGGCTTGAATACTGGTATTTTTCTCTCTCCTGAAAGAGGGACTTTGACCCCTAAAAAAGGGAGAGTGGGATTCAACACCCAAAGCGGGACTGTCCTTCCAATAGGGACTGTTGGGAAGTATGCTTGCTCCCCCTCCCCCCTCTCTCTCTCCTCCTTGTTCTCACTCACTCACCCACTTACTACCCCATCGTCTCAGAAATTCCCTCTTGCTCATTCAGAGTGGAGCTAGGCCTTTGGCAGCAGTGCTCCTTCTCATGCCCCTCCCCTCTGCCCTGCCCCCAAATACCTTCCAGGCCCTGCCTTTGGAGAACCGCTACTCTAGCTATCTTCAAGCCTTTCTCTAATACAGCTCTTGCCACAGGAGTAGGGTGGCCATACCTCCCCTTTAAAAGAGGACACTTATGAAAAATACATGGTGCAGGGCAGCACTGGAACCAATGCAGCCCTGCAACATGTATTTTTCGCAAGTGTTCTCTTTTAAAGGGAAGGTATGGCCACCCTACACAGGAGAGACATAGGCAGCAACATCAGTGGAGTCTGTTGTGCGGAATAACAGCTGCAGGATGTGCCAGCTATTAACACAGAGGTCTCTTACTTTGTAGCTTTCGGAAGCCTCCAGTTCATCTCTTGTGCAAGCAGATAGAGAGGGCAACAGCTCCTTCTTCCTGCTGTAACACAGAACTGGCAGCTCCAGGTAGAGACCTCACCCGAAAGGCTCATGCACCACAGCGATAGGAGACCATAAGGAGATAGGAGACCATAAGGAGATAGGAGACCATAAAAACCTAGCTAGATGCCATGAGGCAAACCCAATGGATTGAATCTTTAGCCAACCATCCCAGCCCCTCCCTCCAGCCACAGGCAACATGGCTGTGTGTTAAGCTGCATTGGCCTGTAATGGGGTGTACATGGCACCCAGTGTCAGTGAATTCTGGTACAGCAGCATTAGTTCACACATTTTTCTCCCTGGGAACTATTAAACCTAGACAGAGAGGAAAACAAAGAGGCACCAGGGAAGGTGTTTCTGGGAGAGGGGATTCTTCTGCACCACAAGACCCTGCTCCAAATCTTGTTCCCATCTGTAAATCGGCTCACCACCTCAGCCAATAAGCTCCACCCCTCAGCCACTAAGTTCCACCCCTCAGTGAATAAGCTCCACCCCCTCATATTTACACGCAAGCGCACATACACATTTCAACATTTCAAGTGTCTCAAGAGGGACAGAAGCTGTCCTGCTTCTCATTTCACATTGTTGGTTGTCCTCTCCCCATTGTCCTCCTGCTTAACAGAGTGCCGCAGGGGAGAGATGTTGGGTGGCCTTCAGGGTGCCAGGGGAGCCTCAGAACAGCAGAAAAGACAAGAAAGGCAGTACTAGAAACAAACCTCACCCTCGCTAGCCCTGTTCTTGTTTTCCCGTAGGGATGGATGAGACTTTCCTATCCCAACCAGCACTCCCCCAGGCCCCAGCCCAAATGGGGGTTTCTTCCCCTTTCTCAGGAGTTATGGAGGCATGTGCACACATCTCAGCTGTAAGCACAATTTGGGTCAGTCCATCTTGAGAACTGCTGCCTCAGGCATCAATGGCTGGATTCTAGGCCTCCTTCAGCAAAACCATAAGGAAAAGCATCTGAACTTTCAAAGATATTTAAGTACAACCCTTGAGCCCCAAATGGCATCTCCTGGCTGTCGGCTCTCCCTTTCTAGACATCATTGTTTCACGCTGTTCCTCTGCCTGGGGCACCAAAATAGCAGACAAGATCAAGCCAAACCAGAGCGAGAAAATTCCTGCACAGGCTGCCCTTTTGCAATGGGCCAAATTGATGACAATGGAAGAAATCTTGTGCAGCCCGTTCCCACCCCCAGTCTTCAATCCCTTACCAGATTGTTTGCACCCAGTTGGCATCATTATTTTTGTCCCATCCAAGGCTTCCTGGAAACTCTTGCCAGAACTGCTTCCTTAGCAAAACAGCAAACACAGGCCCATTGGCCTCAGACCTGTATAGAAGATATTGATCGTCTCCACAGATTTCTACACAACTCCCTCCAGTCACGTCATTTCTATTCCAGACTCCTTCTCTGGAGGTACCTTCAGGCTCTTGTGGGCCTCTTCTCTTATGTTCCATCGCGGCCTCTGAGGTCAGTCACGAGCGCCCGCTTGCAGGGATCATCTGCCCGTGAAGTTTTCACAGTAAGAGAGGCATTCTCGGGGGCTGCCCCACAATTATGGAACTCCCTCCCACTGGAGGTCTGTCTGAGCCTGCTCTTCTTCCGGAAGAAATGTCAAACCTTTCTTTGGCAGGCAGGGTGAGACTGGATGGGAGGTATGGGGAAAGGCTGGGAAGGGGGGGAAGAGGATTTTTTAGCTCATGTTTTTATATAATGTAAGTTGCCCTGAGCCTTATTGGGAAGGGCATGGGGGAAATTTGAAATAAATAAATAAATAAATGTTTGTTTATTTATTTACCTTTGTACCTCGCCCTTTCCCAAAGGCTCAGGGCAGCTTACAACACACATATAATACAATTAAAAGACCTTAAAATAAAATACAGTCGTCTACCCAATCCAACACCAACCACTCAACATCCACCCACTCGCTATCCCTGCCCTCCAAAAGCTTTAATAAAAAGATCTTACACTGTCTCAGGAGGATACGTTGCTCAGGCTAGGACACAGACCAACCTCCAGATGGAGGAAGTTCCACAAGATAGGAATCAATGGCTGGAGTTTGCCCTTCTGTGTTTCGCACTCTCTCTTCCCCTTCTCGGAGAAAGCCACTTGATTGACTTCTTGATGGTTCTTTCATCTTTGGGAAGACAATTCAGCTTAATTCCTTCCTTGGCCACTTTTGGCCAGGTTTGGCCTGGTATTCCCTTCAGCTGAAAAGACCAAGGCAAGCCTGGATCTCAGATGCAGGAAGTTAGGATTTGAGGTGCAATCTGTGAAGTCTGTCCTCTCAGACATCTCATGAAGAAATCACCAGTTAACCTGAAAGAGGCTACTTAGCTATACACGTTGGCAGAGTGCCGGTACGTTCCTGCACTAGATCTATAGTGCTCACTCACTCTTTTCAGCACAAGGCACTCTCTTTAAGAAAGTCATATTTACAAGAGCCTGCTAACAATCTCACTGATACTGGAGTTAAGACCATCACTCCTGAATCACTAGCAATCTGAATGACAGTCTTCAGCTACCAAGGAATCTATGTCTAGCCTCATTGCAATGGCCTTCTGAGAAGAACTCCTCAAGAATATGAAAGGGAAGGTGTAGCTAGTAAGAACGCTTTCCAGTGTAGTCGTTTTAGGATTGCTGCCAGCACTTTTGGCTCAGCCAAATTTAAAAACCAGCCCTAGAAAGGCATGCTGGGAAAAATCCTAAAATGATGATGCTGTAACTAGCTGCTGCTGGCTGGAAAGCATTCTTGCCACCTGTTACACTTTCCCTTTCCTGAGAACAGTGTAGTCTGACAGGATTTAGTCGCCCATGGTACTGTACCCTGGGGGCTTTGATTCCAAAATCATAAGCTAAAGCCTTGGGACTAAGCCAGGGGGGCCCAAACAAGGGGATAGGAGAGCACCCTTTAGAAGTAAGGTTGTGCACATCATGGCCCTGGGCAAAATGCATTGCTGAGTCCTGCAAAGAAAACCAGAGCACCCCATCAGCTTGCAGTCCACATTTTAGGCAGAGGCAGCTTCTTCCTGGAAATGCTCAAGACTAAATACTGGATCCTCAAGTGTCCAGCACCTTGCACAGCCTCTTATACCCCTGCAGAGCGATATAAAGCAGCACTCTTCAGTAACCCGCAAGTCATAGCCAGTCCCTGTGCCCTGTCAAGTGAAGTAGCGGCCGCTCCACCCCATTTCATGAGGTTTTCATTCTGATTGGTGGTTGTAGCATTCTCTCTCACGTCATGCTTTGCTGCATTGTGACTGGTGGCTGAAGTCATCAACCTGAGAGCCATACATTAAGATTGGTGGCTGAAGTCATCAACCTGAGAAGCATACATTGTGATTGGTGGTTGAAGTTATCAACCTGAGAAACACACATTATGACTGGTGGCTGAAATCATTGATCTGAGAAGCATACAGTGTAATTGCAGTGTCATTGATCTGAGAAGCATGCACTGAGAAGTCGCAGTGAGTCACCACAAAGATGCATGTTCCCAGGTGGAGTTGCTGCCATCTTTCTTCTCTCCACTCATGCAGCTTAGCCGGGAGAGTGTCAGGACAAGGGTGCAGGTTACTGGGGTGATGGCAGCAACCCTGAAACCTGAAGGAGAGATTTTCTCCCTCCCCAAATTACACCTATGGCAGGCTCAGTAACAGCTCACCAAAAATGTAATTGAATAGCACTGATGTGAAAGTGCCCATTCTGATTTGGTAGAATTTCACACCCACTTGCAGTCAAATTTGTCCTGCCATAAATGACAGCCCTACGTGCAGGGCAGAATGAATCCCATGATGATGAGGAGGAGGATGGATGGATGGATGGATGGAGCATATAGTACCAGTAATGTGCCTAGCACTGAACCAATCATTCATTAGAGATAGGTCCCTCTCCCAAAGAGTGTTGCATACAGTCCCCCTGCAGTAATTTGTATATCTGCTCCAGAATTAGTTTGTGGCATGGACCCTTCCACGGTTGTTTACTTGGTTATTTATGTACAGAAATGGGTTTATCATCACACTTCTCTCGGTGCATTTGGCAAAATGATGTGGACAATATATAGAACTTACAAAGCTATTGATTAAATCAACACACTGAAAAAATTCTCAGCTCACAAGCACATTTATTGCTCCCACCTCTTCTAAAATGGCAGCCATGATCTCCATTAAAACCCTCTCACATCAGAGTCTTTAGTGGAGAGCTTGTCTTCACTGAATGATCAGGGCTGCCATTCTGAACCGGCCACTCAAGGCATCCTTTTGATTGAATTGTCAGTTTCATAGGACCAGGGTGCAATCTTCACTCCATTAGCATCAATTGGGCCAAGATGGCCGCCATGAGGAGAGGTTCAATAGGGTAGGGCTCTTTAGCTGAGAGAAGAGACAGCTGAGGGTGGAATCTGACTGAAGCTTACGAAACCATGAGTGGTGTAGAGCAAGTAAATAGGGAGTGATCATTTGCCCATTCTCAAAATACTCGAATTTATTAAATTATCCAGCAGCAGATTTAAAACAAATCGGAGGCAGTATATTTTTCTCAATGCACAATTAAACCTATGGACCTCATTGCCAGAGGATGTTGTGAAGGACAGTAGTATAAATGGATTTGAAAAAAGGACAAGTTCTTAGAGGTTAGGTCCATAAATAGCTATGAGTCAAGTAGCTCAGTGAATGAGGCCTCTTGACTGTTGGGGGACTGGGAGTGAATTGTAAGGAATGGATCATTCCACTGTGACTTGTGTCCTTCTCTGAAACAACTGAAGGTGACCACTGTCGGAGACAGGATGCTGACCTAGTATGGCAGTTCTTATCTTCGTCTGGCCCTGACCACCATGACGATAGGTACTTGCGGCCCTAGCTTCAGATTTTCACAGACAGGAAATCTTGTTGCTCAAAACAGTTTTTCCAAAAAAAGAAATTTGAAAGTCAAAGCATTTTCCCCTGCCAGATCTGGCATTGGGAATCCCTTTTTTCTTCTTTTTTTCCATTTCTTTTTCCCCCCTTTTTATTTTTGTGAAGACAGCAAGAATTTTGTCTTTTTTTTTTATGACTGAGTTCTGCATGAGGTCACTTCATCCTATTGGGATTTATTCCCACAGAAAATGAATGAGTCAGTGTTGTTCTAGCAAATGCTAGAAGCCTAAAAAGTAAGATGGGAGAATTAGAGCGTATGGCGCTAAATGAAGATCTAGACATTATAGGCATCACAGAGACATGGTGGAATGAGGATAACCAATGGGACACTGTAATACCAGGGTACAAAATATATCAGAATGACAGAGTAGATAGAGTTGGTGGTGGGGTGGTTCTATATGTAAAAGACAACATTGAGTCAAGTACAATTAAAATTTTAAAGGATGCAAACTGTTCCCTAGAATCTCTATGGATAGAAATTCCAGGTATAAAGGGGAAGAGTATCGCAGTAGGGCTATACTATCGTCCCCCTGACCAGGACGGAGAGACTGATAAAGCAATGCTAAAAGAGATTAGACAGGCTACTAAAGTCGGCAACATAATAATAATGGGTGACTTCAATTACCCTAATATTGATTGGGGGAATGTTTCCTCGGGGCGGGACGTGGAGGTCAAATTTCTGGATGCCCTAAATGACTGCTTCCTAGAACAGCTGGTTCTGGAACCAACGAGAGGAGGAGCTATTCTAGATCTAGTCCTGAGTGGCACGCAGGACCTGGTGCAAGGAGTAACTGTGGCGGAGCCACTAGGCAATAGCGATCATAATATGATCACATTTGACATAATTTCTGTAGGGAGAAAGGTAAACAAAAGTACAGCAGTAGCATTTAACTTTAAAAAGGGAGACTATGACAAAATGAGGAAACTAGTTAAAAAGAAACTAAAAAGCCCAGTTGCAAGGGCTACAAGTTTGCAAGAGGCGTGGAGGCTGTTTAAAAGCACCCTTCTGGAAGCCCAGATTAAATGCATCCCGCAAGTTAAAAAAGGAAGCAGGAAGACCAAACGTCTTCCACTGTGGTTAAATGGGGAGGTGAAGGAGGCTATTAGAGCCAAAAAGGCATCCTTTAAGAAATGGAAGGCTAGTCCCAATGAAAATAATACGAAAGAGCATAAACACTGGCAACGTAAATGTAAAGTGTTAATAAGGCAGGCCAAGAGAGATTTTGAAGGGAGGCTTGCTAAAGAGGCAAAAACAAGCAACAAAAACTTTTTCAAATACATCAGAAGCAAGAAGCCTGCTAGGGAGTCAGTTGGGCCATTAGATGACAAGGGAGTAAAAGGGGCGCTCAGGGAGGATAAGGACATTGCAGAGAAGCTGAATGAGTTCTTTGCGTCGGTCTTCACTGCGGAGGATTTTGGGGAGGTACCCACGCCGGATCCTTGCTTTGTGGGCGAGGAATTGGAAGAGCTGTTACAAATCAATGTGACGTTGGAGGATGTTCTAGGGCAAATTGACAAACTGAATACTAACAAGTCACCAGGGCCAGATGGCATTCACCCCAGAGTTCTGAAGGAACTCAAATATGAAATCGCAGACCTACTGTTAGTAATTTGTAACCTGTCACTAAAATCTGCCACTGTACCCGAGGACTGGAGGGTGGCAAATGTAACCCCGATATTTAAAAAGGGATCCAGAGGCGATCCTGGAAACTACAGACCAGTAAGCTTGACGTCTGTGCCGGGCAAAATGGTGGAAACCATCATTAAGGACAGAATTACAGGGCATGTTGACAAACATGGCTTAATGGGGAAGAGTCAACACGGATTTAGTAAAGGTAAGTCATGCCTCACTAACCTGTTGGAATTCTTTGAGGGTGTAAATAAGCATGTGGACAAGGGAGACCCAGTAGATATAGTGTACCTGGATTTCCAGAAAGCATTTGATAAGGTCCCTCATGAGAGACTCTTGAGAAAATTAAAAAGTCATGGGATAGGAGGTAGTGTCTTACTATGGATCAGAAACTGGTTAAAAGATAGAAAGCAAAGGGTAGGACTAAATGGTCAGTTTTCACAATGGAGAGATGTAAAAAGTGGTGTGCCTCAGGGATCTGTATTGGGACCGGTGCTGTTTAATGTATTCATTAATGATTTGGAAAAGGGTGTTAAGAGTGAGGTGATCAAATTTGCAGACGACACCAAGTTATTCAAGGTAGTTAAAACACGAGCAGACTGTGAGGAACTGCAACAGGATCTTACGACACTGGGTGCCTGGGCATCTAAATGGCAAATGAGATTTAATGTGGACAAGTGCAAAGTGATGCACGTAGGGAAAAATAATCCAAACTATGCGTACACAATGCTGGGTACTAAGCTAGGAGTTACCACTCAGGAAAAGGATCTGGGGGTGGTTGTGGACAATACAATGAAATCCACAGCGCAGTGCGCAGCAGCAGTCAAAAAAGCAAACAGAATGTTAGGAATTATTCGGAAGGGGATAGAGAATAAAACTGAGGATGTCATAATGCCTCTATACAAATCAATGGTGCGACCGCACCTCGAATATTGTGTGCAGTTCTGGTCGCCCCATCTCAAAAAAGACATAGCTGAACTAGAAAAGGTACAGAGAAGGGCAACAAAAATGATCAAGGGCATGGAAGGGCTCCCGTATGAGGAGAGGCTTGGTAGGTTGGGGCTCTTCAGTTTGGAGAAGAGACGACTGAGAGGAGATATGATAGAGGTCTATAAAATCATGAGTGGTGTGGAACTAATAAACAAGGAGCAGTTATTTACCCTCTCAGCTAGTACTAGAACTAGGGGACACTCCATGAAACTCATGGGTGGCAAGTTTAAAACAAATAAAAGAAAATATTTTTTCACTCAGCGTATAATTGGGTTGTGGAATCTACTGCCAGAGGCTGTGGTAAGGGCCAGTACTATAGCTGAGTTTAAAAGAGGTTTGGACAAGTTTCTGGAAGATAGGTCCATTAGCAGCTATTAGCCAGACAGGATCAGGGAACATGACGGGAGCTGGGGGAAAACAACAGGGAATGGATCCCCCATTGTGACCTGTTGGGTGCTTCTCCCAAGCCACCGTGATTGGCCACTGTCGGAGACAGGATGCTGGGCTAGATGGACCATTGGTCTGACCCAGTATGGCACTTCTTATGTTCTTAATTATGCAAACTACAACTTAACCTCCAGAAACTCACACACCAAGCCATGCTCCCTCCAAATACAGTATATAAGACACCTCTTTTATTGGCACAATAGAAATTTCAGTAATCTGCTGCTGCTTTTCACCAAACGAAGAATCAGAATGTTAGCTTCTGAAGCACCAGAGGATTGCTGTTAGTTGGGTTGTCAGAAGCTGGGTTTTCCCTCGGTGGAATTCGTGGTCCCAACTCACTTAGGTGATGTAAAAAATCCTGACCAATGTTATGTCCCCGGCTCTTGGAACTGGCGCAGATGCACTAGCTGAAAAGGAGAGAATTTCCAGCCTCATGATCCACAAAATGTTTTCATCGTTGTTTGGAAAGATGCCTATATCACAGATACCCCACTTTCTTCTTTGGAAATTTGACAGTCTCAATGCTGTGACTGCTTGCTTGCCGCTTGTAATTAAAAAGACAATTCTGTTCAACGTTCTGTGTCAGATACAAAGAGCTGGCTATTTAAAAATAAGTTGGAAATTACCCAGCAGGAGATATAATGCGAGTGACGATCATTTACTTGAAGCTATAACTTTTTCTTTGCAGACTGAATATATGATAACATCCCTTTTGGAGGGATTAGTGTATAGACTGTGACACGGCTAAAACAATGCATCAGTCTGAAATGCAAATCTCCTGAGATGACAAGCGAGACAGGATCATTCCGGATTATATTATTATTATTATTATTATAAGCATTTATATAGCACCAGCGATGTACCTGGCGCAAACAAAGAATAAGATAGACATGGTCCCTGCTCGATGAAACAACAACTAATTATGGAGCACCAAATTACACTCATCATCTTCCTGTTTCTTTTTTAGGCTGCCATTATCAGATTTACTGACCTTATAAGTGTAAAGTTATCCTGTGGGTTTTGAGTGTATCAGAGCTCTATCTCCCCTTCTCATGAGAGCTTGCCTGCTCTCACTAAAGAGTTTTGTTACTTTGCCATGCTTTTTCTGCTGGATCAGCCCCACAACCCCATCAGCTGCCCCTCCAATGCTTGTAACTAAAGCTGGAACCAATAGTCGCCAAAATGAATATGTCCAAATTCATCCAGACAAAGCAGATACAAATTGCTATTTGTTTCCCACTTTTTAACTCAGTTTGGGGCTTGATTATTTTGGCTTGGTTACAGATATGCAAATTCTGTTTTGGTCATGAATATTTATTGGTAGGCTACCCACATATGCAAATAACATCTGTGAATCTGACATTAGTTATTTGTTTCAACTCTACTTGAGACAGACCAGTGGTCTGGTCTGTATGCTGCTACATGCTATTTCGGCTGGTTCAATGACATGAACTGAATTTCTACCGTGATAAGAGAACTGGGAAATAGTTGACCTGGATCTATAAAGCACCTATTCCAGAGTAGTCCTATTGAAGCCCTTATGTCCTCTTTCTCCATGGGAAGATAAGATTGCTAGCATATTATGAGGTTTTCTTTGGCAGGTTTTGTGTTTTGTTTTGGGTGGTCGAGTGAGTTTGGTGCTCGGGGGGGGGGGAGTGGTGGTGATGGTGGTGGTGGTTGAGATGTTTGCATGCTGCTAGTAGCTTGTATTAGCCAAGATACAGTTGTAGGAGCACACTTGGAATGGGAGATGGTGAGGTTCATGGAAGTTCTGATTCCCAGAGGAGAATTTTCCACAGTCTTCGACCAGCTGCTGAAAAGGTTCTGTCTCTTGCACAGATGAGACATTTCCAGTTTGCCAGATGACTGGAGTGGAGGTGCCATCTACCATCTTCATCCCAAAGGTTTAGGTGGTCTTTTATGCATCTTCTAGTTTTGGTCTACTATGGAAGTGAAGCAATGCTCTGGAATCTTCACAGTATGAGACTGTGGACACTAACAACCACCTTAACTTAGACAAGTGGAGAGTGCATCCAACACAATTCTTGCATTGCATGAAAAAAATATTAATCCCTGTATTTGCTTCCAAACTCAGCCTTGAATTTGACTTTTGAATAATGAACATTGTTGCTTGAGTTCCCAGCAATGAAACTCCAGAACTGGCCTAGTTGACTTGCCCCACACAAGGTTCTCCATTAATGCAGCAAGTTAACTAATGGGGTTGAAGCCCATTTCAATTTCCTTCCCACATCACTGTGTTGATTCTTTATTTGAAAACCCTCTACAATATTATACAATTAGCTCTATTGCTAAGCATCATATTCTTTTAAATATCCTGGGTCTGACAGAAGCCATGTTCCGTACATATTGTTCAGTGCTGACATGAGGAAGTTTAATGGATGATTAATAGATAATATCATTCTCATACTGAGACCTTCAGCAAGAGTCTCTATTTATCTATATTTAAAGCTAGCTTTACACAAACGTTTCTCCTTCACCTCTTGGCCTCTCAGTTATTTTTCATCAGAAGAGACTTGAGCTTTGTTTCATATATTTTTTCCAGGTGGAGAATGCACATGACAGTACTGGAGTAACAAAGACAGCAAAACATAATGTGGTCTAAAGTAAAAAGTACCTTTATTTCGAAAACCCTCTGAAGCTAGTTATAGTCCTCTGCCCTCTTCTCTTTAAGGCTGGTGTTTCCCAAAGAGTTGAGTTGCTTTTCCATTGGTAAAAACGAACATGACAGTAGCCTGCTGTAACCTACTCTGACCCGTGGTCCACTGTCACGTGTGTTATCGAGCCACCAAATGTTAGTCTGAACTGACCTCGGGCATGTTGGCAGCTAGCCCAGGCTCTGTCCTTGACAAATGGCCAAGGTCACAGTCCGGGCTACCACCCAACTGACCAAGTTGGCCGTCAGTCATGGCAGGGGGTTGGGCGGGGGGAGTAGCACGGGGGCGGGGCCAGCCGCCAGAATATCTGTTCGGCCACCACCCAGGCCAGGCCGCCCAGGCAGCAGGATGGCTCTCCTGGCAGCATTCACATGTGTCCGGTTGCCTGAGCAAATCATGCCAGCGGCAGGTTCCCAACCAGGGTTGGGTCATTATGGTTTTACCCAAAGTCTCCCATGACAAAAAAAAAATGACAATAAGAGTGAAACAAGACAGTCGACATGACATATATCTCTACCCTAGCAAGCATCTTCCCTTTGCACAACTCTCCCATGACATTCCTATTGTCAATCATCGCTCTACATAGCTAAAAAAATGCACTTGGTACTGGATCCTACCATTGCCACACCACGTGAGGGGCCACGTGGAACACCAAAGAACTTTCAAGGGTTGGAGAAGAACAATTCCTGCGTTTCGGAGTTTTGTTAATCCAGCCAGAGGAGTAGATTAGCCTCAGAGATCCTGCTGTTTACAGATTACCTCCACAGAAGAGGGCTTTCATCTTGATCATCCATCACAAACATCGGCAGTGGGAAACCACACCAATAGCCTTCCATGGAGCTGACATTAGTGCTATGAAGGAATGTATCCCAGCTGCTATAGCTCATGGCATCTTCCACACACATGGGTGGAAGGAAGGAAGGAAGGAATTACTATTTTAGAATACTTAGGAGTTACCCATTGACTTCTATGGGAGCGTATAGGTACTCATCCCTTTTGAAAATAATTTCATTTACTGGACTACTTAAACATGGATATAGCTATCTAATTTTATGTGGCCTATTTGAAAAAGGTGTTTGAGTGAATTGGCAGGCTCTCTACACCCACAGAGGGTGGGGTGATATTTCAGCTGTGAAGTGCAGACTTTTGCGTTTGACTAGACACACCCCTATAAAAAACTGGGTGTTGATAAATTTAGAATGTTCAGGTACCTGGCAGCTAAGCAACCTTGGCGTGAAATGCTTGTTAGCCTGTATGTGGAAAGTTCTGAGATACAATAAGTTAATTTATTTTATTTATTTGTTTATTTAAATTTGGATCCCTCCCGATCTCCAGGGCTCAGGGTACATTATTTTATAGCATATAAAACTCCGGGTTCTGAAGCAGCCTCTGCGGTCAGCTGGGGGTGTCCTTTTGGAGGTCCCTCTTGTTCGGTGGGGGGGACACATTGGAGACGGTGTTCTTGGTCGTTGCACCTCGTTTATGGAACTCCCTCCCAGTAGAGGCCTGCCAGGCCCCGGATCTCTCCTCTTTCAGGTGCCAATTTAAAACCTAGTTCTGCCGGGCTTTTAGTGGGGAAATGGGTAGTCGGAGGGTTGGGGTTGGGTTGGGGGGGGTTATAACCCGTATGAAGTTTTCATTGGTTTTATATTTATTTATTTATTATATTGTATGCCGCCCCAGGCTGGCTAGGCAGGAGGGGGTGGGATAAATAATACATAAATAAATAACATATAAAATAGGAATTAATAAATTAAAACATATACAATTCCTCCAAAGAAACCCAGCCCCTCGCAAGCCCTATCCCCACCTGCCAAACACCTGACCAAATAAAAAGGTCTTGTAAATGCCTCCAGAAGATGTGCAGGCCAGGCTCTGGTGAATCTTCACAGAAAGGGAATAGTGATATGGATAAGCGCTATAGCTGTTGATTCAGAGGGACAATTGAATATGCTAAAGGAGGAGACAGCCAACAATATTTTATATAAGAGGAAATGTCTCACAAGCTTAGAGTCAACATAGACAAAGTGTCTCTTCATTCCTGCCTGAAGAAGAGCTCTACAAGACACAAGAGTTCACACACGCGGTTCACCAATAAAAGACAGCATCACAACTGCTTTGTCTCTAGTCTCCATCATATCCTTTAGAAGAAGCTACAGATTTTCTTCCCTTATCATACTTTTATGCATGCAGGTGCTTTTCTTTTCAGGGAAGCTCTCTGTACCAAGGGTGTGGCTGTATTATTTATTTATTTATTTTTGAAAAATTTACCCCCGCCCCTCCTGCCAGGCAGCCTGGGGCGGCTAACAAAATCAGTTACTAAATACAGTAAAATATATAAAAACATGAAATAACAAATACAACTCTAAAAGGGGAAGAAAACCCAAAACACCCACCCTACCCCCACCCTCACCCCTCTCCCTCTCCCAACGCCTGACGGAACAGGTGCAGGTGCAGGTGGAGCAGCAGCAGCAGCAGGGCCCATGAGCCTGTGGGGCCAATGCTCCCTAGTGCAGTGCAGCTGCATCCCCATCACTGGGCAAGGCGGTGGAGCGGAGGGACCCATTCCATCTTCTGTAACAAGACCCATACTAAGCTAGCTCCATCCCTGCTCTGTACATTTGCAGTGGGTCTGGTTATCTTGTTGGATTTGAGCAAAGACACCATCCCACCTCATTCCTTACTTTGATTAGGAACGGAGAGAGCACAGACCAGAAGATTTAAAAAAGAAAGTCTGGCTCAGCTAACATGCATTCGTGAGGCCGTGAGCACAACTGTTTCCTCCGTGAATCACAAGTCACTGATTATTTAAAGCAGGTTGCATGTGATTCAGTTTAACCTTCCTTCAGCTTCTTGTTACCCCAGACTCACGCACAGCTTGCTCCTCTAACCTCTTATCTCAAATCTTGCCTGGCTCATTGACCTGGGCCAGACTATGGGGTGAAAACAGACATGACGCTAACCACCCTTTAACCACCCTTGGTGGTTATTTATGCATGTTGCAGGGCTGTATTGGTGCCCTATGCAGCCCTGCAACATGCATAAATAACTACCAAGGGTGGTTAAAGGGTGGTTAGTGTCATGTCTGTTTTCACCCTATCAGTCAAAGAAACATGGCGGCGTAATTTAAATGTCACAGCAATCCCTTCTTATTTAATCCCCTGTGAAAAGATGAAAATGAATGGAGCATCATTGTTATTTCCAGCTGTTTGCCTCATGTTGATTCTTTGTCTTTTCAAGCCCCCAAGACAAGGGACCCACGAGACAGGACCGTGCAGAGGAGCGGCTTGTCTCCTTCGTCGTCAGGAAATATGCAGGAGATTGCAGTGCCACAAATTACATAGCACCGGTTCCCTGAATGTCCTGAGGCAGTTTAGCCTCAGGCAGCATTCAGGGGAGTTTGGGGATTGTTTTAACAATTTAAACATTTGATGATTTAGCCGTAGCCAGTTTTCCATGAGAAAAAGCTTTTATATATAAAACATCCCATATCATGGATGGTGATATACATGAACAAACATTTCAAGATCTAACATCAAGGCTGGCATTCCCATCTATATCCAAGGTCCCACGTAGTCTGGGTTGTTTTTTGTTTATTTATTTATTTATTTCAAAATTCTGCAGTCAGGACATCAAAATACTATTAACAGAAAATGTAGCTTTTACAATCACGGGTGTTCTCACGGCAGAAAAGCAGATTCCTACGTGCGCTAATTCCGGTGGGAATACAGCCGTGATTGCCGGCACTGAAGTTTCCCCTCTCCCTCCCAATGGCCTATATCTCACACAGTTGTGCAAAAAAAAGGTTGCATAAGGCTAGCTGAGTTAAGAAAATGTCTGGAATTTTTTTCATTGTAGCTATGACATTTTTAGTGCAGAAGGTTGCTTGTTGATTTCAAACTAAGGATCTAAACTAATTGCCCTTATTCATACAAAAGGTCTCATTGGTTTCAGTTACACTAGTTATGGAAGTAAGGGAAGCAGTATCAGATCAAAATATCCAAGACGATCATTGCAGAGGTCAGGGCGCAGCTGTGATTGAAGTCTGAGGGGTCAATTGGAAAGAAAAGTTATGAACCTGCACTTCAGTTCGCAGATAATTTGTTGACCTGTCAGTAGGCAAACCATCAAAACGTACACATCCCAGATGTGGCCATTTTAGTTAATCATATTCCTAGATACACTTGTTAAAAATATGCCAGAGTTCCTTGAAATAACTAGATTCCATTACTTGCATATTATGCAGCATTTCTGAACTTCACATCAGGAATACTTCAAATAATTAGGTGGTACAGTCACCAATCGCAGCTGACACATTTTTCAGAGTGATGGCTATACTGTCAAAAGAGCAGAGCTTATTTGTGAAAAATCTATAAAATTAAATTGCTCCTGTCATTGAGCTGTCATAGCCACCCTGGGGCCTGAAAGAGGGAGATGTTCAAAGGTGATGACACAACCATCACCATAGCATTGTTTTGCTGTAACTTAACAATACACAGTTCAGTGTTTGGGTCTGCAACCCACAAACCTGTGGGTTTTAAGGGGCTACTTTGGAGTAGGGCTGGATCAAAACAGCCTAATTCTACTGCATTTTTTGAATGACAATCAAAATATTTGCCACAGTTTTAATCTGTGGCAAAATTCCTATCAACATTCTAATGAAAATATTTTGTCCGCCTAGGTGGATGCACAAAATGGTGATGTCCATACCCACCACCATTTTGTGGATGCACCCTAGGCAGGAAAATATTTTGATCAATCCCTCAAAATGGGAATTGGAACACATTCCACTTCTCTGGATTGAACTAAGCACCTTGATTGAACTAAACAACTTGATTCCATTGAAAACAGAATCCGATCACTCAATCAATATTTATTCAAAATGCTTGACCATAGGTCTTGGCATATACACAAAAAACAAACAAACAAATACATACAAGATAAAATAGAAAAGTAAACATTCCTCCTGTGGAAAATAAATAAATAAATAAAATTAACTATTTCCATTCCCAGTCTTCAAGATATCGAGTTCTTATCCTACATGCAAATGCCCAAAATTTGGCAACAGAGCATCTTATTGATGGAGTACTGTCGGCAAGTAGAAAGGACACATAGGTCTCCTGTGATAGCCCAGGTAAGCGTCTTATTAAGGGGCAAAGTAGTCTCTCTCTAGTATCTTTGTACAGCCTGCAGTACAGTAAGGTGTGAGCAACTGTTTCCACCTCACCTGACCCACAAGGACAAACTCTTGGATGAAGTGGAATACCTTTGTAATGACCCTCCAATAGGGCTGAAGGGAAGATGTTTAGCCTTGCCCTAAGGAACATAGCTCTCTGTGTGGGAGAAAGGAGACTGACCAAATATGTGGCACTAGAATTTCCAGAAGGCATTGCAGATAGATAAGCAGAAAGGGATTTTGCCTCTCTTATCCTAGATGTTTCGTTTTGATATTCAATATCTGCGAGTCTCTGGGAAAGTTCCACTCTGACCCTTGCATATCCCTGCAATATTAAGCAGGGTATAGAAAACCCCATTTGGTTGATTTTTTCCTGAATTTTGACAACCCAATCTCATGCAGTTATCAAGAAAAATCAATGGCAAGAGACCTTCGGGATTGAAAAAGACAATCTAAGCCAGTAAATCAATGCTGCCCGCCAGATAAGATATGCCAGGGAGGTTCTACCTATCGCTCTTGTTAGTGCTGCGTTAAAAATACCAGATGGGAGCCTCAATAATCTTTTCAAGAATTTTGACTGTACTCTTTCAATATCTGGGGTTTTATCAAGGCCCCAGAGATGAGCCCCATATAGCAACTAACCCCCTATTTTAGCAGAAAAAAACTGTAATTGCTTGAATAATCAGTTGACAATTTTGAGCACGAAAACAATGATTAATTGCAAGGGCACCCTTGCAAGCCTGCTCAATTGCTCAGTTCGTTTGCATCGTCCATGTTCCTCTTGATTGGAAAACCATACGTAGGAAGCGAAATGAGGAAACCTGTTCAATCTTTTCCCCATCAATTGCCCAGGCATGATTTTGCTGCTGTTTAGAGAAGATCACCACCTTAGTTTTCTCATAGTTAATGACTAACCCTTCAGACTGACAATGAGCAAAGCACAATTCTATCGTGCATCTCATTCCAACTAGGGTCCTTTTCATTTCATTTCCATTTATTAACGTAGCCAAAGCCATAGTAGAAAGGGGAATTTAAAATACTCTGGGTTTAGCATCTACGACCCTGAGCGCTGATGACAGAAATCCACCCTCCCTCTTGCAGAAAAACCACAAGATCGCCGATATGCAACCACTGGCCCGGCATTAGCCAGGTTAAAATGATAATCCCACTTAAGGGAAGATTGAAATAATAGGTCCAGATATTTATATGAGCAGACCTGTGAGATGGAGTGCCCGTTTATAGACCACTTAAACAGTCATTAATCTTTGCCAGAGATCATAACCTTGATCTTTAAATAGTTGATCTGTAATCTATTCTGCTCACAATAATTTGCTAATGCTACAAGCTGTCTTTGGAATCCAATTCTGGTCTGGGATAGGATGACAGCATCATCTGCATAGAGCAAACAACCTACTGCATGGGTCCCTATTTTGGGAGGAAAAAAAGAATTGCATGACATGGTGGGAATACCTAGGGTCCTTGACATCAATGCAGCATCATCATATAATAAGCATGACAGATGTCTGTTGCCTAGCTTAGGAGGGTGGTTCGCCATTTGAGATACTGCAGGGATCAGGTCATTTATATAGAAATTAAACAACGTTGAGGCCAAAATACAGCCCTGTCTTACTCCTGAGCATGATATGATCGGGTCAGTCAGGTAGCCCTATTGGTTTAGCTTAACTCAAAGAGTAGTATCATTATATAATGATCTCATAAGAAACAGGAGGCGTTTATCAATGTTAGTTTCTACCAATTTAATCCATAATTTGGACCTGGGAATTAGATCTAATACCGATTTTAGATCTAGGAACATAACATACAGTTTACTGCTAGCTTGAATATATTTATTAATTAAGTGTGAGAGAATAAAGCAGTGGTCCAAGGTAGACCGTCCCTTCCTGAATCCCACTTGTTCATCAAAGAGCATGTGTTCCTCGTTTAACCATTGTTCTAGTTTGACCAGGAGGTTCTTGGCATACAATTTTCCTCAAATATTCAAGAGGCTAATAGGTCTACAGTTGCCTGTTTGTGCCCTATCACCTTTTTTGTAGCTAGGTACTACTATGGATATTTTCCATCCCTGAGGGATGTTCCCTGTCCTATCGATGTGAGAAAATAAGGAAGCCAAAAGAGGGATCCACCATGATATATGCTCCCACAGGAGTTCTGATGAAATCAGATCTTCACCAGGAGACCTACCAGGTTTAAGATGCTCAATGAGTTCCCTCACTTCGTTTTGTGATGTTCGGGGCCGTACTGGGAGATCTACCAGGGAAATAGGTTCACCTATATCAGTTGTCACCTGATTATAGATGGAGTCAAAATACAACTCACACGTTGTTTTGGGAATATTATAATGTGTTGAATTCTTACACCTCCCCATTAGACCATTAACCATCCACCAAAAAACACTATCTTTTTCCTCAGCTTTAGTGGTAAGATCTTTCCAGAAGGCCTTAGCATAGGAAACATTCTTATTATAGATAACTTTCCTATAGACTCTCTTTAACTCATAGAATTCTCTTGGAACTCTCATGAGGTTGGAGCGCCTATATGTCGAATAAATCTTGGCTCAGAATCCGGTCAAAAATGGAATTTCAGCCCTACTTTGGAGTAGGTGCTTTGTGGAACCTGGCAATGATTATTGAGCATAGTTGGCTGGAAAGATACTTTACCAACACACATTCACTCAAAAATGACCCTCTAAGTTACGTTTTTATTCTATATTTCCTATTCAATATTTCCTTTGAAATGTTATAGAAATATTCTGTATTTCTATAATAATATTCTATATTTCCTTTGAAATCTGAGCACTTTTTTATTTGCAGATATAAGTTGCATTTTCAAGTGGTCATATGAATATTCAATGTCAATCACTTTGAACACTGAACGCGCTATATAAATGATACTAATAGAATCATAGAGTTGGAAGGGACCTCAAAGGTCACCTAGTCCAACTCCCTGCTTAAAGCAGGAAATCCACAGCTACAGATTCTCCAACAAATGGCTGTCCAGCCTCTGTTTAAAAACCTCCAGTCACAGAGAACCTATAGCCTCCCTAGGCAACTTGTTCCACTGCTAAACTGTTAAAAGTTTTTTCTGATATTTAACCCAAATCTGCCTTCTACTGCAAAGACAGAGAGTAAAAACAGACGTGACGGTGGCCTGCTGTGGCCTGGGACTCACCCACACATCTGTTCCTGCGCTGCCAGATGTTGGCCTGGGACTGCTCTCAGGTGGGTAGGCAGCTGGCCTGGGATGCATCGTCAGGAAAACTGTCGAGACGCATCTTGGGCCAAGGGCCACCCATGCGGGCCACACCAGGCCAACGCGGGCCCACATGTCTGTTCAGTGCTGCTTCCAACTTGGGGAGTGGACAGGAGCCTAAGTTTCCTGCCCTAGGACAAACGGGGGAGCTGCCCCATTATCTGCACATTTGTTTTGACCCAGAAGTGGTGCCTTCTGTGTTTCCTGCCGTCATTTTTGTGTCAGCCCTTCAGATATTTGTAGACTGCTGTCCTATGATCCAAAATGAAATTTGCCTGTTTGAGTCTTCAGGTATTATGTTTCAGATGCACTGATTTATTTTCATTTATTTTGGTCACTTAGGTTTATATTTGGTCATTTGATTGAATGTCTGCAAGAAAATGACCAAAAATAACTAAACAAATATTTTTTAAAACAAAAAAATGCAGAAAAACTTAAACAAATATCTGAAAGGGGGCAAATGTAGCAGAAACTAATACAGCTTCAGATTTGCTTCGTCGGGCCCAATTTGAAGTGGACAAAGTCATTGGACATGACTCCATGAATGAGCTTTTTGGCTCTGGCCAGCATTATGCCCTGGTTCCGCAGAGTACTGAATTTGGAGAAGAGCTGAGGAGAAGCTCCCATTATTATCGGTATTTCAGCAATACCTGTGTGCCCCAAGGGAGATTAGGAATGCTTTGTTTTACATAAAACAGGGCTTTTGCCAAAGGTGCTGGCAGAATTACATTTGTGGGAGCAGGAATCAGGAGAGCCACTTTGCCACACCCCTTTCTAATGTGACCACACCCCTTATCATGGTACTCAGAAGGGGCAGGGCCAACCAAGAGCCAGGGGGGTGTTGCCCATGGCTCGTTTCAGAGAGCTTCCCGTCCAAAGAGACAAGGCACAAAATGGGTAGGTGGGACTAGAGTGGAAGGAGATGCATAGAGAAGAGAGGGACTTCCCCAGTGTCACACAACAGGCTAGTGACAGAGCGAGGAGAAGAGTCCAGGCCTCCTTACTCCCAGCTCAGTGTCCTACCCATGCTTATTCTCTAATGGAAATAAATGCACCATTTGTTGTTAATAATTTTTTTGTTGATGGCAAAATAACAATTCCAAAATAAACAGCTGACTATTTTAAAACCAAGCATTTTGAGTACACACACACACACACAAAAGTACCGACACAGAAGTGGGAAATGAATGAACCAAACCAACTACTGATGGTTATTGCAGGGGTTCTTCATGCTTTCCATGCTAAAACCCCATGTTACCTTATAAAAAAACAACGCATTGGGGATCTCCTCCCATCAAGCCATATAACAAAAGTTTGTGACCTCCAGTTGAAACCCCTTGAATAACTAGAATCTGAATGTTGGCCATGGGAAATTTAGCCTGGTGAAATACTGTAACATCAGACATGGACGTGGTAGTTTTTTAGAACTGTAAATCTGTAGCTCGGTAGCAGAGAATATGCTAATGTTTCATGGTGGCAGGAGGCGGGTGTAGTAGGTCTAGCACGTGAGGCCCATCAGTCAGTGTGAGAAGTAGGCTTCAGTATTGACAGAGCTGTAATCTTCCCAAGCCAATGGTTCCCTCTACCATGCTGTGGTGTCCTGTGATGTGCATTCATTGCTAAAGGGCAATGGAGCCAGCTGCTTTTGAAGGATCATCTTGAAAAGCTATTTGTTAACAGCAGTGGAGGGAGCAGTTTTTCTGCTTTCCTTCTGTAACTGCCTATGGCAGTTCCTGCTTCTCTTCTGCTTAGGACAGTGAGGAGGGCATTTGAGGAAACAATGAGCAAGGGACAGGAAAAGTCCTTCCCCTCTTTCATTATCTCAACCAGCATCCCTGCACCTGTTTGTTTGGTCATTTGGTTGTTCATTCAATCAGTCAGTCAGTCATGTTTTGGCATATGTGATTTTTGTTCTCTCCACCCACCCTCCCATCCCTACAACAGCCAAAGCACTGCAACTATTACAGTATCTCCCCAAATTAGGATGTATAAAATTAAACCCATGGCATTTCATGCAAATGCTTCCCATGAAAGTGACAGGCACAGGGTGATTGCCACCGAAAACAGAGTTCAAAGGGAAAATAGATCCGTCTGGATTTCAGTGGTTATGGAGAGGTTTCAAAAGCTTGAACTAAAGTTATTTATTTTTTTAAATTTGCTTCAGCTTTGTACATAGCGGTAGAAATAAAACAAGCAGATGTAGGCGATCTGTTTCCTACGTGCAAGGCCTGTGCTTTGCTGCTGTCGCTCAAGGATGACTTTTCTTTTCTTTCCCAACGGTTCAACTTTTTCATGTCTTTCACAATTATTTTATAAGTTCAATGGCACAATGCAACTACACGATTAAAAAAAAGCCATAATATTTGTTGGTACAACTATTATTAAGATGGGAAGTTTCCCATGTTTTGATTATAAATATTTGTTGATAAAAGAGGTTACATTTGAGAGACTTGTGGTTTATTGGGAAATAACTGTGTAATGCTGTATATTCTGTACATGCTGTATAAAAAAACAAAAAAAAACACCCTTAAATGTTCAGTGTAACCAGTGGTGTATAATGGCAAGAAGATCAGGACGGTGGGTTTGGGAGGGGGAAGCAAGCCCTTCTGAAAAGGGTTGGATTTGGCCCTTGCCTCTCCCAAAGGCAAATCTGTTGCAGGTGAAACATTTACCTGGTGAATCATTGTGAAACCACATATAGTTCTCATAGTCAATCTCATCATCAGCTAAGTAGTTTCCAAGTACAAGGAACAGTGCATAAAGGCTGGAAACCAGGGGTGATTATTTGAACAAAGCTCAGAATAGGGCTTGGCAGAAAGGCACAGAGCAAAGTAAATCAAAGGCCATCCAGATTACAAGAAATTTAGCAAAGAATTGTCTTCAGAGTATGAAGGGGAAAGCATGCCTTTGTGGCCACCAGAACCAGTCAAACGTACAGCTGACTATAAGTCATTGTGTTATGATAGAGAGGACACCAAGCCTTGTATTGGACCTGTACTTGACTTGACCCATGACTTGAACAAAAATCTTCCACATGCCACCTAATGCAGTCTATAAGCCTTACAGGTGCAAGAGACG
Organism: Sphenodon punctatus; assembly: GCA_003113815.1. Classification (NCBI taxonomy): domain Eukaryota; kingdom Metazoa; phylum Chordata; class Lepidosauria; order Sphenodontia; family Sphenodontidae; genus Sphenodon; species Sphenodon punctatus. The sequence continues at coordinate 1,378,671 of QEPC01006398.1, forward strand.
ATTTGAGTCACCACTTGATTTACAGCAAAGGTAGAAATGATTCCGAATATTTTGCTCATTCTGCTTGTTTCAGTGCTAACTCTGTGAATATGACCAAGTACAGTCTTTCTGAACACATTGTCAAAAAAAAACAAAAATCCTGTGATTTTCTTAACTGACACCTACTGTTAGAAAAACCTGTTTAATATTTTCTGTGGTATTAATCTGCAAACCTTGAAATCCTTGAGAAGAGAGTCGTGTTAACCAGAAAACAAATGTGCTAAGCTCATATATTTTTATATTTGTGGTGTTTTCCTATTACTATAGAGTAGTGAACGAGTAACCATGTAGCTGACATTGCAGGAGTGAAATATTCAAAGTAAGTATGAAAATGCAGAAACTATTTGTAATAATAATTTATGGAAAATATTCTGCCAAAGATCATTCTCTCGAGATCTGTAAAGTGTTGTTTCTCTCTTTTGCTATGAATGTCATTGTGAAGGTAAGGCCACTCTGTCACCTGCTATCTTTTGAAGATCACTATTTTGTATATTTAAAGATAAAGAAATATGCCCATCTTGTGTTGCTTTCTTAACAGCAGCAGTAAATAAAGTAATCAGAAGACATGAGGTAACTTTTTATTGGTAGATAATATTGCAAAGGAATAGAATAACAATGCAGATTTAACTATTAGCTTTTCTTCTAATGCCAACAACAAAACAAAACAAAGAAACTTTGAGTAAAATTAAAAGCAGGAAATATGGCCTCAATCACAAAAACACTTCTGCATATGAGTAACTTTACTCATATGAGTAATCCCATTGAGTGTTAGCAGGATCGGGCCCCTTATGTAGTATGACAAAAGAGAGGATAATTTGATATTTTTAAGGATGCTTGGGCGAATCTTGCATGGTTCAGAGTGTCCCCAACCCCAACTTCTGAGCACCTTACAGAGCATGTTCAGTATTAGCACTTTCAAAGAAATAATAAAAACACTGTTCATTATTCCACAATTTGGCACAGGTAATGTACATACTGACTGGGGCTCTGTCCTCCAGGCTCTAGCATAAACAAAGTACTTTGAGGATTAGGCTGTTAGGCCTTGATTCATTAAAGCACAAAAGCACATGCTTTCACTTTGAACATGTGCTTATGTGCTATACTTAATCAGGATCTTAAGAAATTCTAGGTAGATCCAAAGCCCATGAAGATGAATGGAAGTGTTTCCATTTTGTGCACAGGGCTTTGGACCAAGCCACAAATCCTGCTTGCTGTTGTCATGTGAGTAGCCCAATCAGTTCCAATTTGGGGTGAAAACAAATGTGCAGCTGCAGTAGTGGCTGCATGTCCCAAAGCAGGGCCAGTCCTGGCCGGGTCAGGTCGGAGACAGAACACACGTCCCCATGGCCTAACTCAGCTGGGGAGGGGGGGGACCAAGAGCAATGCGTGGCCAGTTGGCTCCGCTGGCACCCCCCACCATGACAAGCAGTCATGGCTGCCAATAAGAGGCAGCCATGGCTAGCTGCCATGGCAACCCCCATCCCGGGTTGGGTGGGCACAAAAAAGATGCGCCCATCTGGTTCAGGCCTGTCTGAACAGCTCCTGGGTCTGGACCATGGACCCAGTTCCTTGTGGGCCCACGTTTCCAGCCCAGCCCAGTTGCCTCCCCCACCAGGGTCTGAACTGGGCCCACATCTGGCAGGCCTGGAATAGACGTGCAGGTTTGGCGCTGGCCCAAGCGGGCCAGAGCAGGCCGAAGCGGGCCCACGTCATGTATGTAAACAACCTTTGTATTCGCCATAAAACCAATGGACGTTCTATAGGATTGGACCCATTGATTCTACTGTGATTAAGGCAAACCAGGATTTTTACTAGAAAGATGAGTGACTTTATCAAGTCCATCACCAATACTTGGCCAGCTACATGTCTGATTTCCTTGACAAAGCTAAGACAGTCAGTTAAGGGCCTTGGCTGCAATCCACAGCCCACTGACTCCAGAGAAACTCCACAGGGTTCAGTGGAGTAACTCTGGAGTAAGTAGCTTGTAGATCCCGGCCCATATTCACAAGTTTAAATTAGTCAAAGAGCACTACCTCTGCCAGAACTCATCTGTACAAAGTCTACAAGCCAGTTGTTGTATAAAGAGAAACTGAATCCGCAACTTAACTTCATTTTAAATAACTTTATAGTGCTTGGAAAATTTAAGCTTTTTTTCTATCCTTGGTAACTTTAACTAACAGAGACTCAGACGTGCATTCAGAAAAAAACAACCCAACTTAAACAGGAAAAACGATAAGGTAACATTGTTAGATCTAACAGGTAGTAAATACATTAGGAAAGTGATCCACCAAAGCACATGCTTAAATTTAAGTTGCATCTGGCCCTTCAAAACTAATGTATAAAGTGGATTTTCTAAGTTTTGAGGTTTGTGTTGTGCAATGAAGATGCTTGGGCCAGTCTGTGAAAGAACACCTGACATATTACTGTGTGTGCGTTAAGAAGCTGAACATCAAATGAATGTGACGTTTGTACAGCATTGTTGTTATATCATGTGACTGAAAACGGTTAACAACTTTTTGTAACCATGGTACTATGTACTATGCACAATCAGCTCTATGTATCCAGAAGTACACGGCTGCTATATCACAGAAAACTATTCACGGAAGATGGATTTCAGAAGAATTGGGTTTATGATCACTGTGCATTTTGTTAATGAGTGAAATTCAAATAGTTTTATTTTTACCAAAACTGATAATCTTTATCCCAGTAAATACAATTGCTGATTTAAAAATATATACATATATACATATATATATATTATTTGAATGGTTTATATCATCTTGATCTCAATGCATAAAATGGAAAACTTGTTGCAAGGCGTGTCATAACAAATGTACAAAAATAAATGACTTTTTCCCTGCATGCTGCCTGAGGTATGTTGTGATTTGAAACTAAAGAGTTATATTCGAATTGCCTTATGCAAAAAGGTTGTATGTTACATAACCCCGGAAATGAACTGACATTGTTTCATCACATTACATGTGTACTTGATGCTGTGTTTTTGTCAATTCAGAGGAGTTGTCTGTCATGTGTGTATTTTGTGGGAGACCTTTTATCTTGTTAAACTGTAATCTGTAAACCTCTCATTGCCTGAAATAGTCAGAGTTGTATAAATCAGTGTCTTCAACTAATTGTTTTCCTAATCTTACCACATTTCCTAACACTGAAATATAGATGTTTGTAAATTCTTCATTCATTTTGTCTCCTTTTATGTTTTCTCAAGTGAGGCTATTTTATCCTATATAACCCGTAGGGAGAAGCAGCCTCCCATGCATGTAGCAACTCAAGCTAAATTGCAATTTTTGTCTCTTCACAAATCTGTCAACTCAAGTTTCATTTAATACCACAGAAATTGTGAAAGCCTTTTGCTTGCTTCTGTCTTCTGATCACGTCGTCTGTAGCCCATGAAGAGCATAGTAAAGAACAGTAATAACGATTATTACTAACCAACCAAAAAACAAAATAACAAACCAAGCCCACTTCACATTGTCAAGGTCAGGACAGGAAGTGACTGGTGAACGGCCCAGCTTCTGGTGACTTCTGGGTGGGCTTTTATCCAAGCCAGAAGCCAGTCAGACAGTTGAGGCAGAGGGTGTGGCAAGACACCAGAACCAGTGGCCTATCAGAGAGCGGAAAGGGTGTGGCCTAACCCAGAAGGTACAGGGAAAACCTGGACTCTTGTCAGAGTGGTGCTGTGGAGACAGCCAGGGCTGCAGGGCTCTGGTTCAAGGCCCAGCTCTTTAAATTCATTCTTATAGTGCCATTTATTCTAGAAAGTGACGGTGCCCCAGGGACACAAGCAAGGAATAGTCTTATGTGACACTTTGGGAAACTGGCTGGATGTGAATAGTTCTGTACCATCACACAGAGGCTGAGCCCCGAACTTTCCTTTTTACATGGGAGCAGCTGGAAGGTTTTAGAAGAATGTACTACAGTAGTAGGGAAGCCTGGAGCTGGGTTGGTCATAGGGCCTTTTCACATGGGCGTCCCCATGACCGCACACGTGTGTGGGGAGGAGGGGCGCCTGTGTGAATGCTGCAGCAGGTGCGGGGGGGATGGGCGGGCACCCGTAGGGGGTGCGTGCGCGCGCCTGCGCTCCATCCATCTCCACCCATCACTCACGCATGGAGCAACGGGCTCCAATGCCGGATGCTCCGTGCGTGGAGATGGGTGGAGGTGGGTGTGCACCTATGACCACAGGTGCACACCCATTCCCCCACCCACCGCGGGTGCACACCCATCCCTCCCTCCCACCGACCCACCGCAGCCCGTTTGAAAAGGGCCATAGTGTTTGCCTTGTGGTTTGTTCAGGACTATTCAGCATAGGAAGACATATTGCCCAGAGATTCTGAAAGCCTGACTTGGTTGCAAAGAAATAAACCCTATAAGTAAACTGATACCCCAAAGGAAGATTCCCTCTGCTTAACCTGTGACTATTCCTAACACTGAGTCTAGCTGCACTGTCCCCGTCCATACCATGCCTACTCTGTTACTCTTTAAAGGGCTCATTCTAGCATAACGGGTGTTTTCACATGGACGTAAGGGTGCTCACCCCTGGAGCAGCTCTGGGGGTGCACCCTACCATATCTGCCCGTTTGCAGCCCTGCCTGGGTCAGGTTTAAATGACCCAAGAGTGGTGCTCTTCTCCCCATACCATAGAGTTACGGGGGGATTGCCTGCGCTCTAGGCTGCCACCTGTAACTCTATGGCATTACCCAGGGCAACCCCCAGCCAAGAGCAGAGCTGCAGCAGCCGTCCACCGAGCAGACGGACAGCAGTTCCGCCTCTGGCCTGTGCACCGGGTTTGGGCTGGCCGCTTTGCTGGCCGTACTCTCAGATGTTCTGGAGCGCCGCCAGTGGGCCTCTGCTCTGCCTGCACATCTGGCAGACTGCCTTTAAATGGACAACCTGCCCAGTGTGTGAGGCAGAGGAGAGGCATGGGTAGGGTACTGTCTGTCTGAAGACACCCAATGCTATACTACAGAGCAGCACTGGATCATTCCGACATGACACAAGAGGGCAGCAAGGGGGGTGTATTGCTATCCCACACTATGCTGTGGAGTAGAGACATCTACTACATAGTATCTGCCATGGGTAAATGTGGAAAAATATCCAGAGAGACAAAGTGGTTTGAATATCTTTTATTGGATCAACTGTTGTTGGTGAACAGTACTTTCTACTGGATACGGTACATGCCTGAGGAAGGGCCCTGGGTGGCCCGAAAGCTTGCTTGTTTCCACCAACAGCAGTTGGTCCAATAAAAGATATCATGCAAACCACTTTGTCTCTGTCACGTGGGACCAACATGGTGACCACACTCTATCTCTGGGGAAATTTCCACACATCCATCCTCCTCCAGTCACCCCAGAATCCTCTGCTGAAGATCTCCTCTTGTTTCCATGTTCTGAGGGAATGATGGGAATCAACCTCTGAGAGGATGAATTATGGGATAGATAGCCAAGACCACATCCCTGCTGCAGTGACCTCTCACTCAGTAGGTGCGCACATGGGTAATGGGAGGGAAGTTAAGTACAACGGGATGCAGTGGTACCACCACCACCCCCCGGCTCCTGCCCAGGCCCACTCCTTCCAAGTCCTTCGGACAGGGCCACATTGGAAATAGGCAGGAGCAAAAGGGCTCCCTCACCCCTTCTGATGTGACCACATCCCCTTTCTGAGTGACATGTCATCCCAATGCTTGGTGAAGGGATGTGGACATTTTGGAAAGGGGCAGGTAATGGGGAGTCCCTGCCACTTTTCCAAGTGTTGCGACATCACAGTGCTTGGAAAGGTCACTTCGGTCACATGCAAAAAGGAGGAAGATGAAAGGACTGTCCTGCACCCCACACCCTCCTGCATTTAATTCTGTAGGTGCCTAGGGTGGGCATTTCAGTCACCATCACATCTGAATGCTGGTGAATGAGAGGTAAGCTGTTCAGTAGGATAGACTCTGGAGTGGAGCAGCTTACCCAAGTGGCCTTGCTCCTTTTGAAGGGCTCTTCCTTCCAGTGAAGGCTGTGTCTGGCTAGAAAACATCCAGTCTCTTTAGCCGATGTAGGCCTGTTCTTATTAGGTGAGCACTAAAGCTCAACACAATATCCATGGCAAATACTTCATTAGTTGAATTTGCCTGCTTCGATCTAGGCCCAGAGCAAATAATAACCACCATTCGGTTCCTTCTTTGTCTAATAGTCATTTCAGTTATTTAGGTTTGGTTATTCAGTATTTCAGTATTTTGGCTGTTTTCTATTTCCATATTTTGGTGATTTGGTATTCAGTATTTGAGGTAGTATTTTGGCTATGTTATATTTTGGCATTTCGTTTATTCAGAATTTCTATCTTTCAGTTATTTGGTTTTTTGGTGGTATTTCATTCTTTTGGATATTTGGTATTTTGGTTATTTATGTTATTCAGTATTTTGTTATTTTGGTTACTTCATTATAGCACTAGAAGCGCTTTTGCACTCGTGCACCTGTGCAGTAGCCAAAGTTAAGTAACTGAATAAGTGAAATACCAAATAATCAAAATACTGAAACACAAATAACCAGAATAGTGAAATACTGAATAAGAGGATAAGTGAATATCCATTTTGGTTGCAGATATTACTTGGATATTCGGCTAGATATCTGAAAATACTAATCATGTTTGTAAATACAAAATCCACTATTTGTTTCAGTTTAGTGAACACTGGTCACGTCACATTCGTGTATTGTGTTCTCTGTCACTGAAACAGAAGGTTTTTTAAATTGCCATAGTATCAGGGTTGGCCCTAGTTATTTTGACAACCTGGACAAAATAAATGTTGCCACCTCCTCCTCCCTGCCCAAGGAGTTGTCAGGTTCAAGGAGTCCACTCTTGTCTCCTGTAATGAGGCTGTGCTCACTACCGTCACTCCTCTGATGTCGTCGGCACGGATTATGTTGTCTGTATACAGATGGCTGCTGCTGAGTTGCTGGGCTAGGGCCATGGGGTCAGTCAGCACCATGACACACCTAGCAAAGTTAGCATGCCACTCTCCATAGTGCCCCCATTGGGCAGGCCAGGGCACTGTGTCACTGAAAGCCACCACAGCAGACAGGGCCGGCCTAAGGATTTGCGGGACCCACGGCAAAAATTAAATGCAGGAGCCCCATGGCCTCGCCCTCCATGGTCCCACCCCTTTAACTATTGGCAGTCTAGTGGTTGCTTACAAAAACAAAGAAGCATCTGCTCAGGGGAGAATCCTGCCTATGACTGGGGAGCAGCGCCCCATTGTCACAGAATCTTGCTGTGCAATTGCTGCCATTAAGACTTCTACCAGGGTCCTTGCAGCTCCAGTGGATTCTGGGTGGAGGAGACGGTAGCACTGTTCTTGTGCACAACTCTCAGTCCTGGGGGCGGCCGCTTCCTGCAGGGCTCTGCGGAGGTGAGGGGATGGGTAACAGGGCCTCGCAGGAAGCAGTCAAGCCCAGGGCTGGGGGCTGAGAATCGTGAGCAGGGAGAGGGCCCATATAAAAAGCCCATCCCATGGCCTTGGAAGCACTGGTCCTGAGGCTACCAGGACTGGCATCACTACAGGGGCCTCTCAGACTGCAGGGCCTAGGCCATGGCCACTACTGGCCCTGCTCCGGGCTGCCCAAAAGGAACTGGGAAATGTTGGTGCCTCTGCCCACAGCTAAGGCAGCAGTGCCACCTCCAGAAGGCCACCATCTTGGACAAGTGCCTCTTGTAGCTTGTCCAATTGGTGACCCTGTCCTGTGTAGTATTAAGGATATAGCAGGGACTTTCAGAGACACAAATGGCAATTTGACTGGGAGCTTGGTACCTAAAAATCTCCCCCTTCTGCTTATGGAAAGACAAGTGATAATTCAAAGGAGTATCTAAGTCCTTTTTCTTTCCCAATTCCCATTTCAGTCTCCTCAAATTATTACTATCAGGATAACAATATGCAAACCATACAGCCTTAAAATGCCAATTAAAAGAACTTTCCCTAGAAGTGATTAATTTTGTTTCAAAATCTGTTTCTCATAACAGTCAGTCAATCATACTCACCAACTAACTGTACTATTGTCACATCATCCCGCAACACTCACAGCGTGAATGTTTCAAGAGCACAAAACTGGATTGTGTTTTTTAAAAAGTTAATGTCTGCTCTTCCTGATGGGCTGGGTTTGACAGCTAAGTCCCTGTTATTCTGGGGACGTAACATGGTGACATTTTGTGGAAACGACCATACTGGGAAGTAAATTCCTTGGGAGAAGGATATGTCCTTTAAGAGTGTTATAGTGTTTGATGTATGGTTCCTGGGTACAGACAATGCTTCTTCCCACTGTCTGTGCTCCTGTGTGGGAGCAGGGGTTGGGGGGGTGGTTGGTATGGCAGGCTGCAGTGCTCTCTCATCTGACTCAATAAAATTCCACATAGTTTGACCGACTATGTCCTGTGTGTCATTTTGGGAGCAGTTCCGGTGTCATCAGACATAACACTAAGCAACTCATTTTGGCTTTAAACACACATTTGGTCATTACTTCTGTTTGTGTAAACATACATACTTAATAGAGTTGGCGTTCTGAAAAATCAGAGGCGTGAACAGCAAGTAGCTGTTGCTTGCACATAGTCATGTTATGTGTAGAGATGGGCACCACCCTGCCTTGCTACCAGTTTTTTGTGTAAAATAGATAGAGCAGGAAAGTAACAGACTAGTAGAGAAAGAGTATCAGCAACCTCAGTGAAATCTGGAGCAACTAGAAACAGAACATCCAGCTGTATGTCCGGGGGTCTGGAGAGTTGGAGATTTGAAATCAGTCATTCCATTGCACACAGCGGACCACATCATGGGATGCTGCCCACGCAGGCTGGCGCAGGAGAAGCGCCAAAGCCAAATTGCTCATGGGTCACCACTGGAAGAGACTAGACCCTTAGGAGTGTGAGGTTGCTCCTCCTGGTATACCAGTCCTACTTAGCATGCAGGTGCAGAGATAAAGGGCAATCCCTTCCAGGCCATTTACTATCTAGAAGGTGAAGACCACTGTTCTTAGGAATGGCTGTTATGACCTGCTCTTGCATAAGCCAGACACTCACAAAGAGAAGCTCCTTGTGTATCCACTCACCTCCCAGTACACAGGTGGTCCCAAGCTATTTCCCCACCCTGGACAAAATAAACTTTGCCACTCCCACCCCTCAGAAGCTGTCATATCCATTCAAGGAGCCTGGCCTCACACCTGTTCTGAGACAAGGCACACTGATACTGTAATAGGGATAAAGGTAGTGCCGGCCTGGAGAGCAGGCACCTGTACTTATCAGATGACCATGCCGCAAGCGAGTGCTAAAGAAAGGTGCTGGTGCTGGTGCTGGGCTCTTCAAGGACAGCACCTAGCCCATAAGGAGTAGAAGCCCTGAGTGCTGCTGGCCTTTAAGAAGGTCAGGTGGCCTGACTAAGCAGAGGCTGAGAGGGCCCAGCTGGGTCTGGATGTGGCAAGGTAAGTCACAAGGGCCTCATCATAAAAGGATGAGCTTGGACGCACCAGGGGGAGACTACCGGAGAGGGTACCCGACAGCTTACCAGGGAAGGCAGGAAGCCAAGGGCTTTGCCTTCAAAGGGCTACAGCTTGGGAGCCATCCCAGAAGCAGAGGGCTGTCCCTGGAAGCCAGTGGGCAGAAGCCCAGACTGGAAGGACTTGAGAGAACTGGCTGGGAGGGATTATGCCTGGCCAGAGGAAGAGACTCTAAATGGGATTGTTACGTGAACTATTCATGATGGATGTTGATCTCACTGTAAATAAAGGACACTTTAGGAAAAGATCCCACTTGGACTGGGTTCTTGGGGTATGGATCCTAAGGGGCTCAGCCCTGATATGGTGGTGGAGAATGTGGGCACCCCTTGGGCCAGAGAAAAGAGAGGGGGCCTGCTCCAGCTCTCCCCTCGAAGCCACCCAAGATGGCTCCGTACATCCTCACAACACCCACCCATCCAGCCCCACACTCATAATTTGGGGTTGGAAGGAACTGATGGTTTAGAGCAGGGGGTGCCTTATATAGGTTAGGAAAGTGCGGGAAAGGTCACATGGTCAAAAAGTTGCATATGGCTAGGCGCTGTTGAGCCACTCGAAGAAGAACATCCCCTTCCCTAAGGAGGGAACTGTGGGGCCACATCAAGCAAGAGGTACAGCGCTCTAGAGAGCAGCTATGGCAGGTGGTGCAAGAACAGCTGTGGAGAACCAGGGAGAAACTGGGCCTGCAGCAGGAGCACCAACAGGAGGAGGCCTTAGCGGCGGAGCAGCATAGGCTTCCTTCAGGGTGACAAATCCAAAGAGATTTGAGTACTGTGGGGGCTACAAAGTGATCAAGACCTGCCCAGAGCCAGTCTTTGCAGAATCAGGACCCTGCAAGGTGGTGCTGGTTGTGTGAATGACCAGAGTATCAACAGAAGGACACAGCAGTGGAGCAAAATGGATTGCAATCCAAGCGATGAAGGTACTGGGGACCCAAGGGAGGAGGTATCCCAAAAACTTGCCACTTTTGTGAACTTGTGGGACATTTGTGGAGAACTTGTCCCTCGAGGTGGCAAAAAGACTTGGGGACTCTGGGGGTTTGGAAACATGGGATACATGCCCAGAGCAAGTTTCCACAGGGTTGGGACCCTGGAAAGCTATGCTGGAGGTGCCAGCAACCAGGGCATTTGAAGAGGGCGTGTCCAAAGGGAGAACCTGGGGGCGGGAGTAGCAGCTCTGTCTGTCGAGGCATGGTGGGACAGAATCTGGGGTGCTCAAGTGGGGAGTTTGCCTCAGATTCAGCTCCCCTCACCAATAGGAAGGCTGAGGAAACAAGGGAGTTCAAGGAGGCCTCTGCAAGCCTCAGAAAGCTCCAGGGTGGAGTTGGGGAATCCATCCAGCCATGTCCTGCAGAATTTGGCCAGCATGGTTTAGACAAGGTCGTCCCAGGATTGAGAGGCCCAACAAGGGGTTAGGGGGATCATTGAAAGAATTGCCTCCCTCCTACTTGAGGATTGAGGAAAGGCAATCAGATTTGCTCAGCAGAGTTAGCCAGTGAATAGGAAGACTCAACCAAGCAACCATGACAGTGGTCAACGGAGCTAAGCTGGAGCAAGTGTTCCAAGCAAATACGTCCTTCATGAAGGAAATAGATAACTTCGGAAGGGAAGGTGAGGTGCTTGCAGCTTTCAGGGATCAGAACGTGACCGTGGAGAAAGAGCAAGTGAGACTCCGGGTCATGAAGGGTTTAGAGCCAGGGGAGTCAGGGGACTCAGATGGCAAGGTTGGGTTTGCCCAGTTAGAGAAGGAGGAGGAAGGAAGCCAGCGGATGCTAGACATTTATGGGGAAAGTGAAGTAGTGGAAAAGGTCCCCGTCAAAGCATCCAGGGGTCTTGATGTCACAGACAAGGAGAGATGTTTGCCTGGGTTGATGCCTAGTCAGCAGGATCAGCCAGAGGCCTCAGTGAATGTCTGGTTGTGGTGCTCTTTTGAGTGGGAGGAGTGGAAACAGCAGGGTTACCCACTGCTATCCCACTGGTGGGTTTGCAATGATGGTATGGTAAAGCTGACCCTGATGCCATGGTAGCCCTTTTGACTGGGTCCATGGCTTAGTAAAAGAAGAGGAGGAGACAGAAGAAGGAATAATTAGGTGATGGTAAAAGAAAAATGGTTATATGTGATATTGTATTAATGTCAGACCATATACAATCTTGGGGGTGAACAAAGATGTATATTTTGACTGTGAACCACATTAAGATGGAAATGTATAGGTGGAAAATGCCTAAAGCAGATTGCTGGAATACAGTGTGACTTATGTGGTACAAGCGGACCTGTCCATGTTTAACAAGTTGGTCCCATGGCTCAGGGCCAGAGTGTTGGGTGGGCCTGGTCCCCACCCCGTCCTGGTATTTCTGGGTCAGGGTCTCCACTCCTTCTGAGTGTTCTATTGTAAAGGGAGATGCACCCTGATATGATTTTATGTAGCCTGGTCAACTTTTTGTGGGACCTGTCTCCTCATGGAGGGAGGGGTGTGTGATCAAACGCAGTAGGGGGCGCTATACAGAGAAGCCATCCGCCTTATTGGGTTATGTCTAAAGATCACTGCCACCACCGGGAACTAGGAAACTAGAGGGATTCACACCTTCCGGATATGTGAACCCCCACCACAACTCTGGCTCTTTGCCCACAGCTCCCCTGGCACCCCTCTTGTTGAGGTCAGTCACCTTAGGGTCGCTCTCCATAGGCAGAGCTGCAGAAAACTGTGTGTCTTGCAAGGACTCCCCAAAAAGGGGGGGGGGCTTTACAAATCCTTCTAACCCTTAAGGGTGTTAGAGGCTTTTCTTTCCAGATTCTGGTCCCTAAACTCAGGCATAGACACAACAGAAGGGGTGCTTTATTTGACAAAAGCAGAAAAACAGGTTTGGCAACAAGGCTAAGGGAAAAGGCCTTGGTAAAGGTAGAAGCAAACTTAAAATAGAGTCTCAGATTGGGGATTCTGGTGTCCCCTGGTTTGAGTAATCGCCTCCTAGGACTGAAGGTAGAAAGGCAGTTGCTGGTACTTACAGGCCCCTTCTCATCACCTGTGCAGGTAGAAACAGGTGAGACACATGTCTTAGAGTGTTGCAGTTTCAAAAGAGAAAGTCCAGAGAGAGCGAGAGGAAGGGGTGTGTCCTGGCTTTTTAAGCTTGACCCCTCCTCCCCTTTGGGAATCGCCCCCAGGTAGGGGTTTCTCCAATCCAGGTGAACTGCCTGAGCCCTCTGACCTGTGATGTCACTTAGGTGAGACATCATGGCGTTCACCTTGAGATACTGATCCCTGAGCTTGGCTTTTGGAGCATGCCCAGAACACTTGTCCTGTGACCTTGCATTTGTCCAGGCCCGGGGGGGGGGAGGGGTTTGATCGGGTGTAGCAGAGTGTTTGTCTAGAGTACTCTGGTAGGGAAACAGGGGCATTTTGCCACAGGATGTAACAGGGCTAAAGGTAGCACTGGCCTGGAGACCAAGCACCAGTAATGGTCAGAGGACCACACCTCAGGTAGGTCTAAAGAAAGGTGCAGGTGTTGGACCCATCAAGGACAGCACCTAGCACATCAGGAGTAGAAGCTGGCCTTTAAAGAGGTCAAGCAGCCTGACTAAAGAGAGGCTGAGTGGGCCCAGCTGAGTCTGGCCACAGGGGCCTCAGCATTAAAGGATGAGCCTGGAAGCACACAGGGGAGACTACCGGCGAGAGTACAGGAAGGCAGGAAGTAGAGGGTTTTCCCTCCAAGGGGCTGAGGCTTGGAAGCCATCCCAGCAGCAGAGGGCTGCCCCTGGAAGCCAGCAAGTGGAAGCCCAGGTTGGAAGGACTTGAGGGACCTGGCTGGGAGGGATTATGTCTGACCAGAGGAAGAGACTCTAAATGGGACTGTTATGTGGAACTGTTGATGACAGGCATTGATCTCACCGTAAATAAAGGGCACTTTAGGAGAAGATTACGCTTGGGATTGAATTCTTGGGGTGCAGATCCTGAAAACACTCACCCCCTCAGGGGTGCAGCCCTGTTACAGACACCACTTCTCTGCTGCCTGGAGACAACTCTTTCAGGGGCACCAGCAGAATTTACTTTAGGGAGTAGGAGCAGGATAGCCCCTTCGCTGCACTCCTTTTGGACGTGGCTGTGTCCCCTCAAGCATCATGATGTCATGGTGCCTGGAAAGGGTGTGGCCACATTTGGAAGGGTGTGTGGCAAAAGCGCTGTCCCACCCCTCTCCAATATGACCACGTCCCCTTTGCCAAAGCTAGTGCTGTCAAGGCCTGCCAAAAGGGCAAGGCCTGTGCCTTGTAGAATAGCTTCGTCTCCAGCGAGGATGACAAACCAAGTTATCAGGAACTGTGCAGGGCAGAGATCCAAAGACAAATGTCATGTTTCCGAGGAAGCACCAGTCCTGACACTCTACTCAGAGCATGAGGGGTTACGTGAACCATCACAAAGACCCTTCATTTAGTTTAAACTGATTTTTACCCCAAAAAAAATCCCAGTATTTTTTTAAAAAAAAAACTATTATTCAGTTTTTACTGATTTTCACTTGGATTTTTGTAACACACAAGTACATAAAAATAGATCATTTTATTAGGAAAATATAATACATTGTATTAGATATATGTGTTATGTTAGTAATAAATTGTGTATGTGTCTATGCAAAGCTGCCCTGTTGAAATAAGGCAAAGTTATGGAAAATATACACATACAATAC
>QEPC01006398.1:1399372-1420388 GCA_003113815.1 Sphenodon punctatus
GGAGAGGGGAGTAGAGGCGTACAGAGTGAGCCTCAAAAGGAGGGGAAGGAAAGGGAGGGGGGAGGGGTTGAAACTGGCAGGAAGAGGCGAGGAGGAGGCCTACGCCACTACCACAGCCTTTGGAGCGGGGCGGTGGGAGAAGGAGAGACCTCCGTAGGAGAGGATGGCAGGGGTGACAGAGTCAGTGGGGGAGATCCAGTGAGGGCGGGAAGGTGAAGGGAGCGAGAAAAGAAAAGGTCATGGATATAGGGGGCTTTATTAGCAGATGAGTGACAGTTCCAGAGGGAGCAGGAGAATGGGAGTTGATCAGGGGGGAGACAGGGAATGGGAATAAGATTAGAGAAGGGGGGCAATGGGATTGGCAGGAGCCGAGCACTGGGGCAGAGGAGCAGGGGACGAGGTATGGGGGCGGGGGGAGGTGTGGGGATGGTGGAGTGAGATGATAGGCTTAGTGGAAGGCAGGAGGAGAGGGGAAAGAAGTAGGGGGAGAAGCAGGTGACAGGGTATGGGGAGGGAGGGGGTGAGAGAGAAGGACAGGCATCTTGGCGGGCCAGTTACCGAGGGAGGAAGAGATGGGGCTTGCGGTTGTGATGATCGCCGCCTCAGTCCGCTAACAGCCTGCCAACGGCTCTTCGCCCTTTGGAGGCACATGCCAGGCAAATATTTGTCCCTGAATTTCAACATTTCCTAATAAAAACCTTCCCTTATCATCTTTCACAATCTTACCCACTTTGGTCTCAAGCTCCAAGGAAATTCCTATGAGGACTCCTGCTTTTTTTTTTTTTTTTGTCCACTTGCTGCCACTATTGTCCCCATATTCTTGGTTGCAAATCTGTAGAGCTCCTGTGGGAGCAGGTGAGTTTTCCTGCAAGAAGAATATGTCAGCATTTTGCTCTTTCTAAAAGTTTTTAACCCTTTTCCTCTTAATTGAATTGTTGAGACCTTTCACATTCAAGGTCAGTGTTTTTAAATCTAAGGGCCATCTTGCTTAATTAATTTTAGTTGTTGTTCCTGACTTTTTATAGAGCATCCACCTATTTGAAGACATCCATGTTTGCCTAGCATCACGTATTTCAACCCATACAACAGAACCAATAAAAATACCAGAACCGTATAACACATCGTTAACCCTGGGGCCACCACCCATTCTTCAGTCTCTCTCCCTCGGGGGACCAGGAAGAGACTAAAAGGGATCTCTCTACAATGCAGACACAGAGTCCCTTCCCTCCCCCTCTAATTAAGATGGGTCTTGGCAGAGTTTTCCTTCCTTACTCTGCCTCGAGTATTCCCCGCCAGAACACCATATTATGCATATAACACTTATGCCCTGTTGTCACCCACTTCTCCTTACAAAAAGGCCTATCAGTTTTATAGCCTGACTTAAATTTTCCTTATGCCATATATTTTAAGACCGTATACTTGGTGTAGCACAAAGGAAAGGATATAAGGTGAAATATATTACGTAGACTGAAGTTGAAGCATATTTCAAGTTGTCCTTTGTTGTTTAGTTCATTTCTGGAGCTTCCCTTTCTTTCCCTGGAGGCAGGATCGATTTAGCCCGTTACTTTAGTTGGGGATAGTGGTGAGGAATGTCTCCAGATCTTCTGTTTCCTAAAAAAAAATGTCCTCCTGTTGTTGACCCAGATTGCCAGTTTAACTGGGAATCTGATTTGTGATTTTAGGCCCAGCTAATATGGATCATTTTTGGAAAGTATTTGGCCCACTTTTTCCTTTGTTTGACTCTTTCAGTGGTGTAGCTAGTCTCTAATTTTGGAGCCTTTAAATTCCAATTGTTGTTTTTCTCTTGTCAGAGCCAGTATGTCTTCCTTGTCTCTATATCTGGAGAATTTAATTATGATAGTGCGATGTTGCTCAGAGTCTTTTGGCCTTGGTCTGAGAGCTCTGTGTGCTCTGTCCATTTCTGGCTCGTGGATGTGCTAGTGTTCAGGGAAATTTTCTTGTATGATTTGTTTAATAAGGCTCTGTCACGAAGGAACATAGGGTCACACACGTGTGATACTGGCCTACGTGTAGGCTACAAGCATAGTAAATATGTAAAGCAAAAGGTTCAACATGTATGTAATGTTACAATTGAAAACTGTGAAACTTGAACCAGGAATGTGACACTGACAAAACTCCAGGAAATGCAGAGATAAAATAATGTGTATTTGGGAACCCTAGCCAGACAAACCTGTGGAGATGCAAATGGACCTTCCTGTTTGCCTGGGTTGCCTACGTGACAGACCTCAGGTTTCTCCAAGGCAGGAAGGAGAAACAAAGGACTCAGAATCATTATTTAAGAGGGCCATTAAGCCATCTTCACTATCGCTTGGTCAGAGCCATCTTGAGCACTGTCATCTGCATCCTGGATCCTGCCAGCCAGTAAGGCTGGAAACTATGGACTGAGACCAGGACTTTGCTTTCTAGCAACTCTAAGACTGAAGACCCAGTCGCTTACATCAAGGACTGAGAAGAACCTAAATGGACTTTAGTAGGGTAAGATTCTTATCTAGGAACTCAACCAGTACCACTCTGTATCAATTATCTTGCTTATGTAAATCAATAAACTGACTTCTTATCTTTATGAAGAAGTGTCTGTGTCTAACATTGGAAACACAAGTGAGCAACAAGGGCTTTCAAGCTCTTGGGACCCCAGAGATTAAAGAGTCTGTGAACGGGAAGGATCGGGCCCTTGGGTGACAAAGGGGTTGTCCCTGCTGCAGGCTTGAATCAGCCAGAGAGAAAAACTGATTCAAGTGAACTGTGAGCGAGGGAAACTGAGTCACTCAAACCCAGTAAAGTGGGGGTGCGGACCTCCAACCCGTGACAGACTCTCCACCCTGTCCCCCTCTAATCCTTCCTTCACTCCCACTGCTCTCAGATTGGACTTGTGTGTGCAGTTTTCTAAATCTTCCATTTTCTCCATCAGCTGTGCCACAGAGTGCTGAAGATGGGAAACTATATTTTCTTGAGTTACAGCTTGATCTTCTAGAGAGACCCTTTCCTCTGCCGCTTGCACCCTTTTATGCATATTCTCAAGTTTAGTGTTTAGTTTGTCTCCTCAGAGACTTGTTGGACTTTACTGATTTTACTGAATAGCTTCTTCCTATGGAGATTTGCTTTGTGTAGATCAGCTTTAATTTCTGTTCTCAGCTCTTGAATAAGCTGTCACAGATTCTATCTCCCCTCCCCCTCTGCTCTGCAGTTTTTCTGGGGCCGAGGGTTCTCTAGCAGCTGCCATTTTCTCCTGGGCTGCTTTTCTGTGGCTTCCCCCCTCTGGGGTCTGTTTGGCCACATAAACGCTGTGAAGCGTACCTGCCTCTGCTGATTTTGGTGGGACCTGATGTCCCCTGCCTGCTCATTTTGTTTTGGGTCATGGGTGGTTTGACCACACTCTGGTCAAAGATTTGCTTATTCCACTCTTAGAGCTGAGTTCCAGAAAGCGCTGGCAACTCACTCTCTTCAGAGTTGGGATTTACTCCCTCCAGAGGATACCACTCTTGTCTATCCGCCTATGCTTTCTACACATTGGTACACAATTCTGAGCGTAACCCATCTCATTGGGCGCCATTGTAACGGGGTTGGGGTCCACCACCCCACTTTCTTGGGTTGGGTGACTCAATTTCCCTCACTTGCAGCCCGCCTGAACCAGTTCTCTCTCTGGCTGATTCAGTCCTGCAAAGGGGACAATACTTTTGTCTCCCAAACTCCCAGAGACTTCCCATTCACAAACTCTTTTCTCTCTCTGGGTTCGCCAGTGCTTGAAGGCACAGGCTCCTCAGATTGTGTTCCCCAATGTCAGACAACCGAAAGTACTTCTTAGTAAAGAAAAAAGTTTATTGATTACATAAGCAAAGATAGTTTGAACACAGAGTGGCTAATAAACAAAAGTAAATAATGCATTCCTATTCTGTACTGGGTAATTCCCTATTTAAGATTTTACCCTACAAAAAGTCCATTCTCAGCCAGTTGTATCAGGCTGGGCTCTTTGTCCTTGAGTTTGTCAGAAAGCAAAGTTCCTTCTCTCAGTCCATTGCTTCAGCTGACTGGCTGGCAGACTTCTGCCCCCCACCCACACACCCCCAAGCCGTGATCCGAGACTCAGCGAGTCAGAGGTTGAATGAATTCCCAATTGCCCCTTTCGATAGCACAGATCTCCCACCTTTATATCTTCCAAAGTTCTTTTGTCTCACTTTCCCGCCTGGAGAGTGTGTGTTCTTGCTCACGTATGCAGGAACAGGTTCATTTGCAACTCAGTGTTTCTGTCTGGCTCTTGCAGAGGTGTTAGGCTTTCTGAATACACATTCTTTGTCTCTCTCCATTGCATGAAGTGAGTTTCCAGCTCTCAGCTTTTACATTACATGATTGCATGAAGTGAGTTTCCAGTTCTCAGCTTTTACATCACATGATTGCATGAAGTGAGTTTCCAGCTCTCAGCTTTTACATTACATGATTGCATGAAGTGAGTTTCCAGTTCTCAGCTTTTACATTACATACATGTTTAACTTTTACGTTTACATATTTGTTAGACCTGTAGTCTACATGTAGCCCAGTATCTCCTTGTGACAGTTTGTATCAAGGTGCTCAGGTGGGAGTTGTCGGCAGCGCGAGGCTTCGGGAAAAGCGGCCGCTACTCTTCGCGCATGTGCAGTCCCCCATTTTACTTTTAAGATTAACACAATAACACTAAAACCTAAGCTAGGAAATGTGTCTAAATATAGTAAAATAATTTGACCCAATTATTCAATGTAAATATTTACAGGGTAATGGTTTTAAGTCACCAACAGTAAATTATTTATTCAAAAGAAAAGTTTTTATTGGGGGGTTGAGATATTGTTTTCTTAAACTCAGAGGTGACATACAGTGGGTGTTAATAGATGTGACTGTGGCCTGCTTTGTCACATGTTGGCACGGCCCTCACCTACACATCTGTGTAGGTGTCATCAAATGTTGGCCTGAGATTGCCTGGACCATGTCGGTTGCTAGCCCAGGATGTGCCCTGGGCTGGATCCTGGGCCAAGGCCTGCCCAATCAGGACAAAACAGGCCCCAGTGGGCCGTCATGTCTGCTGCCGCTGGCGGACACGGTCCAGATGACCAGCTGGCTATCATTGGCCTCCATGACTGCCTGTCATGGTGGGGGATGCTAGGGTGGGGACAGCTGACCACACATTGGTGCATCTCCCTGCCCCCACCCCCAGGGCCACAGCCACGGGCACGTTTGTTCCGTGGTCCAATCTGGATGGTGTCTTCTGAGGCTTCCCAACCCCGGCCCCGTTGCAGCGGTCACATCCGTGCTTGAGGTCCATTTCAGTTCTACAGCAAACCACATTCAATTCCATTTTTCAAAGCATTAATCCACTTGATACTTTTTTTGGCTGCCTTTCTGTCCACCAAAATAAAACACGATATTTACCCAGAAAAAATGACGACTAATTGTTTGCACCGATTTACACCCATTTTTGTGGTTGTTGCTGCAATAAATACTGATTGATTTCCAGGAAAAAAGAAAATAAAGACTGAAAATGAAGGGCCCTATAGTCAAACTGTGGAGTCCGTTTGGGATGGAACTGAAAATCTGCCGCCGTGGTTGAGGAAATCATGAGATAAAATTGTGTGTGCTGCCAAAAAGAAAAGGCTAGAAGAATGTTTTCAAGAGAGACTGGTTCTGGCTCTGTAGACAGCAGCACCTATATGCCAGCAGGCAGAGTCCGCAGTGTCACAGATCCAAGCGATCATCAAAAAAGAAAAAACCCCTCCCCCAAATAAAAATACTCTGCAAATGGCTTATCTAAAGTAGAACCCTCCTCAAATTGAACAAGAAATACAGAGGCGCTGCAGGCCCAGCCAGGTGCTCCACCACGGCCAAGGGTTCTAGACTCAGGCCCTGACACCGGGCCCAGAAAGGGGTACTGTTAAGGCATTTCCTTGCCCTATTCTGGCATAGCATGTAATGTCTTTGAATAATGAGGCATGTTTTAAAAGGAACCCTTTATTATGAACAAATCACAAAAGGAACAAAGGTAGTAACTGCTTCCTGATTCTGGCTGTGTTGAGGAGCTGTCCTGTGCTTCTCTACACCCAGTCACTGTGCCTTGTTCATCTGCTAGCCTGGGCTCCACACTGGCCTGCAGGATAGGTGTTGCGGGTGGGTCCTCTCTACAAGGAGGACTACGCTATAGCACATGGTCCTGTCACAGAGCTCCATCGGAAGCAGGTCTCTCACCCACAGGGACCCCCTGCCCAACCCCAGTCCAAGGGGTTTGGGCCAGTAAGTCTCCTGATCTGAACCAAGTCAAACTAGACCAACTCAGCTCCCTTCGGGCTCAGTTCATAGTCTACAGGAGTGGGGGGAAAGGTAAGGGGGTGGATTCAGACATTTCAATCTTTTGCGGAGACCTTTTCCCTCAACAGAGCTGTGTAAATCAACCCAAAGCTTCCCCCTAGTGGCTTTTTTTGGAACAAATGAACCTCATGGGGATCTCCCTCAGAAGCCAAAGAAATAGGGGGGCGCAAAATTCTCTGCCGGTGCCAGCTTCTTCACACAATTATACTGCAAGTGTGCAACACCTCACCCTCGCACACGTGCAAGGAGCTGAAACGTTGGAGCCAATATGTCTACTTGCACGTTGCAGATCTGCATGAGAGAGCCTGTCTTTAAGTGAGGACAAAATACAAGAGTAAGCATATTACTTAGTGATCCTGGACAAACATTAAACCAGTAGGAGTGAAGCAGCGACCAGAAGAGACACAGGAGAGTAAAGAGGTGGTAGATAGTGCAGACTGTTGCCCTCATGGGACCCCATGTAGTGGGGGCCCCAACAAATAAACCTGAAACGACAACACCAAACCTGAAACGACAACACCTAGGTGAGCAGCGCTAGCATAAAATACAGGGCCCCAGAGTCTCAAACACAGGGAGCCCCAGCCTATGGCAGGCCCACCGTAATTCAGGAGGGAGCTCCAATGCGTGGGATCTACGGGTAAACCCAGAAATAACATTGTTCGTTTATTTATTCATTTATTCTAAGGCTTTGCATGGGGTCAAGTATTGGTATTTGTGTTTATGTTTTCGTATTTTCATTTATTTGTATCTTTACCTGTGTTCGCTACATTTTTCCAATCGTTGCCAATGTGGAAAATGCAGTGAACATGGGTCCCTGCATATGGGTTATTTTGGCACAGACATAAGTGTGGCAGACCTATAAGTGAAGGAAAATGCAGTCAAAACTGTTGCTAAGTCTGCTACCAATGTAAAAAGGGGAGCGCTGGTTTGGGGAAGGAGAATACAGCTAGCTTGGTGGGGATGTTGTTAGCTTGGGGGAGGGTCGAAAAGGGTATGGGTCTGGCTCAGGGGGATCACTGACTTGAGAGAGGGGAGAATGGAACATGGGGCTGGCTCATGTGGGGAGCTGCTGGCTTGGAGATGGTTGATGGGGCTGGCTTAGGGACTGTCACTGGTTTAGGGGAGTTGCCACTGGCTTGGGGGTAATGGGGCATAGAACTAGGCTCAGGGGAGGTTGTTGGCTTGTGGAGGAGAAATGGGGCTGGCTCATGGAGAAGGTTGCTGGCTTAGAGAGGGGGAATGAGGCATAGTTCTAGCTCGAGGAGTGGTTTCTGGCTCAGAGCAGGGGAGTCACTGGCTTGTGGGAAGTGGGAATGGGATGTAGGGCTAATTTGGGGTGGTCAAAGGCTAGCTTGCAGGAGGTGTCACTGGCTTGGAGAGGCAGGAATGAGGCTGCCTCCCCAAGGACTCACCATTTCTTCCTGGCTGGGCTGAGCTACTTTGGGCTGGGCCTGGCTTCAGTGCTGGAGACTCCAGTTCTGAGACAGCAGCAGCCCCTGAGGACTCACTACCTACTCCCTCCCCAAGCAGGTGGCTAAGCTGAGAGTCAGGGAGCAGCTCAGCTCCTAACTTGGAGCTATGCTGCCGTTTGTGAGGTTCAGTTCTAGACCGCGGATATGGCATTGTTCAGGAAATGATGGGGGCACTCGAAACCCAGGAACACAAATCTAGTAATCATGTTTCAAACAGAGAAGCTGAAAAGGGCCTTTTTCGGATTGATTTGGGTTTTCTCGAAACCTGACTGTGCAGCCCTAATTTATTCAGATTTATGTCCCACCTCTCCCCTGAAGCTAAGGGAGGCTTACAACATATAAAACCACATAAAAACATCTAAAAAAAAACCCTTAAGTATTCATATGGCACCAGCAATATATCTGACACTGAACAATCAAGGTCCTGCAATGCAGGGAGCCCTGACCCCCCCAAAGGGGATGTTGTTTTTAACTGGACATAAAAAACAATTAAAAAAAATTAATTACAGTAACATTTTTGATTTTTAATAGGTTTGATGTGTCCATCGAACATTCTTACGTCAGGAGGGGGCCCCAAATGACCATTTCACCAAGGGAACCAGCTTTCCTGGAGACAGCCGTGTGTGAGGCTGCTGCCGTCTGCAGAGGTTAACCAGCTCCAGAAGCCCTGCCCTGACTGATAAGCCACACCCCCTAAGCTTTTCCCTCTGATACCCAGGGTCAAGGA
This sequence comes from Sphenodon punctatus, assembly GCA_003113815.1. Lineage (NCBI taxonomy): Eukaryota > Metazoa > Chordata > Lepidosauria > Sphenodontia > Sphenodontidae > Sphenodon > Sphenodon punctatus. Next base: position 1,407,917 of record QEPC01006398.1, read on the forward strand.
CCTTACCCTGTGGTAACTAACTAGGGTTGCCACCTTTTCTTGCATTGACCTGAAGGGGTGGAGCCACACTAGGGGTTGAGGGACTTTCCCACTCTCCTAGAGGATTGTGATGTCACAATGCTTCATAGGGGGCAGGACCACATCAGACAGGGGGCGTGACAAAGCGACTCTCCTGCCCCTTTCTAATATGGCCACCCTCCGGTTGGAGCATCATGAGGTCACAGTGCTCCACAGTGGATGGGGTCATGATAGGAAGGAGGTGGAACTCAGGGCCTCTCTATGCCGCTGCTTCCTAACATAGCTCTGCCTCCTGAAGCCTTGCCTCTCAGGGTTATCCAGACACCCCTGGATGATCAGAGAAGGCAGGGCTTAATCTCGAGTTGATGAGTTAAAACACAAATCCGGATCAAACCCACAGAGGAGATAACCCTTGTGGTAGCAGTGGTTAGCCCCAGCAAGTTCCCCCTTGATCCCTGCCAGAAGAGGAAACCCCTGCCCAGACTGCTGTCCCTCTAGGTGGGCCCCACCATTGCTACTGTTGCAGTCACAGCTGGCATCAGTGGGAGGGAGGGGTGCTTAGCTGGGCAGCAGCCTAAGCAGTAGTCTCCTCACAGAGTCCCGTTCCTGAAAGGTGGGAAGCAAGGAAGGAGTCTACCAGGCCAAACCATGGCTCCTCCAGGCAAACACTGATACTTCTCCTCCATGGTACTCTGCTAGGGCCCTGGTTGGTTCTCAAACTGGGGGTGCAGGTGCAGAAGGTATTCTCGGGGGCGGGGGAGGGAAGCAGGAGAAGGAGCTTTGATGGCAAACACCTCGCTCCTTTCTGACTGGATTAGGTGGACTCTCCAAGATAATGGGGTGGCAAGAAAGAGAGAGAGAGAAAGTCCAAGAATAAGGGGGAGAGAGAGGGGAAGTAATAGGAGGATGAGAAAACGTAGAGAGAGGGAGGGAGGTGTGTGTTGCGGTGGTCGTGTGGGATTTCAGTTACCACCATGGCGTGGATCAAATAAATTCGAGAAACAACACAACAAGGGCAACTTGCAAAGGAGAGGGCTTAGCCTCTCCTAGCAGCTCTTATACGCATCACTTACTGTAGGGTTCCTCTCCCAGCTGCAGCATCCTATTCCCAATTGAGGTAAGAAAACCTGTCCCCGGCCTGAGTAAAGCACCACAGCCCACTGAGTTAGTAGAATGGCTTTCGGGGGAAAGATTACTGCCAAAAAGTTGAGGGAGACCGCACATAACAAAAGGAGTTTAAGCCAAAGTGCTCTTCCGCACTGTGTGACCAATTTGCTGATGTAGAGCTTCGATGTGCCACCTACAGCCCTCTTAAGTGCACCGAGAAACCAAAGAGAAGCTGAGGGCAAATTAGCCTGCTGTGTCTGCAGAAACCGAGCAGCATCCAGAGGACACAGCAAATCCACAGGGGTACGAGTGTGCCTTCCATCTAGGAGAGCAGAGCAGCAACTGGGCTTTGCGTTACACTTTGTAAATTTAATACATGATTCATTAAGAAAGGCTTGAATGATTAGGAACGTAAATGTTCCCAAGGAATGAGACGGCAGTTTCACCACAGGGAAAAGGAGACTAGGATTGTAGCAGGGTGAGCCGATCGGGCAAGGATTGATAGGCTCAGCTCCCCTCCTCCTAGCCTGTGCTAACCCTCCCTATTAAACCTTCCTAATACATGGAAGGAGGCCGAGGATGGCCGGCTGTGGCTGAAGAAGTCACCTGACCACAGAGGAGAATAAAGAGTCCTAACTCAGTGGGTGTTTTCACACAGATGTGGGGGTGCTCACCCCGGAAGCAGGTCCAGGGATGCACCCCCACATCTGCCCGCTTGCAGGCCCGCCTGGATTGGGTTTAAATGACCCAGTGATGCCAGTCTACCCGTGTGACACCCCTTCCCCACACCATAGACCTGCGAGTGGATCGCCAGATGCTCTAGGCTGCCACCCGCAATTCTATGGCATTGCCCGGGGCAACCTTTGGCTGAGAGCAGAGCTGCAGAGGTCATCCACCGAGCAGCCAGACAGCAGCCCTGCCTCCGGCTGGTACCCCGGATTTGGGCTGCCTGCTCTGCTAGTGGGATGTTATGGAAGCACCACCACTGAGTCTGCCCCCGAGCAGACACAGCCTGCCCCACCTCTGCTCTGCCTGCACATCTGGTGGGCTGCCTTTATAAGGACGGGCCACCCAGGGGTGCGGCAGAACAGAGACATGGGTGCTGTCCATCTGAAGGCTTTAGTACAGGCAACAGAGACAAAGCAGTAAAGTTTTATCTTTTATTGGACCAACTCCAGTTGGTGGAGGTATGCCGGTTTTTGGACCTCACAGGGTCCTTCGTCAGGCAAGTCTGCTTTTGGGAGTGGGGTGGGAGGTGGGACTTTACACTGTTGTGTTTCTGGAATAAACAAGCACTGATTCCTAAGAACTGGCGTGTCCATGGTCTGTTTGACCCAGATTCTGCAAAAACTTACCCCAGAGCAGTCCTGGTTGGTTTTAGAGGATTACACTGTTAATGCCCCCACCATTAAAAGTCAATGGGAAATGAGCCATTGGCTTCAATAAGTGGAACGTTACGCCCTAAGTGGGCTATGCATGCAGCGCTTTCCTTTAATTTAATGCAACCCTTCCAAAGGTTATTATTATTATTAGACATTTATAAAGCGCCAGTCGCATGACCTGGTGCTGTACAGAACATAGAATAAGACGCGGTCCCTGCCTGTGGCTTACAATCTAAGAGACAAAAACAAAGGGGGGGAGACAGGGGGAGGGGACAGTGGGAGAGACAGGGGAGAAGACAAAGAAACATTCAGGCGGATGCGAAGTCTCAGGTGCGTGTGCTTGGCTTGGTTACAATGAAGTTGGTAAGATCACCTTGAGCTGAGTTATATATAGACCCCATGGAGTTAAAGGTAGTGATTTGCTGGCCTTGCTAGTTCTGTACTGACTCCAGAGGATGTGCGCAGCCAATTGTCAGACAAACAGATTTTTACAATGGCAAATGCGGGATGGGTACTGACAAGTTAAATTGGATGATGAATTCCCCTCTGCTATGTACATTTAGTAGCTGATGGAAATGCTCCTGATTTTCCAGATTGCCATTCAGGCTTCAATGTGCCAGTGAACTATTCCAGAGGAAAAATAAGAGATGTAGGGTATTCTTGGGACATAACATCATTGGATTATTGTTCCAACTAATGAGGCTAAGGATGACAGTATCCCGAGAAAAAGTAATGCACAGAGCAGGGAGTGAAACTATTGCTTGAATAAAGACAAGTTACAATGCATCGGACCTGGAAAAGTGTCTGGAAAGTGCTATACGTAACAGGGAGCCAGCCCGGGATAAGTACTTCTTGCAGGAATAAGCACCTCTGTACCCAGTTCCTATCTGACCCACAGAATCATAAAACTGAAAGGGACAGTGAGGGTCATCAAGCCCAGCCCCCTGCTCAGTGCAAGTTTTGCCATACCTAAATAATTTCAGACATACGCTCGTCCAGCCACGGAGCTTTAACTAACTTTCAAAATGGCCCACAGGAAGAAAAAGATGTCACATCTCTGGTTTAGGGCAGAAAAATCAACCATTAAAACAGAGGTGGGAAGTCTTTGCCCTCCCAGGGGCCACTTTGAAACTTAGTACAGACTCCAAGGGCTGCATAGAAGTTGGGAGCAGGATGTTTAAGGGGTGCACTTAGGAAGAGGAGGATCCAGATCATGGCTGTATAAAATGGAAGGATCCATTCCCCATTCATGTGTACATGCCCTCATCTCTGCTCCCTTACTTTGAGCTCAGACTGTCAGTGTTTGGGGTAAGAAATGGATCATCAGGGCAGATCCAGGAACTGGAAAGGGGGCACCTTAAAACTAGTCATGGGTAGGGTTGCCAGATATGCACATTTTTACTGGTCACTTATGAAAAATACAACATGTATTTGTTATAAGTGGCTGGTAAAAAATTGCCTATCTGGTAACTCTAGTCATGGGTCGCATTTGGCCCCTGGGCCCGAAAATCCCCGCCACCATGCATTAAAATAAAGAGTTGAGAACATTCTGTATGGGCAGTAATCCCATAACTGACCTTATGTCGTTTTTACACTTTCCTCTGAAGTAGCTGCTATTGCCCATTGCCTGTAGAATGATCCTGTAGCTGATTATTAATACTACCAAGGCCTGTGTTCCTGTGACGGTGATGCAACTTGCAGAAGTAGCTTGGCCTCATTTACAAGTCCAAACTCTAACAATCTGCCCTCATCATCTCTCGAGGTCCCAAGAGGCCTCCAGCACTGGCTGAGCATTAGGAAAAGGTCATTGTAACTATTTTTGTGTCGCTTCTTGTTATTTTATAAACTGTTCTTATGTGTGCAGTATGGTGATGGTTGATTGGCATAAATAAAACATTAGCATTACAATCCACAATTCACTCCAGCTCTTGGCAATATCAGAGAGAAAAGGTGTATTTTGAATGACTGGAACTGCATTATTTTTTCCTCTCTTTTAAGATTATTTACAACCCTAGGGTTACAGAATATTGTAGAACAGGTTATAGTGCATGTCTCAATGTGTATGTACCTATCATGGTAAGAGTACAGGAAATTCCTCGGGCCTATCTGAAATCCCCCTCCCCCCTCTATGTATGCATACCATAAAAATCTTGCCTGTGCTTCCTTAAGCACCCATGCTTTTTAGACAACAGAGGGACCAATTATCATGAAATCCAGCAGTCAAGCTGAAGAGAATCTCACTGGAGAAATGAAGATATGTACCTGCATCTACCAACGGTCAGAGGAGGGGCCTGAAAGGGCATGCCTCATTTCCCCCCACATAAATATCGTGACATTTACTATAAAAATAATGGACGATTCATAATAAAGGAGTTTATTAAGTTGGAGAGTCTTTTGTGCCCTAAATAATAAGACACACTAAAGCATTATTTATTTCAAAGGGACATCTTTTATTGTTTCTGCCTCTGGGTTAGCAACAAGATAAAATGCAGAATAATAATCAGTTTCGTTGCAGAGAAGCAGGATCAGATAAGAAAATACACTTCCTGCAATGTTTTTGTTTTATGTTCAGTCATTTGAATTCCCAGCTATGCTTTTACTATTTTTCACAAAGAAGTAAGGTCTTGCAAGATTAATTTTCCATTACGTTTACAAAGAAACAACACCTTTTTATGATGTATTTTTTCTCATGTTCAATTGTGAATTCAGTGTGTTGTATGAATGCATACTTAAATTCTGAGGAAAATATTGGTCTTGGAATACACACAAGACAATTTTTTTTATTGCAAAGCAACAACAAAATTTGCTGGGTTTTTTCATCCAAGCCATTTGGATTCGGCATTTTAGATTTATTCTCTTACGTGGGTAATTGCTTTTCATTAAATGTCTAATTATTACTAGTAGTAGTGATTTATATAGCACTTTCAGCACTTAACAGTCTTTATCTAGTTCCCCCCCATGACTACCCTGTGAGGTAGGTTATGACTCATTGGTATTTCTATTTAACAGATGGCAAACCAAGGCGGAGTGATGGTGACTTGCCAAAGATCATCCTATTTCAAAAGTGCCCCTTCAGCCATCAGCCCATTGAGTCAGATGATCACTGTGGAATAGACCCATTTGAAGTAAATGGGTAAAATCTTAACTCCGTCCATAGCAGTCAAGGACAATTCTTCCACTGACTGCAATGGAGGCAGGATTTAAGCCAATAAAATTACTCTACTTTTATACTTATGCAAGTATATATGAGATTAATATTAGGGTCAGTCATTTAAATACAGTAAGGGAGTTGGCTAGAGGGCAGTGTGGTCCAGTGGCTAGCACAGCAGCCTTGGATTTGGGAGTCATTTGTTCAAGTCCTGGTCTTATTGGGTAGCCTTGGGCAAGATGCGGTCTCTGAGTAATTTCAGACATTACGATACCATGGTCAACCACAGTGAACCCCCTGGGGTGGCCACAGTAGTGTAATGTCTGATGTTACCCAAAGAGATTCCCGCCAGATGCTCACCCCTGTGGACCCCCGGCGGGAATCTCTTTGACCACGCTTTCAGACCTCCGGCCGAACGGAGGTCCGAAACTGTGGTGGGATTGGGCCCCAAGCGTGGTCATGGTGGCCATGATCCGGAATCGGCGGAAAGTAACGTCTGTTACCTTCCGCCCACCGGATCGTGGCCCAGACCACGCTGCGGGATCGGGCGCAACAGCCAGATTGCCACTGAGCCTGCCCGTCTCCCAAAGGGCGGGCGGCGGGGGTGGGGTGGGGTGGGGTTGTGCGGCCGCACGTCGCACCACGCAGCCCCACCCCCCTCCCCGATCCCTGGTAGGAATCAGGCCGGCACATCTGGACGACGGCTGGACTGATTCCTCACCAGGATCCAAAATGGATCCTGGTGCAGGGTGATTTCACATCTGAAATCACCCTCTGTCTCAGTTCCAGGTATGTAATACAGAACTACTGATTATCTCTCAGTACCAAAGTAAGGGCAAACACATCATATATGCTGTGAAAGCTGCCAGCTCCAACTACCAGGATCAAGAGCTGGACCACACATGTTTATGTGATCGTCAGAATGCTTTCTTGTATAGAAAGATCATTATTAGAGAAGACAGGACCTTTTATTCTGATTTTTAAAGTTGTGAGCACATACTTATTTCCTCGACTAATTTCAACAGGAGATGCAGATGCAATATCTCTGAAAAATTATTCTGAAGTTCTGATCTGAAAGACTCTCACCTATGTATCTCAATTGGCTGTAGCAAGAATTCAAGTACATTTATGTGCTTAGTCTCAGGGAGAATCTGATGATTAGTTCCAGTCTACAGGGGAGCAGAATAGAAAATAATTCACACTGTGGGTTAAACTCTGTGGACTTCCAAAAATCCTTGCAATTCGGCTTAGTGAAAGGGTAGAATAGGAAGTCTAGGGCATATCACAATCAAAAGGTCAGAAAGAATATAAACATCTTCTGCTGGCTGGCTACCAGAGCTTGAGGCAGGATCTGGAATACTAAAACAAATACATGACTTTCCATATTATTCCTTTCTGCAGACAATACGTCACAATATACAGGAGTCAAAAGAATCCTTATCAGATGCTGCATTGCTGGTGATCCTGGATTAGTTTTAAATATGATCAGATAGGGAATTGCTGCTGAATATTTTCAATTCATTTTTTCTCTTAAGCTCAGCCAGCCAGCAGAATGATAAATGTATCATTAATCATTGTAATGCTGACAGTACCCTCTAGTGGTTGGATCATCTGCAGTTGAGGTGTTTGTGTGTGTGACCAAGATCTGTTCGGAAGGTTAAAAGATATTTTGCAAATGCAATGGAATTAATGGCATTAAACGGAAGCTCCTTTTTAATGATACCATGATCAGAGTGCACAGTATCTTTTCAGTGCAAAAGGTCTTCAAGCAGCTGCATTGGTGCAAGATTTATTGAAGTGAGACAAAAGATTTATACTGCTGCAGTGCTGTGCGGATGGATGCTTTATATTGGATTGGACTCAGAGGCTGGCAGAATGATCATCCAGCAGGACAACATTTATTTTTTAATTCTCATTTTTACCCTGCCCTGCTCAGTTAGGGTCAGGGTGGCACCACAAGCCAACACTGCATGCAAGAGTTGCTTTCATTTCAATGTCACCTAGTGCTGGATCCAGGAAAATTGGGACCCTGTGTGAAAATGGTGGCGCAGGCTGTTAGCCAAGAGATCTGAACCTGAGGAATTCAAGCCCATCCCAGTCCAGATGCAATATATCCTGATGGATCCACCACCCATGACCACAATCATGGCACTCGATAAGGGACAGAGCCACATCAGAAAAGGGGTGGTGAAAGCCTTAGCCCCCACCCCCTTTCGGATGTGAGAATGCTATGATGTGATAATGCTCCATCAGGGGGAGGGACTATGTCAGAAAGAGAAAGGGCTAAGGTATCCCTGCCATAGACCATTGTGCTATCACGGTGCTCAATGGGTGTGTGGGGACCTCCTACAACTGGGGAGCCCAACCTGAGCCCAGGGGAATTGGCACAGGAATGTGCCTGACCCAGTCCAATGGGGCCAGTCTGGTCCTACCAGATCTCTAATGTGGGCCCTCTCCTAAAACAGGAATGTTTGATGGACACACACTGACTCACCCATTAGAAATATGATAGGGTTACGCATAGTTATTTCTAGTTGAATAGACCCCTTGAGACTTTGTGGTCCTGTATTGTACACCAGTGCCTCTTATGCTTACATTGTCTTTTCACTTCAAGCTCATTAGGCGCCCCCGCAGTATCCCCCAACACACGGTCATGCAGTCTGCACTTGCCTGGATCTGTCCCTTCACTCACACATGTGCCAACTGCTAGTGCATGTACTATCTCACAAAAAAACCTCGGCAGCCTTAATTAGCCATTATTCTAGATTAACATTTGTGTTAAAGGAAGAAACGTTCCCTAAACCATCTTTACCCCCTATGCCTGGAATCCCCTTCCTCAACAAATTCACTCTTCTTCCCCTCCCAACCCTCAAATCTCTCCTAAAAACCTACCTCTTCCATCAGGTTCTCTCTTTCGCCTCACCCCCCAGCGACTCCTTGTTTATGACTGTTTATTCTCAGGATCCCCCTCATCCCCTCTAACTAAGCCAAGCCAGTTCACCAGCAACCTTTCAACTTCATGAATGAATCCCTGTCTATGCCATTCCTCCTTGTCACCTTCCCCTTGTCCATTCTAGATTATAAACTCCTGGGGGCAGGACCTGTCTCTGATCACAGCTGTTCAGCAGCAGACAACATTGCTGGTGCTATAATAATAATAATAATAATAATAATAATAATAAATAAAATGTCTGGAAACCAAGTCTTTGGGAAAAGGTTGAAGGAACCAGGTATGTTTGTGAAAAGCAGACAGAGCCCATAAGATAAATAAACTGGGGCCAGAAGGGCTTTGTCTCACCAGCACTGAAAAAAGGAACAGCTAAAGTGTGCTATATTCTGATAAATATGACCATTAATTCCCAATTGACTTTTTAGTTTAGAAGCCTGTGCTACGTGCTGTGTGAAGCAGTTTCCTAGAGAGCTTGCTCCACGAGTCTCAGATTCTCTGGGCACTGTCAGAGCTAGGTTGGAATGGGCCCAGGTGCAGAAGAGGGACTGGGGCCCTCTCTCTCCCCCTCCCAGCAGCAGGAGAGTACTAGGGAGTGTGGGCCTTGGTGCAACTGCACTGCCTGTGCCTATACACCTGGTATACATCTGGAGTAGGCATAGCTGGTATCCCGCAGACCCGCCAGCACCAGAAGCAGAGCCAGCAGTGCCATGGGGTGCTGACCACATTCACACCTGACAGCAGCAAAGTGGAAAAAAGACACCTGCAAGCCAAAGATGTGGTGGGGGCAGTGGCGGTGGGCCCTCCAGGACAGCAGGGGAAATGCCCTGCCTGGCCTCCAGGGCTTTTGTGGCCGCCAGCGGCAGCTTAAAAAAACAACAGCTGCATCAGCATTGCGCTGAAGACCTTCTGAAGGTCTCTGCCTCGCTAAACAAGGTTCTTTGATGTGGCTCTGCACATTCTCACTGGTTGTGTGCATGCACGTGCACACAACCGGTGACTCACCTAAGGAAGTCTTCAGGGTCAAAAGGGAGGCATTCTCCCTTTATGCGGAGTGGGCGGCTAGAAGAGCTGTCCATTCCGCATAAAGGGACCCTGAAATGCAAGAGTGCCACAGGGGGCACTCTTGCATTGCAGGGGCCGGGCAGGGGGAAAGTTCATATGGGGGCGCCCAATAGAGGTGCCCCTGGTATGAACTAAGAGCTGCGCATACGTCAGCAGCTCCCAGCCCCCTGCACAGGCTGCGGCCCAGCCTGTACAGGGGGCTGGGAGCTGCTGACATACGCAGCTCTTAACCTCCCCTAGTCCCTTCCTCCCTCCCTGCTAGATTCCAGCAGGGAGGGAGGAAGGGACTCGAGGAGACTAAGAGCCTCCTCGAGTCCCCCCTGGATGCAGGCAGTGGCGCTAAGGACCAGGGGCGGCTGATGGGTTTTGATGTTGGAGGGGCACTGGGGCAGTGAGGCCAGTGGGCCTAGGGGTGGAGCTAAGGGACAGTAGGCGGAACCAGGGGGAGGGTAGGTGGAGCCAGGGCGTGTGTGTGTGCGTGCGTGTGTGTGTTGAAGGACTCCACTCCTGGCATTGTTCTAAAATGAATACACACCTACATAGGCATCTTGGCTCTTTTTAGGGAGTTGGCATCTGTCGTTTGGCTTCTCACCATCCTGCAGTATGGCCAGTTGGACCATTGGGTTCATTGTTACCTTTATTTTAGGTGTCTCGGTATCCTTTGCCTCTTCTTCGCCTCCTCCTGTCACTCAGTCTGCTTGCAACAATTCATCAGTGTGTTATCCCAGGTAGCAATCATGACCCTTGCAGGAAGCACCTGCAAGGGTCATAATTACTGCTACTGGAGCACTAATCTGAAGAAAGGAACAATAAACTGAAGTGAATTTTGAGGGGGGTTTTCTAATGCAAAATAGCCAAAATTCAACTAATTTCAAGGGTAGACAAAAGAGAAAAAAAAATTCTACTCTCAGTTCCCACATTCCCTTCATCTCAAGCACAGACAGAAGATTTTTATTCACACATTGTTCAAACATGACTTGCCTGGAAAAGAAACATGTTTTTCTGAATCAGAAGAACAAGCCATTTTATAAATATATTTCTTTAACTTAAAATCTGGTTCTCTGGTTTAGTCTTGAACAGTGGGAGTAGTTTGGCGAAGTAGGCAACATGTGGGGCTCAGTATGAGAATGGCCTCCCAGAGATAGGATTTGCAGTTACGTTACAGTGTGGAGAACGGGGTCTCAAGTGGGAGGAAGGATCCTGTTGTCTGGAGGAGAAATGTGTCAGACAGGACCTCATGTGGGAGAGAAGGGGGTGGGAAGCAGAGACAAGAGAAGGGATGAGAAGAGATGAAGATATTGGAGGAGCTAAGAGGAAGTCTCAGGCTAGGGGCTAGATGTGCAGAGGTGGGTTTGCAGGCCGGATATATAGGGAAAGGTGGTTTCAGGCAGGAGGTATGGGGGAGGGGTGTTTCACAGGATGGAGCGTCTCTCCAGCTGGGGAGGGAGGTATGGGAAGAGTGGTGGGTCTTGAAGGATGGCGGGTTTCATACTGGGGACAAGTTGTAGAAGAGTGGTCTCGCAGAGTAGAGGATCTCAGGTTGGGAGGGGAGGTATGGGGGTGGTGGTCTCACAGGGTAGAGGGTCTCAGGGTGGAAGGTATTGGGGCAGGGGTGGTGTTATGCAGGGAGGGTCTCTCAGGCAGGGGGTGGGAGGTATGGGGGAAGGGTGTTCGTGGAGGATGGAGGGTATTGGGGTGGGAGATAGAGGGGGAAAGTGGTCTCAAACAGTGGAAAGTTTCATATTGGAATGAGATGTGGGAAATCTTACGGGGGGGAAGGTTAGGGGGTGGGAGGTATGAGGGATGGTCTCACAAGGTGGAAATTCAGGGTAGGGATGGGAGACATGGACAGTCTCAAAGAGTGGAGGGTTTCAAGGTGAGGGTGAGATGTGGGAGTGTTGAGAAGTCAGCACTTCTACCTTTGTGGCCAGGACAATGGAGTCAGGCTGGGAAGATGGCCTGGCCTCAGTGTCTGAGTTGAACAATGAGGTCTTAAGACAGACAGTGTAAGGGTTAATTTTGTGGAAAGAAATAGAGGGAAAATAGCATGAAATAGATTTTTGTTTGGAAGTAGCTCCTTGTAAAAAGGGAGTGTGTGCCTGGTACAAAGAATCTGATATATATTGTATACTCACACCTAATAATTAATGGTATTATATGTTATAAGTTTAGAGTAAGAAGCTGACATGAGCAGAGAGAATTATGGGAAAAGAGAAAACTTAACTGTATGGGAATCTTATCACCTAATTTGTAGACTCAGCAAGAAATGCCTCACTCTTAACGCCCTTTTCCAGATAATTAATGAATACATTAAATAGCACCGGTCCCAATACAGATCCCTGAGGCACACCACTTTTTACATATCTCCATTGCAAAAACTGACCATTCAGTCCTACTCTTTGCTTCCTATCCTTTAACGAGTTACCAGTCCATAGTTAGACACTACCTCCTATCCCATGACGTTTTAATTTTCTCAAGAATCTTTTATATGGGACCTTATCAAATGCTTTCTGGAAATCCAGGTACACTATATCTACCAGGTCTCACTTGTTCACATGCTTATTTACACCCTCAAAGAATTCCAACAGATTAGTGAGGCATGACTGGGGACACAGGCTCCTTCCCCTCTGCTTTCAAGCATGCCACTGTCTCCCCCATCCTCAAAAAGCCCACCCTGGACCCATCTGACCCCTCTAGTTACCGGCCAGTCTCCCTCCTTCCCTTTGCCTCAAAGCTTCTGGAACGTGTCGTCTACTCCCGCTGCCTGGACCTCCTCTCTGCCAACTCCTCCCTGGACCCTCTCCA
>QEPC01006398.1:1421293-1465909 GCA_003113815.1 Sphenodon punctatus
CCTTACCTCTCGGACCTAATCTCCCTATGCACTCCTGCACACGCTCTCCGCTCTTCCTCTGTCCCCTCCCTCACTCTCCCTCATTTCTCCTGCTCACCTAACCGCCTTCGACCCTTCTCCCTCGCTGCCCCCCATGCCTGGAACTCCCTCCCTACCCACATCCACCTTGCCCCCTCCCTCCGCTCCTTCAAATCCCTCCTCAAGACCCACTTTTTCCTCGCCGCCTTTCCCAATGCCTGCTAGTCGTTCCCATATACCTACTGTCTGCCCTCCTCTGCAGACTGCTGCAACCAACCTGATTGTAACCAAGCTAAGCACACACACCTGAGACTTTGCATCCGCTTGTATGTTTGTTGTTCTTCTCCCCTGTCTCTCCCACTGTCCCCTCTCCCCGTCTCCCCCTCCTTGTCTTTTAGATTGTAAGCTACAGGCAGGGACCGTGTCTATTTCTGTTCTGTACAGCACCAGGTCACACTACTGGTGCTATATAAATGTTTATAATAAATAATAATAATGACTTACCTTTGCTAAATCCATGTTGACTCTTCCCCATTAAGTCATGTTTATCAACATGCCCAATGATTCTGTTCTTAATAATGGTTTCCACCATTTTGCCCAGCACAGATATCAAGCTTACTGGTCTGTAGTTTCCAGGATCACCTCTGGATCCCTTTTTAAATATCAGGGTTACATGTGCCACCCTTCAGTCCTCGGGTACAGTGGCAGATTTTATTATTATTATTATTATAAGCATTTGTGTAGCGCCAGCTGTGTACCTGGCACTTTACAGAACAATAAGAATGACGTGGTCCCTGCCTATGGCTTACAATCTAATAGACATGGAGGGGGGAGACAAGGAGAGGGGACATAGGGAGAGACAAGGGATAAATAACATTCAAGCGGATGCGAGGTCTCAGGTGCACGTGCTTGGCTTGGTTGTAGTTAGGCAGGCGTCTGCGGGGAGGGCAGACAGTAAATATTAAGAGGAAAGTTCTAACAGGCATTGGGAAAGGCGACAAGGAAGAGGTGGGTTCTGAGGAGGGATTTGAAGGTGCGGAGGGAGGGGGCAAGGTGGATGTGGGCAGGGAGGGAGTGCCAAGCATGGGGGGCAGCAAGGGAGAAGGGGTGAAGGCAGTTAGGGGAGCAGGCGAGACGAGGGAGAGGACAGAGGAGGAGCGGAGAGTGCGTGCAGGAGTGTGTAAGGAGACTAGGGTTGAGAGGTAAGGGGGAGCCAAGTTGTGAAGGCATTTATAAGTGAATACCAGGAGTTTGGGAAGGGGGAGCCAGTGAAGAGACGAGAGGAGGGGCTGCACGTGGTCGAAGCGACGGGCTGAGTGGATGACCCTAGCAGTGGAGTTTTGGATGGAGATAAGGGGGGACAGGTGAGAGCGGGGGAGGCCAGTAAGGAAGAGGTTACAGTAGTCAAGGCGAGAGATGACCATGGCTGCCCCCCATGCCTGGAACTCCCTCCCCACATCCGCCTTGCCCCCTCCCTCCGTACCTTCAAATCCCTCCTCAAAACCCACCTCTTTCTCACCGCCTTTCCCAACGCCTGCTAGCTTTCCTTCAGTATTTACTGTCTGCCCTCCCCGCAGACTCCTGTCTAACTACAACCAAGCCAAGCACGTGCACCTGAGACTTTACATCTGCTGAATGTTACTTATCCCATGTCTCTCACTATGTCTCCTCTCCTTGTCTCCTCCCTCCGTGTCTATTAGATTGTAAGCCGTAGGCAGGGGCCATGTCTATCTTATTGTTCTGTAAAGCACCTGGTACTATACAAATGCTAATAATAATAATAAATTATTATATTATAGGTTACAAACTATTTTAGTGATGTTACAAATTATTAATGAGTTCCCTGGAAAAGGGCATTAAGAGTGAGGTGACCAAATTTGCAGATGACACCAAGTTATTCAAGGTGGTTAAAACACGAGCAGGCTGTGAAGAACTGCAACAGGATCTTACGAGACTGGGTGCCTGGGCATCTAAACGACAGATGAGATTTCATGTGGACAAGTGAAAAGCGATGCACATAGGGAAAAATAACCCAAACTATGAGTACACAGTGCTGGGTACTAAGCTAGGAGTTACCACTCAGGAAAAGGATCTGGGAGTGATTGTGGACAATACACTGAAATCCTCAGCCCAGTGTGCAGCAGCAGTCAAAAATGCAAACAGAACGTTAGGAGTTATTCGCAAAGGGATAGAGAATAAAACTGAGGATGTCATAATGTGTCTATACAAATCAATGGTGCGACTGCACCTGAAATATTGTGTGCAGATCTGGTTGCTGCATCTCAAAAAAGACATAGCTGAACTAGAAAAAATACAGAGAAAGGCAACGAGAATGATAAAGGGTATGGAACGCCTTCCGTACAAAGAGGCTTGACAAGCTGGGTCTCTTCAGTTTAGAGAAGACTGAGGGGGGACATGATAGAGGTTTATAAAATCTTGAGTGGTATGGAATGAGTAGATAGGGAACGGTTATTTACCCTCTCAAATAGTACCTGAACTAGGGGACGCCCCAGGAAACTAGCTACCAGCAGATTTAAAACAAATAAAAGGAAGTACATTTTTACTCAATGCATAATTATTATTATTTTTTCAAACTGCTTAACTGAGCCAGACCAATGGTCCATCTTAGCCCAGTATTGTCACAACCTGACACAGCAGCAGGGGTTTCAAATTGGGTCCAAATCCAGCTCTTCAGCAGAGGTCATCCCGGCATGCTACCTGAGACCTCTCCAAGCCCCCAGCAGAGGCCTCCCCAGGTGTGCTACCAGGAATCCTGAAGTGGAGATACCGGGGATTGAGCCTGGGACCTTATATGTGCAAAACACATTCTCGTACCACTTGAGCTATGAAATTTGTTGCCAGAGGATGTTGTCAAGGACAATAGTATACCTGGGTTTAAAAAAGGATGGGATAAGTTCTTAGAGAATAGGTTAATGGCTGTTACCCAAGTGGCTTACGGGATGAACTTCTTATTGTCGGGAGCTGGGAGTGAACAACGGGGAATGGATTGCCCATTGTGACTGCTGGTTCTCCTCCCGTGCGATTGAGATTGGCCACTGTTGGAGGACAGGATGCTGTGCTTGATGGACCATTGGTCTGACTCAGTATGGCACTACTTATGTTCCTAAACAGTGTGTTCCTGAATAACTTCACAAGATAACTGTGTGAAAGATAAAGAAACAGAAGCAACAAACAGCTGACTCCACTCATCTCTCGATGTACTATCAAACCCGCTGTCTCCAGTGACGTGCCTGGCCAGCTCGAACTAGGAACAGTGTGCATGCAGATCGAGTGAGACTAGCTCGGCCTCACACAAGTAGCTTAAAAGATCTGTTAAGTTTCTCTTGAATAGAATTGTTTCCCTGGTTTGCTTTTTGCTAATAAAAGTTACATAAAGAGTGATTTAAAGAAAACACTTTGTGTCCTAGTCAATTCAAAGGCACCCTACTGGACTTTGATAGGGATCCCCAAAAGGGGCCTCCAACAGGGGAGGGAGGTCTCACAGGGTGGAGGATCTTAGGTTAGAGGGTGGGAGCTATGAGGAGGGTCTCACATGGTGGATGATTAAGAGCTATGGGGGCATCTCGCACGGTGTATGGGGTGTCTTGGCAAAGAGGTAGGAAATATGGGGGTTGTCTCACATGGTGGGGGGTTGGGGGAAAGCTATGAGGGGGTCTCGCAGGGTACAGGGGGTATCTTGGTACAGGAAGTATGGGGGAGGGGTGGTCTCACACGGTGCGGGGTTAGAGGGTAATTGCTATGAGGGGGTCTCACGGGGTGCAGGCGGTGTCTTGGGATGGGGAAGTATGGGGGAGGGGTGGTCTAACACGGTGGGGGTTAACGGGTAGTTGCTATGATGGGGTCTCTGTCTTGGGATAGGCAGTATGGGGGAGGGGTGGTCTAACACGGTGGGGGTTAGGGGGTAGTTACTATGAGGGGGTGTCTGTCTTGGGATAGGCAGTATGGGGGAGGGGTGGTCTAACACGGGAGGGAGTTGCTATGGGGGGGGTCTCTCTTGGGATAGGCAGTATGGGGGAGGGGGGTTGCTTTGAGGGGGTCTCGCAGGGTGCAGTCTTGGGGTGGGAGGCATGGAGAAGGGGTAGTTTCATGGGGTGAAGGTGCCCAGGTTAGGGGGCTGGCTCATGGCGGGAGACTGCATGGGCAAGTGGAGCCTCTCTCTGTGGGGCTGGGGGCGGAAGGGATGGAGGGAGAGGCTGGGAGCAGAGCAGGGATTTGGGGAGGAAGGTGCAGGGCAGGGCCCCTTCCGTTAGGGGCTGGAGTCTCGCCGCGCGGGCCGGGGCGGGGCGAGCAGACCGCGCTTGTCATGGCGGCTTGCCGGGAAGAGACGCTGCCCGTGCCCCGGGCCAGGCCCCCTGGCCGCTATTTCTGCACGGCGGGCCGAGGGCTGGAGCCCTTCCTCATGCGGGAGGTGCAGGCCCGGCTGGGGGCTACGCAGGTGAGGAGCTGCCTCCGTCCTCGCTGGGCCCTCCCGGTCCTGGAGCGCTAGCTGGGCTACGCGGGGGTGGATCCTGCTGGGAAGGATCTGCTGTGCAAGCGGGGCTGGAGGCGGCTTGGATCAGGTGCTGTCTCTTGCGCATAGACGGACCCAAGACCCAACGGAGCCCTTTGGCTGCTATTCACAAACTACTTACTCCGGAGTAACTACCCCCAGTGGGTTAGCTACTCCGGAGTAAGTAGCTTGTGGATCGCGGCCCCTGCCGCCTTTGCCCTGTGCTGTCTCCAGAGAGCAAGGCCAGCGTTGCACTGGGGTCATGAATGGGCAGTGATGAAGAAGAGACACAGGATCAGGATCCAGACTTGGAGGCTGGATTGCGTTCTGGGTCAAGGCCCAACTCCGCCTTGACCTCAGGAGTCTGGCCTTCTCTACCGTGGCAGCGCTCATCCTGCCAGTAAAGCATCTTTGGATTGTGTTCCCCCATGCCCTTTTCCCAAGGGAGACTGGGTGACAATTGGGAGAGTAACACTGATGGGTCAAAGCCACACAGAAAAGGTTAAAGTTTTAGGTTGCAATCCTTGACCATTGAGGTCCACCAGAGTTTGGTCATCGATTCAATAATAGGTTCAGGCTAAACCACTTAGGCAAAAGTTCCCAAACTATGGGTGGTTACCCAAAGTGATACGTGATCATTTGCACAGCACTGTTACTGTCTGGAGTTGCAGGAATTATACTTGAGCTGCTTTTAAACGAGGTGCTGAAAAGCGCCTCCTGAGCCCCGCGTTGAGACTAAAGTCGCGCAGAGAGCGTTTACACGCTCCCCGTGCTGCTGGAAGTGACGTGCTCCCCGTTGTCGGCAGTGGCGGCTGGAGATACGGTGCTTTGAAGAGGCGAGTTCTGAAAGCCTGAGGCTGCTTTCGCACCTTACAAAATGGGCTATTATAATAACGAGATAATACCGAGTATTATCATTCCACAATTTTTTGTAAAGTGTGAATGCACTAGTCCCCTTTTATGCTGGAAGATCTCGGGTCATTGTAAAAGCCATATTTGGTAGCTCTTACAATGACCCAAGATCTCACAACATAAAAGGGGAATAGGGCATTCACACATCACAAAAATTGTGTAATTATAATACCCAGTATTATCTCAAGTTATTATAATATCCCATTTTGTAAGGTGTGAAAGCAGCCTGAAAAGTGAGGCTTTCAGAACGCGCCTCTTCAAAGCACCGCATCTCCAGCCGCTGCCGGCAACAGCGAGCACGTAACTTCCGGCAGCGCGGGGCGAGTGTGTAAACACTCCCCACGTGGCTTTTCTCTCAACGCCTCGTTTTCAGCGCCTCGTTTAAAAGCGGTGTTAGTCTTGCATCCAGATGATCAAATCACTCTGCTGGCACAAGCACCACTTCAATGAGACTTGGATAGCAGACTGCTCTAATGGTCAGGCTGCCAAGAGCCCAGCCTGAGTCCGCAACCTCAAAACTTTGTCATTGGGAGTAATCGTACTCAAGTTGCTTTATATTTGATGATTTCAGGATTGTGGACTGATTTGTAAAAGTTGGGTCTGAGAAACCCACACCATAAACATCTTGGTTTATCAGTATGATGGAACTTTCCATTTGGTCATCCCCGGGCAGCCATTTGGATGGAGCCAAAATCATGACCTTCCACCAGGTTTTAGTTCCTGATGTGAGGATGTCCAACAGCATGGCATGGTGCTTCTGATGTGAGGATGTCCAGCAGCATGGCATGGTGCTTCTGATGTGAGGATGTCCAGCAGCATGGCATGGTGTTTCTGATGTTAGGCAGTCCAGCAGCATGGCATGGTGTTTCTGGTAAACCTTTTTCAGACTTGTTCTTCTTTGTTAGGTGGAGTACATTTCAGGAAAAGTCTTCTTCACCACCAATTCAGAGCTGAGTAAGTTGAAGAAGCTAAAATCTGGAGAACGATTATTTTTACTGCTGAAAAAACATCCTCCATTTTCTCTCTCTAGAAATAAAGGTATGGTTTATCTTCTTTCTCTCTTAACCTCACCTCTTCTAGCCTACTCATGAAATATGAATTCAAAGCACAGTTGAAAGTCTGCCTTGGAAAATAATTGCTTGATTGCTTTCACAAGCCATGGATTTAATTAAACAATAATAAGGCTTATGCAAATGCAGCTTCACTGTGATTCTAAAAAGGATTACTTTTTTTTTAGAATCCTACAAAGGACCTCCCAAGTCATCTAGTCCAATTTTCTGCCCCAAGGCAAGATAACTTGAACCTAAAGCACCCCTGGCAGATTCCTGTCCAGCCTTTTCTAGAAAAGCTCCAGTGAAGGAGATTATAAGATTAGCACCTAACTGCAACCATAGTTAAGGTTCTCTACAATTTTTCCATTGTAAAAGTCCTTTTTAGTTGTTTAGAAGTGATTTCCAGGTCCTGTTTCCATGTAATGTGAAAGTGAATCCTTGGAAAGCTTGAGGAAAAACAATACAGGTTTTGGGATAGCGGGAGAGTGAGGAAAGAAAATACAGTTATGCCATTTAATTTTGTCTTTTCAAATATCAGAAGCAATTGCTAATTGCTTTTTTTTTTTAAAGTTCAGCCACTAGAGAAGGACTTTGCATTTTGCCCAGCAGTTCAATAACTGTGGGTTTGCTGCAGCAGCATTAGCAGTGTACTAGGTAGCAAAGCTTTGAGGGATCCATACTTAGTTCAGAGCTGGGCTCTGGTCCTCTCTGTACTCTTGTGTCCCCTTCTCTTGGCTTACTTGGGAAATGACGGAGCAGCTCCTAGTTCCATACCTTGAAGGGCAAGCTGTTGGTTGAAAACAAAAAGTGTACAGCAGGGGTGGGAACCTCAGGCCTGGGGGCCAAATGTAGCTTGTGGCAAGTTTTTGTGCGGCCCCTTTCCAGTTCCTCGATCTGGCATGTGATTCAGTTCCTGTTGCCAAGCACTGAAAAACTGAGCCCAGGGAGAAGGGAGCAGAGTTGAGGGCGTGCACACTAGAGTAGGGGATGGATACATGGCACAGATCCATGATCTGGGCCCCCCTTTTCTGGAGTGCGCCCTTTAATGCCCCCGCCTCCAACTTCTGTGCAACCCTTGTGCTAATTTTCAAAGTGACCCCTGGGAGGGAAAAGGTTCCCCACCCATGGTGTAAAGGAAACAGTGAGTGGAAGAGAGATTCACGCCTCCTGTTCCACTGCTGAGTGAACAGCCAGAAGGATACAAGAGATCTGTTACTCACTCAAAGGGCTATCCTGTGGGGCTAATGAGAAGACTGCCCCCTGCAGTCCAAGCTTGGGAAGGAATATGTCCCATCTATCTCCTTCCCTGCCCTCTGCTTTGATGACTATGGAGTTAAATGAATCCTATTTTGCTACAGATGTGAATTCTGAGTTTTTATAAATGTCCACCCTCTGGGCTGTTGGCCTGGCCCACTTCTCTCCACTCGGTCCTCCATATCTCTCCATGGCAAGTCAGGGAAAAAGGAGTGCCACCCCAAAGGTACTCTACTTCTGCCGGAGACAGGGAATATGTTCGTGAAGAATTTGGCAGTGTGATCTCTTAATTCAACGTTAGGGTTGTGGAGCTAAAATCTTCAGTTGTCATGAAATGCTGCAAATGCAGGACTCTGAACTCTTTATCCCCTTTGTGGGGATCCATTATATTACATTGTGCTATTATTGTTTGTTTATTATTATTATTATAATTAAAAAATGTTGCATAAAGTAATTCAGTAGGGGCGGGCCCGGTATCAGTACCGGTACACCGGATTTTACCGGTTACCGGTTTCACAAAAACCGGATTCCCGGATTGAATCCGGTATACCGGTACCGGATTTATTGCATTTATTTCAATGGGGCGCTGTGTCCCCATTGAAACCAATGCAATCAATTAAAATAAATTCCCTCCCCCTCCCAGGCTGCGCGGGTGGAAGGGGGGACACCCCCCACCCACCCTGCCCAGCCTGGCTTTTTGTTGTAAAAGATAGATGCAACAGAGTGAGACCCCGAGGCGAGCCCCCCCCCCACCACCAGCGGCCGCGGCGTCCCCGCAGCCGCAGGTAAGTATGACCCGATCCCTGGGGGGGGTGGGGGTGTTTAACACCCCCACCCCCCCCAGGGATCACCCCTACAGCGCGCTTGCCGCTTACCTTGGGGAGCTCCGGCGGCGGCGGGCGGCCCGGCGGCTTCAGCGCCGGCTGTGGCTGCCGGCTTCAGGACGTTCTAGGCCTTCCGGTGAAACCCGGAAGTGCACCGGAAGGCCTACAGCGTCCTGACGCCGGCAGCCACAGCCGGCGCTGAAGCCGCCGGGCCGCCCGCCGCCGCCGGAGCTCCCCAAGGTAAGCGGCAAGCGCGCTGTAGGGGTGATCCCTGGGGGGGGTGGGGGTGTTAAACACCCCCACCCCCCCCAGGGATCGGGTCATACTTACCTGCGGCTGCGGGGACGCCGCGGCCGCTGGTGCTGGGGGGGGGGCTCGCCTCGGGGTCTCACTCTGTTGCTGTTCTATCTTTTACAACAAAAAGCCAGGCTGGGCAGGGTGGGTGGGGGGTGTCCCCCCTTCCACCCGCGCAGCCTGGACTCGGGGAGGGTTTTTTTTAAAAAAAACTGTTTGGCTGGGGCTTTAATTTTTTTTACATTGCAGCCATTTAAAAATGGCTGCAATGTAAAAAAACCGGAACACTGAAATCCGGTACCGGGCCGGAATACCGGGGCCGAATCCGATAATGCCGGTACGCCCGATACCGGCATTATCGGATGCCGGATTGTACCGGTTTCCCACCCCTATAATTCAGTACAATTTTGCACATAAGTGTACACAAAGTATGCCAAGTAGCAGGAAGCTGAGTTAATGTTCTTCGTTTAGGATTTAACATGGCATTTCCAGACCATTCAGAGCTTAGCAGTGTAGTCCTAACGACTCATTAATAAGCAGATAATGCAGTTTCTGCAAAACATAGCTCTTTTCATTAAACAGTTTAAGGAAATAGATGTCTAATGTTCCTAAAGATACACTTGATTGCTTTCAATTATTAAAAGTAAATTGCATATTAAAAATGTTAACAGAGTGTACTAATGCTTAGATCGATTCTAGGAAGAACATTAAATGAGATTCAAACGCTTGTAAACGCGGACCCCAGATGCTGGCTGGATGCTGTCTCTGAGTGGAGAAGCCTTCATGGAAATGAAATGAAACAAGAAAATGCATCTCCAGAATATCTAAGTCCCCTCAAAAGAAAATTGGAAGAGGAAACAAATAGCCAAAATAAAAGGCAGAAGAGAGAACAAATATTGGAGACTGTTCCTCCTGAATGTCAAGCGGAAAAGATATGTGACATACCAGAGGTGCACAAGGGCAGCTTGGCTGAGAGCAGAACCTCTTTAGAAGAGACTCCTGAGGCCAATCGTGAGAAATCAGTAGAAAGGAATGGCGGCCTCGGTTTCACTTTCCGAGTTTCTTGTCGCTGTAGTGGAGCAATTGCAAGAGCATTTACCTCACAGGTATGCCGAGTACTAACGTTTCTAAAGGCTGCAGGGAGAAGTATACATTTTACAGGCAAAATGTTTCGTAATTAAGTTACAACCTTTTGTTTTTGATGCGGGGCCTGTTTTATCCACTAGGATTTCGGAGTGCTGGTGACCCTAATGCCTCAGATTGCGGTGGTGGCCGCCTTGCCATCAGCATGAAACAGGCTTGTGTCTCGCCACAAACAGGGAGGGATTGAATTTTGGTGTCATTGCAAACTTGTTCTTGACTCTCAGACAGGAACAATTCAAGTTAGGGTAAATATGACTAGTAACATTTCTTCTGGAAATAATACCAAAATTATTTATGGTAATGAAGCTGTAAGTAAGTTGTTTATTACTGTGCGGGCATCAAGCCATAACAGTGTCAACAAAAATATAAAACACATACGGAATACATAACGAAGCAAGCAGCTGCATTTCTGAATCCAAATGCAAGGCAGCGGTATCTAGAGATAAGACATGCCACTTGGAGTCAGAACAATGGTCCATTGAGCCTAGCATCCCAGTGGCAGCTTTGATTGCTTCAGAGAAGTACACAACAGGTCACAATTGAGTGATCCTCTCTACGCCTGCTCAAATTATTAGCATGTTGTGGGCATCGTCTCAGGATTTCCTCAGCATCATCTCATGTTGTTCCCATAAAGCAGGGATGGCCAAGAGGTAGATCATGATCCACTGATGGATCACAAGCTACTCTCCAGTAGATCACAGTGTGGAGAGTGGAAACAACCCCTCAGATATCACTTGGGGGGGGGGGAGGGCGGAAGAGTGCGACTGGTGCTCCCAGGGAGTCTCTCTGTAGATGAGGACTAGGAGACCATCTTCAGTGTGGCAGGGAGGGCGCTCTCTGAGAGGAGTTCTCCTCTCCACTTCTGAGACCAGTTGCTGAGGGTGCCCTAGAGCTGAGACCCAGCAGGTACGATCCAGGCCTGTAGTACTGGAGCTGAGATCACCTGAGCTTGATGCCTGGATAAACATGGCCGCCCCTGCCCTGCTCTAAAGCCATGCTGTCTAGAGCAACTCAACAGGATGAGATCAGTGGCTCCAGTCTTAGGATAGGCTGCACAATCAGGAGTCCCTGACAAGTCCATCAAGGGGAGGTTTCATTTTGGCTCTTTAATGTAACTCTGTTTATGTTTGCTAAGAAATGGTTCTCATGAATTGAACAGTCACATAGCTGTGTGGAACAAAACAAACTCCTTTTGTTATTTTAAACGTTTACAGCAGACAAGTTGGAGTAGGATGGATGTATTGAGGTGTTAGGAACACAGGCGTTTTGTTGGTTCTGCATTAAGCTGCCTAGCCTAGTAAAATGGGTGAATATTGTCCATGTGTAACATAGAGACACTGGGAAAGAAGCCAGTTGAGTGTTTTGACATAAATGACTGAAATTGTGCAAGTGAAGTCCAGTTGTATTTTGACAAGTAACTGTAACAAGTGACATTCTTAGTCGATGTGTTTCTATTAGGTCCATAAATGGCTACTAGTCAAATTGGTCAGGGGACAAGATTCCTGACTGTTGGGGGCTGGGAACGGATCGCTACATTGTGACCTGTTGTGTACTTCTCTGAAGCAATCAAAACTGCCACTGGGATGCTAGGCTCAATGGACCGTTGTTCTGACACCAAGCGGCATGTCTTATCTTCTAGATTAGATACCTCTGCTCTGCATTTGGATTCAGAAATGCAGCTGCTTGCTTCATTACCATAAATAATTTGGTTCGTTTTTGTGCAGTTCTTTCATTACTACTAGGACGGCATCAGAAACACAGCTAAGGGGCGGGGAGGGAGATTCTGTTTCTTGTGCATAATCAGTATATTTGTACTAAGCTGGAGGCAGTGACATGACTGTAAACAGCTGTTCTCCTGGGGTTTGCTCAGGAGTAAGTACACCAAGAACACTTGTACTAGTTCAGCTGTCATAGCTTTATTTAAAACATGGAATACTAACCAGAGCAGGGGTGGGGAACCTTTCCCTTCCCAGGGGCAACTTTGAAAATTAATCCAAATTCTGAGGGCCACGTAGAAGCTGAGAAGGGGCACGCTCAGGAAGAGGAGGGTCCCTATCCTGCTTCTGTGCAATGGATCTTTCCCCTCTCCTTGTGTACATGCCCTCATCTCTCCTCTGTTATCCTGAGCTCAGTTTTTCAGTGTTTGGTGGTACAGGCGAGGGCCAGATCCTGGAACTGGAAAGGGGCCACATAAAAATTAGCTGCGGGCCATGTTGGGATCCCTGTTTCTAAAGTCTGCATCCTATAGGGGCCTAGTTTGTCCTGCAGACAACACACATTAGCGGTCACATTAGTGGTAACAACGTGCAAGAGGGAAAGTGTTTTGTTGGAGCATCGGAGCTTCTAGGTTTATAATTAACCAGTAAAATATTTTTAGCAATTAAATTTTTAGACTTATGTTCCAAAACAGAACCATCCTTTTAAGAAGTCGAAGGCAGCATACTGATTACCTCTTTAGAGTAATTACGTCTGCACCGTACTCTGTAATCAAAACTTGTTGAATTTGAAATGTGGCACTAGGATACATTTCATGAGACTAACTCTCTGCCTCGTATTGCAAATGCCTAGCTAGGTGTTACTTAATGCCACATTATGATTTGTGGGGCCAATCCAAGGTCCGCACACATGCACTGTGCATGCGTGCAATGCCCATGGTGCGCTCCAGTGGTGGGGAAACTCTTTTGATCTGGGGATCACATTGACAATTTGCAAATTGTCTGGGTGCCCATATTAAAACCAATTATTTTGGAGGAAAGGTAATTTTTTTATGGAACCATTTCCATATAGCCAGCAGAGGTGCAAAAGATTAGGGCTCTTCAGCTTAGAAAAAAATATGATTGAGGCAGGATATGATATTGGTTTTTAAAATCCTGAAGGGTGCCTAGAAAATGACTAGGGAGTTGCTAGTAATTATTTCCCACAGGGATCTCCTCTTGGACTATCAGCTGTGACTATGTGGTTAGATCCACACCTCAACCACCAGGAGACAGACTTCAGTTTTTCTGGAGCATCCTCAGTGGGGATCTGACCCTGTGTACTCCAGTCAATTGCCTGCCTCTGTAGCAGCAGGATGCAGACTTCGTCCTCTGTCCAGGAGGAAATCTCTTCAAATTTGGATAGGACCTCTAGGGCTCGCTTTCATTCATCCTGGAGTTTCTTCCCAGTGCTAGGGAGGGGATCTCCAGACCTGGTGCTCCGGTTACCAGGGGTTCCAGAGACCAGCAGAGTCCGGCTGCCAGCAAGGCCCGCTAGAACTTCCCCAGCCGCGGAGACAGTGGTAGTAGAGCAGTGGCGGCAGCAGCTCCCACTGCCGGAGGAAGCGCCTCAGCAGTGGCTGTTTTTTGTGCCTGAACCTGCCGGGGAGGCGGTCCCAGATGGAGGTGCAGATGGAGCAGCCCCCTTCCCCCACTGAGAAAGGGTGGGTGGCAGCCACAGTGGGGAGAAAGAACAGGCCATGGGCTGCTCAAGCGGCGAGGAAAGTGAAACTGAAAGGAGCGCGCGGCTCCTCTTTCCCGCCCGACGTAGCCTGCACCCGGGATTCCAGCACCGACTCCTCAAGAGAGGAGCAACTACCAGTAAGGCTCCGTAGGCCCTCTAGGCCAGTCACAGACACATGCTTGTCCTAAAGGAGATATTAAGGTCCTTACAGAACCTCAAGAGAGAGGCCCCCTCTTTCCCGAAAGCAAAGCCCCTGAAAAGGAAAACTCCTTTTAAGGGTGCCTCACAACCCAAGGGAAAGGGGGAATGCCCTATCTATGGGCAAGTGGGGAGAAAAAAAGGGGGCCCCTGGACTTCCCCATCCCCTCAAACAAACAAAGGTGGTTCCTCCAAACAGGACCTGGATTTGAATTCTGGCCATGAGGGTCTTGCCCCCAGAAAATGCCCTAAACGCAAAGCTAGGCCCAGGAGACCTCAGGCGGAGACCTCCCAAGAGGAGGATAGTGGGAACAAGTCTTCTAAGGACCCCAACAGGGAATTGTCTATAAAATATACAGATGAGATGTTTGACTTGGATTGCATGGCCGTGAAGCTAAAGGAAAAGGAAGCAAAATATGGCTCCTCTGATGGATCAGAGGAAGAGTCTGACAGAGATTATATCCTGAAAGCCCATCTCAAAAGATAAAGGGATGCTTCTTGACAAGACTTTTGAAAGGATTATTAGGGCTGAGTGGCAACATCCATCTAGAGCATTTAAACTCAACAAGATGTAGGAATCCCTATATTCTCTGTTCAAAAATAAGGAACCTATGCTGGCCATTCCAAAAGTGGATGCTGCAGCAACTTCCTTAGCCAGGAAGTCTGTATTCCCAACCGAGGGAGGCTGTTTGCCCTCACATACAGCCTTCGCAGGAATTTTGATGAGATAGCAGCAGTTGTAAAAATGGCCACCTTCTCTTTGTATTTTACTAGAGCAACGATGCTCTGGATGGATGGGGGAAATCCCCTGAGACTTTTCCAGAAAGGACTAGGACCCTGGCCACTAGAATAAACTTGGCATATTTCTTCATAGCTGACTCCATCATTGATATTCTTTCCTGGGCCTCAAAGACAGTGGCCTCGACTGTGGCAGCACGCAGACGCCCGTCTAAGGTCCTGGAAAGGTGACAGTGCAGCAAAGAACACCCTAATAGGGGTCCTCTTCTAGGGAACCAAGTTATTCGGGGTCTGTTTGGACAAAGTCCTAGAGGACGCCTCAGATAAAAGTAAAAAGCAGACCCTACAAAGTGTTTCTGTTCCTAAACGCTCCTTTTGAGATTTTTCCCTCAGGAAACTGGTTATCCCAAGTGTAACTACCATGCTATCAAACCTTGGCAGCACAAATATAAGGTCCCCTGAAACAAACCAAAGGGAATGAGCCATGCCTCACATCCCAAAGACTGAGGAGCAGCATCCAATGCAAAGACTGATGCATGACTATTCCTCTTTCCCTCCAGGAGAACCCACCTGTCTGGGGGGAAGGCTGTCTGAGTTCGCAGACGCATGGAGAGCAGCGACGGATGACTCCTGGGTGAAGGAGACTGTATGTGCAGGCTACACAATAGAATTTTGTCGGTTCCCTCCACCTTTCCTCTGTGTGTCTCCAGTGTCGAAAAAACCCCGGGAAAACACAAGGCAATGCTGAGGGAGATACACCGGTTTCGGAAAATCAGGGCAATAGAGCTGGTTTCAGAAAACGAAAAAGGGTCGGGTCTCTCTTCTTAGTCCCAAAAATGTCAGAAGGGTGGAGAGCGGTACTCAACCTGAAATGCCTGAACAAGTTTGTCAGAGCAAAGAAATTCAAGATGGAGACACTCTTTTCCATCTGCTCCGCGATTGGCCAAGGGGAATGGCTGACTTCTCTGGATTTGAAGGAGGTGTATCTCCGTGTGCCTATCCATCCAGCTCGCAGGAAATGGTTGAAGTTCCTTTGTGCCATAGAACATTGACAATACAGGGCCCTCCCATTCGGACAGCCTTCTGGCCCTAGTTTCAGGCCTCCTAGACCTAGTTTTGTGTCCAGGGCATTTTCTGTGGGTGAAACCCTCATGGCCTCCTCTCCGAGGACTTTCACAAAAGTTCTCATTCTGTTAGTGGCTAATCTTTGGAAGAAGGGCATTTGGATTCACCTGTACTTGGATGACCTTCTCATTCGATCGACATCCAAGGAGCAGGTGCTCAGGGATGTAGCCAGGATCATCCAGTACCTGGAAGTGCACGGCTTCATAGTGAACCAGAAGAAGAGCCATCTCATGCCCACGCAGAGACTGGAACACCTGGGAGTGGTGTTAGACACTTTGGCGCACAAGTTGTCCATCACCAGACCACGATAAGACAAACTGTGGGAGCTGATAAGGCAGGTCCAGGAGAGTCAGTGTCGTCATCTGAAAACACTGGCGAGTCTCCACAGGCTCATGATATCCTGCATGAGACACCTGGAGTGGTCACGGTTCCATGCGAGACCCCTGCAGCAGCTCCTCCAGCTGTTCCAAGATCAGTTAACCGGAGGCCTCAATCCTTGGGTGCCAGTGTCCAAGCTAGTGAAGTCCTCCCTTTCCTGGTGGTTGGAGGGCAATTGCTTCAACCACGGACCCCTCAGGGTTGTGATTACAACCAATGCAAGCCTGTTCGGGTGGGAAGCACACCTGCAGCACAAGACAGCCCAGGGAACTTAGTCGCTGCTGGAGCGAAAGTGCAGCATCAACTGGCTAGAATTCAGAGCGACGTTTCTGGCCCTCAAAACCTTTGAATCTGACGTAGAGGGAACTCACGTGATGGTGTTCACGGACAATGTGACCGCAAAAGCATACACGAATCACCAAGGCTCCCGGTCCCTGAACCATCAAGCCACTCTGATGTTCGCATGGGTGGAGAATCATCTCACGTCGCTCAGGACCCTTCACATGCAGAGAAAGATAAATGTTTGAGCGGACTAGCTGAGCAGACGGATGGTGGATCCGAGAGAGTGGTCTTTGAATGAGGTGGCATTCCAGCAGATGGTCTTGGCATTCGAAAACCAGTCATGGACTTGTTCGCGACAAGGGAAGACGCAGAAGTTCGACGCTTCATGTCGCGCCACCCAAAGATGTAGGCAGTGGCACAGGATGTCCTGAACCAGCCATGGCCCAGGGGACTCCTGTATGCATTCCAGTTGTTTCCAGTGATCACAAGAACGATAGCAAAGTCGTGTCAGGACTGAGCGTGACTGATCCTGGTCACACCCTTTTGGTCCAGAAGACCGTGTTTCGCAGATCTTCAGCAACTAAAAGCAGAGGAGCCGGTAAGGCTTCACGTCACTCCAGACCTGCTCTCTCAAGGCCCAATCCACTACGACAACCTGGATATGCTGAAACTGACAGTGTGGAAGTTGAACAGGGAGCGCTGAGAACTTTGGGTTATTCCTTGGCAGTGGTGGATACCCTGATGCAAGTAAGGAGACAAGCCACGCAGTGGCTATATTAATGCACATGGAGGGTCTTTGTTCACTGGTGCTCTCGCAGGAAACTCCGCCCTCTGAAAGCTAAAACCAAGACTATCCTCGAGTTTTTGAAAGAAGGTCTAGCAAAAGGTCTGAAACGGAACATGTTAGCTAGGCAGGTGGCTGCTTTGAATAACGTCCTGTCCTGTGTGAGGGGTTATAGCATTACTAGACATCCACATGTGAAACAGTTCCTGAAAGCAGCTAAGCAGATCTCCCCTCTGGTGGTTCATTGCTTTCCCTCTTGGGATCTAAATTTAGTGCTAAATGCGCTTGTTGGGACTCCTTAAGGTGGCCTTTTTAGTTGCTATTACCTCAGCTCAACGTGTGTCTGAGCTAGGGGCACTTTATATGGAGCCTAATTCTTGTTCTTTTAGAGACAATTCGATGGGCTTGCAGCCAGATGCTGCCTTCCAGCTGAAGGTGGGTACTGTTTTCCATAGGAGTCAGGAAATTGTGTTACCCTCTTTGTGTTCCTTCCAACCCTTTCTAGAAATATAAGAAAGGAATTCCATGCGAGCTGGAAGGGTGAGTGTTGTGAGAATGTTCGAAGCCATCTCAAAGAACCTTGTTTAGAAGGTAGCAACCTTCTGTTCTTCTTGTGGCTCCTCACATAATATTTTTACATGGCTGCCGGGTGGGGGGTCCGTGGGCGCGCCAGTGCATGGGTGGGGCATGCACACTGCTGCACACGCATCCCCACTCACCCACCACTCATCCACACCCACATAGTAACCACCGGTTGTTCCGTGCATGGGGATGAGTGGGGGGGTGCATGAGGATGCGTGTTAGGTGCGCGTGCACGTACCCCCACTCGCTATGGGCGTGTGCATCGCATCGTTCACACAGGGCTCCCCTACCCATGAATACACAGAAATTTGCGTGTTCATGGCTGGGAGAGGCCCGTGTAAAAAGGGCCACATTCTCACAACTGTCTTACTTATACTATCTTAGGTAGGAATTTAGGATGTAAAGCAATATCTATTCTGTCTTGGAAAATAAGTCTGCAAATATGGTTCTGAGATTATTATGGCTGTTATTTCACTAACTCTTCTTAATGAAGTAATTGCCAACAGGAATACTGTCTTTAAACCCGCATCCCCATAACCAGTTCATTTGCGCCCCCATATAATCAATTTGCGCTGCCCTGTGGGCACAAATTAAATGGTTATGGGTGGGGGCAGCGTGAATAGATTATGGGGGCACAACTGAACTGGTTATATGTCTCTTTTCATGGCATAATGCACTTAATAAGCTAGCTGCATTTTGGGTGTCATGTGCGTTTGCTAGCAGCACCTCTGGACTGGTTGCACCGCTTGCGTGCACAAGGCACAGGTGGCACCGGCAGCAAGAAGCAACAGGCCCTGGAGGCCAGACTGGCTAAGCTCAAACCACACACACCCCCAGTAAGGCAGTGGACGCAGTCAGTCTCTCTGTGCCTGCCTCACTGCCCGCTTGGCTGCCCCTGCAGTGGAACCACTCCTGGGGAGGGTGGTTGACACTCGGCTGGGGGGGTGGCGGGGGGGAGCATTGGGAGACCGTGCTTCTCCATGGTTGCTTGGAGGGGTGGAGAATGGGAATCCTTCCTGTCCAGAGGGAGTAAGTTTTATGTAAATTTATACATTTACATAATTAGGTGGGGCCTAATTATGCAAATTAGGCCCCGCACCAAGTCTTCGCACATGGCCTCAGAAACCCTGGGGCCGGCCCTGGGTCTGTCTGTTATATTGGAAAATTGGATGCTTACCTGGGAATTTTCCTTCTATAGAGTATCCTCTTGGACAGCCAGTGGCCCTCCCTTCAGTAGGGGTTGTTGGAGTGAGTTTGGAGTTAGCTTTGTTGTTCTCTTTCTCTCTTTCAAGTTAGTTGTTTTAGTTCTGAGTCATTGACAAAAGTTAAGTGTTCATTTGGCTTTTAATCAACTGGAGCACGGGGGGTCAGAGCCCCAATGCGCATGCTCCAGAAAAACTGAAGTTCTCCTCCTGATGGTTGCAGTGGGGATCTAACCCCATAGTCAACAGCTGGCCATCCAGGAGGATACCCTGTAGAAGGAAAATTCTCAGGTAAGCGTCCAATTTTTGTTTCTCATAATTCTAGAACTAAGATGCAGCTGCTGAAATAAATGGGCAGCAGGATTAAAAACAAAGAAAACACTTTTTTACATCATGCAGCCACCACCTGTGTAACTCATTGCCATGGGATATTGTGAAGGCAAATAATATAACTGGGCTCAAAACAAACAAACAAAAAGACTGGCTAAGTTCATGAAGGTTAGATCCATTGATGATTCTTAGTCAAGTTGGTCGGGAAATGGAACCTCTGACTGCTGGGAGCAAGGAGTGAATGATAGGGAGTGAGGCACTTGTATGCTTCTGCTGAGACACAGGACAGGGGCTGAAATATGGAGCACCGCTCTGACCCAGTTTGGCAGGGACACATCCTTAGCTATGGTTTTATGAAGGAGGGAATGATAAACGAGAGGAAGGAAGCTGGGCTGTGTGTATGGCTGGATGGGAAGCGTGTTTATGGGGATGGATGGGGAGAGAGAGCATGCATGGATATGGGAATGAATGGAAAGACAGACTGTTTGTATGGGAAAGGATAGATGGAAGGTGTAGGGATGTGTGGAGAGAGAGTATGAGGCTGGGTGGTGGAGAGACGGGGTGTGTGTATAGAGATGCATGTGTGGATGGAGAGAGAAGGTGTATATCGGGATGAAGAGACTTGTAGTCTGTGGATCGAGTAGGGTGGGTAGAAAAACAACTTTTAATTTTTATTGGGAATGCCCCATTTTTCCTTCTCCATTCAGTGACAAACCCACCCCCTCTCATTAGTGACCGATCTGCTGTCATCAACACTGCAGTTGGCTGACTGGATGAGTCTACACTCTGTGCCTTTTGGGCTGGGTCCCTGCGTCGCCTCGTGTTAAGGAGCTGCTGTCGCTGCTAGCTCTGACCATACAGCTGTCAGTGATGCGCAGACTTTATCTGCCAGGGGGGCATGGGGAGGACTGAGCTGCATGGAGACCTAGCGGGTGTTCAGATCATGAGCTGTTCACAGCACATGTTTCTGTGGACAGCCAGGAAATTCGCCTCTTGCGCAATGGAGGGTGCGTGTGTGTGTGTGTGTGTGTGAGCGCAGAGCCATCCAGGTCCTGCTTGGTGCCAACGCCAGCATTAGCTGCACTCCTGTGGCCCCCAGCTCTGGAGAGGCACGAGGACCTTGGCTGGGTCTGTGCTCACTCTTATTCCCAGTGCAACACAGCATGGATCCCTAATTCCCCTCCACACACACACACATTACAGTTTCCAGGTTCAGGGGAATCCTACCTTTAGAATGGTGTAGCCAGTACTGCTTCCCACACCTGGCTGCACATGTGTGCAGAGACGCCAGCTCTGCAAGCAGTGAGCATGGAGAGCAGGTGCTGACAGAAGCAGGGGTGGAGACCAGGGAAGTGGACCAGAGGGGTCCTAAGAGTAGAAATCAGGAAGCTGCAGCCGTAGGGATGCGCGGAGGTCCTAAACGCTCTGGGGCCCTGACCTCCAGTAGCTATGCCACTGGTCTGGCTCCACCCACCTTGCCTCCCACGGCTTTGCTCCATTCTCCACCCAGGCTGCACAAGCCTTCCCTCTCAGCACAGTGCAGCTGCCCCACTTCAGCCAGCCCTGAGGGGAACTTTCTTCTGGCGCATGGAGCACTTTTCTCTGGTCCACAGTACTTCCTCCTAGGCCTCCCTTCAGTGCAGCCCAGAGAGATTGTGGGCCATGCAGTGAAGGAAGGCAAGCTGCGTTGAGCACCAAGGGCCAGACAGACGTAGCCATAAGCCAGAAGTGGACTGAAGGACAGAGGTTCCCCACTGCAGGTGTACACCTTGCGTGCACACACTGCATGCACCAGTAGTGTACATGGTGCATGCGATCTTCACACCTAGCGTATGGATCTTGGATCAGCCTCTCAATTGTTTGCCTTGTTTATGAAATTTTAACATCTAATCTAGCTGCTTTTTTTGTTCTAGCCATTTAAGGTTTTCACGTTACCACCCCCCCAAGAGATCTCATTGTTGGTTTGTTTTTCCAGGAGGTAGGAAGAATAATTGGAATAGCTCTTATGAAACAGTTTGGATGGAAAGCAGATTTGAGAAATCCTGAAATCGAGGTAATGATGGTGTTTTACTGAACTATTTCCACTTGTTTTAAAATTATGCTGTTCAATACCCTTATCATCTTCTTCTTTTTTTTTTATTAAACCCAATTTGTATCACAGTTTCTGAACATGATATATTTATAAAGAGAGAGAATATTCTAATAGAAGATTCTCCCCTTTGTGGGTCTGCGAGAAAGGGTAGAACTTCCCTATGCGGAACAGACGGTGGCCTTTTATGTCCAGCTTGCCCATCACTGTGACCCTACCCCTTTGGGGGGGGTATAAAGAGGGGGAAATGGAAGAGCTGGTCAGTCTGCTGCAAGCTGCCAAAGGAAGAAGACGGCTGGGTAGGAGGACTTGTGCTGGGTGCTCTCTGTGTCCTGAAGCCTAGGACCCAAGCTGTAGAGAGAGATGCCCGAACCAGCGAACGGGTGGGAGTCAGAGCTGAAGTCCACAGAAGGACCACCTGTGCAAACCCCAATCTTTGGTCATTTTAAAATGAGCACAGCTGGGAAGAGGGGCCGTGTGCTCTGAGTGGGATGGCTGCGGACTGCCCGCCTGTGTGGCACGAGTGGGGAGGGATTCAAATGGGCCAGGGATGCGTGTGTGCCCCAACCCATGCACGTTTTAGCTTCCCCCTCCCCCATGGAGCGGTCTGGATTTTTCTCTTAATGCTTCATGAGTGGCCGTGGGTGGGTGGTGGGTGGGTCACAGGAGCATGTTTCCAGGATTTGATTCTCTTCTTCTACCCTTAAAAAAGGATGGAAAGAAGCTTGGTGTTCTCAAAAAGATAATTTGATCAGATTTCACCCATGGATGAACATGACTAGTGAATCTTCTTCCTAGGAGATGAACAGCAGGGCCATGGATGTCCAAGGTGTCATCTAGAGCTGTGAAGCTCTGTATGGAAAGTCCGAAATACTTCTTGGAGGCACTCCTGTCTCCCAAGAGATTCCATAAGTTCAGCCCGGTCAGATTGCATTGAAGAAAGTCGTACAAGTAGAAATCTTTCATTGATTACTGGAACTGCCGTTAGGCTTTCAGAGAATCATAGGGATTGTGAGAGTCATCAAGTTCAACCCTGCTTGGTGCAGGATTTGCTGCACTTAAATCACCCCAGGCATAGTCTCATCCAGCTCCTTCTTAAAAACCTCAGTGGTGAAGAATCCACAACTTCCCTCAGTAGCTCGTTCCAATGCCTGACTGCCCTTACAGTCAATGTTTTGCCTGATGTTCAGTTTAAATCTCTCTTGCTGCAGCTTGTACCCATTGCCAGTTGTCCTGCCCTCCAGAGCAAGAGTGACCAATTGTTTTCCATCTTCTTTGTTGACAGCCTTTCAAATATTTGTAGACTGTTGTTCTAATCCCACCCCCACCCCTTAGTCTTCTTGGGCAGTCTTGATTCAAACGGATAGACCAGCCTGCTGTACATAAAAAGCTGGGAGATAGTGGCCCATGTATACTCTAGACAGAGCAATGGGTTCAGTCCCCAAACACACTTACCTACCACTTACCTAGCAAGGAGGGAGAAGACACTAGCAAGTAGTCTTCCATTTATGAAAGGTGTGTCCAGTAGAGGTGTGCACCAGGGGCCCACGTCATTTTCATTTTTTCGTTTTCATAATTATCAAATTTTTGTTTTCGTTTTCCATCGTTTTCAATGGAAATTGTTTTCAATCAAACTTGAATTTCAATGGAAACCATTAGTTTCCATTGGCTTTCAACGGAAATCGTTTTCAATGAAAACGATTCCATTGGTTTTCAAAACACATTTTCGACTGTACCATTTTTGTTTTCCATAATATTCAGCTGAAACCTGGAGGGATTGTACCTCCAATGGAAGGCGTTAAGTAAATTCCAAAAAGATTGAATAAAGGAATCCAATTTTATAACCAGTTTAATTTATATTATTTTGCAAAAATCTTCATATACATTCTTAGCTGTAACGTCTTTGCCTCACACTTAATGTAGATGAAACTTGGCAAGTTTATACCCCTTCCCATATTTACTATCTCTGCCAACTTTCAGAAGAATTGGATAAAGGGTCCTGGTGGTATAAGCAATTAGCTTATAAATGTATGTCTGACTGTAGCATCTTTGTAGTTCAACCAGTGTAGATGAAATTTGGCAGGCTGTATATCACACTTTCACGATCATCTGTGCCAAATATCAGAAAGATGTGATAAAGGGTCCCAATTCTATATGCCTGTACAACATATGCAAAGAAGTAGCCTGTGTCAGGGATTCTCTTACATGCCACTGTGGTATAAGATCGGTTTGTGATGCCAATTGGCCAGCAGAAATGTCAACCAAATACCCTCATTCTGTGCTGTGACCATCCCAACAGCTCTCCCCCACTTGTTACTGGGAAGTCAGAAGCATCTGTTTAGGAAAGAGCTAATAGAGGACTCTCTTACGTCCTCTGTCACAGTGCTGCAGGATGTGATTGTGGTGATAATTGGCCAGCGTGGATGTGTAAACCCTGTCTCCTGATTGCTGGGATGCTATCCCCAACGTCCCAGTTATGTCCCTTCTATGCCTGCCTGAGGGCCGCCCCCTGTGCCCGCCTCAAAGCCACTACGATTGGCCCTGTAAAGCTGGAAGCATGCTGTAATTGGCCAGTGAATGTGTCTGTCAGTCTGTTGGGTTGCTCCATATCCTCCCTCCTACAGCCTCTCTCCCCCTGTCATGCCCGGTGCCTGCCTGACTGGCACGGCACGTGCTGCTATTTATCTGAATAATGGTCTTCAAGGGTCTTCAGTTGTTTATAAAATTGGGTCCCTTTATCAAATTGTCGTGTAATTTAGCAGAGATGACAGGGAAGGTACGTGATACACTCCTGCCAAATGTTTTGTAAACAGGATGGAATATAAAAATGTTATAGCTGGAAATGTATTTTCAAGTTAATGACTTATACCATCAGGACCCTTCAGCCAATGTTTCTGAGAAGTGGCAGGAGTGTTAAGCTTGTGGAGGTACATAATACTCACTGGCTTCATGCAAAGTGGGTAGAAGATAAAAAAGTTGTAGCCATGAATGTGTTTGGAGTTTTAATTAAAATCACAACATTCAATTGCTTCTAAAATTGGTTCCCTTTATCCAATTGTTTCGAAACGTGGTACACATAATGCCCTCCATTGGAGGTACAACCTCCCTAATTTCCATCACAATTGAGTAAAGAACAAAAAAGTTATAGCCAGAAATACGTTTTTCAGTGTTTTCCCTTTATTTCAAAAACAAAATGTCGTTTTCGTTTCTGTTTTCATCGTTATTGTCATTTTTGTTATTGCAATAACGGTAACAAAAATGACAATTTTCGTTATTGTAATAACAAAAATGACATGCACACCCCTGTTGTCCAAGCTCTAGATAGGCAAAGTTTTGATCATCCTAATAGCTCATACAGGAATAGACAGGCTTCATTCAGTATGTCCACTTAGATTACGTAATCCTAGCAGCTGAAAAAGCATGAGAACATTAAATAAAAACCAGGGTAGGGGAAATTTCTGTCGATTTGAAGTGTTCTGAAGCAGCTTGTTCATGTAAATACACTATAAAACAGAGTAGCTTCCATTGCTAGCCCTGGAAATGCTTCACTCCTTCTGGGGGAATCAGGCAAGATTCGGCTTACAGTTATTTCGCTTTGTTTGGGTTTTTTTGGGAGGAATCTCGTTCCTGCCAAACCTGCTTGCAAGTGGCTAAGCCTGTATACAATTACTCCTGTCTCTTAGAACCTTTGTCTTTTAGGATGCTCTTTATTTGAGTTAGCTAAACTTATGGAAAGTTTTCTTTTTCAGAACACATCCTGGAGATTTTAGTAAACCTACTTAATGCTAATAAGATTTCTGACTTCTCCCCCTTCAAGTAAGAATATCAAGTGAATTATGACTCATTTTAGTAGTAAAAATTAATTTTGATATTTTAAATGTACTCGGTGAAGCACATAATTTAAAAAGTGGCCACTTTTCAAAGACTCGAATGTCAAATTGTGCAGTCTGTACAGCTTGTTTTTTAAGAGCAAGAATTTTAATAGGCCAAATTTACAACTTAAACATGTAAAGTTTAAGTAAAGTCCACTTAGCACCTGTGCTCCGTGCTCTGCACTGGCTGCCTATAGCGTACCGAGCCAGATTCAAGGTGTTAAAGTTGATCTATAAAGCCCTGCATGGTCTGGGCCCCTCATACCTTGGGGACCGCCTCGGCCTCTGCGCCTCAGAGCGATCCCTTCGGTCCACTGGGGGCGCCTTTTTGGAGGTCCCCCATGTGAGACGGGGGGCCACAGTGGAGAGGGTGTTCTCGGTGGCTGGGCTGCGGCTCTAGAACTCCCTCCCGGAGGAAGCCTACCTGGCCCCAGGTCTGCTGGTGTTTCATCGAGCCTGCAAGACCTGGCTGTTCGCCCAGGCCTTCGGAGGGGAGGGGAGGGTGGGGTAGTTTTTGGAGGGAGGGATGGGATGATATTTTTAAATGTATTGATGAAGTTGTATTTTTAATATTGATTTTATGGAATTTGATTGTGGTGTTGGTTGTTGTAAGCCGCCCCGAGATGCCGTGGGCATGAGGGGGCGGCTAAAAATGCTTATAATAAATAAATAAACAAAATGATGTTGACGTCTATTGTCATAGAAAGCTAATTGGAGTATCAAGATAACATCTCTCTTTTTTTTTTTTTTTGCTTTGGGCCATGGCGAAAGCCTGTGCCATAATAAAAAAATTGTATCAAGATAGCATAAAACTGCATTGGGGTCCAAATGAATCCCAATTGTTAACATAGGATTGGGGTCCATGGAAAACACATTGGCACTGGTGGTTTTTCAGAACCAAAAGACAAACGATTAATGGTATGAGAATGTCCTTTGAGAATATTGTCTACTGGGGTGCCGGTGACAATGTCCTAAAAGGACAAAGTTGAAGGGCAACTAACTATGGGAGTTTTGCACAAAATGTCCATCTGGGGTCCAAGTGGACCCCAAAATCACAGATGAGGGTTAAAATTAGCTAAAACTTAACCTCAAATTAACTTGGTGGATATAAATGTCTTATTTCACACTACTTCTTTCCCTTTCAGATCTTTGTTCATCTAAATGATATTTATTCTCTGGTGGGAATCCCAGTTTTCAGGTAGATATCCTTATTATTAAATCCATCAGTCCTGTTGTATACAGTATTAATCGTAGCTTCTGTGATAGTATAACTGAATAAATCTATCGGTCTCTCGCTCTCTCAAAAAAATAAAATAATAATCCCTGAGCTATATTTAGGGCACATACAATCTTATTTTCAGTGTTTCAGAAGTAGGCACCCAACGCTAAGCTCCTACATCTATGTTTCAACAAGCCAATCAGCTTCTCTTTTTCATTTGAATTTCCTCGAGGAATTATTATTATTTATCTTTTTTGTAGGGACCTCAGCAATTTCAGGGAGAGAAAAGGGAGCACTTTGAATTAGCCTGATTATATAAACTACTCTAGTGCAGTATCTTAACCAGACTTCTTGTTTGTAGACTTCCACTGGCGAGCAGAGAGTACATCAAAACGGCTGGACTGCGATCCACTGTTGCTTGGGCTATGGCATCTCTTGCTGAAATCAGTGTGAGTAAACGTTAAAACGGTGAAAACAGACATAGCGTTAACTCCGCTTTAACACTGCTTTAACATTTCTTATGCTTGTTGCAGGGCTATATTGGTGCCCTGCAACGTGCATAAGAAATGTTAAAGCGGAGTTTAAGTGGAGTTAGTGATATGTCTGTTTTCACCCCTTGTGTTCTGTTTTCAAGCCCTTTTCCAGATCATTAATGAATACATTAAAGAGCACTCCTGGGGCACCCCACTTTTTACATCTCTCCATTGTGAAAACTGACCATTCAGTCCTACTCTTTGCTTCCTGTCCTTCAGCGGCGTTTGTGTGAGAGCTAAGAATTTTATCCTTTGGTTAGGGCAGTAATTCTCAAAGGGTGTGCTGAGACTAGTGTGCGGAAGAAGTGTGCCTGGAAATAGAGGTGGCAGGATTATTATGATTTTATACAGCACCAGTGCTGTCTGGCATTGAACAATTGTGATTAGAAACAAGCCCCTGCCCTGAGAAGCTTACAGTATAGACGGGGCAAGGAGAAAGGCACATAGGGAGAGACGGGTACATTAATGAAGCTGAGAGGTTACTGGTGCATGTGCTTATGCTTAGTTACAAAGGGGGAGAAGGGAATCCTGAAGGATGAGACAATACAAGGAAAAGTCTATGAACAATGCTTGGGAGTAACACATTGTGGGTACAATCTTCTGAGCAGCACCTGGGAGTTTTCATCTGCTTTAGCATGGATTGATCCGTGCCCAATGTCGTGTTTAAAAAGGGCTGCCAGATGTTACCTCAGTCTGGTTCCCGACTGTGGTGGAGCCTGGGCTCTCACTCGGGGAAATCCCCAAGTGACAGCCTGGGCTAAGCTCCACCACGGTGAGGAGCCAGCCAGCGGACCCGGAGTGAAGTGGACTATCGCATCTGATAGCCTGCTTCACTCAACCCGGTCTGGTGTGGCAGTGGGGGCTGGGTGCCATTGACCACCATGGCTGTCCATCAGCTGGGTTGGCGTGGCACTGCATACAGCGCAGGGATGTACGGACACACGTCCGGGCGTTGCCCCTCCCCAGCCCGCTGTCTCGCTTCCTTGGCAACCCGGCCGGCTCCAACCTGCAGTGACAAGGCCCACCACAGCCTGGAGCAGACTGTGGCTGTGGCAGGCCCGTCATTCATGAAAGCACCCACCTGTCTCCAAAGTAGGATTGGCTTTGCAACTACAATATCCTGGAATAAAAATGACGTTGAGGTTTTATTGCTGCGTTGATCATAATTACATGCTGTGTTTTTAAGTCCCCTTATCTGTATTCATTATACTTTTGGGGTGTGATCCTGAATGCTCTTGCATCAGTAAAGCTTGATAGGCCAACAGGGCTCTGCTGGCACAAGTATATTTTAGGATCACAGCCTTAATGTCTTTTAAGGGAGTCTTGGCTTGCAAAATGCAGACGCTCGCCAACAGCTGTTGAATTTAATTGGAATTTTCGGGTGCTGTCACTGTCTCTGCCACAGAAAACCCCAAAGTTAATATTGCTTTCTTTTAATTTTCTTTGCTTTTCACAGACTGGTGCAGTCGTGCTAGATCCTATGTGTGGACTAGGAACTATTCTTTTGGAAGCTGCGAAAGAATGGCCTGTAAGTTCTACAATCCTAATAGATAGGATGTTTACAAGATGGCATTCCTGATGCACGCTGGTTCCCGGGAGGATGCAGAGCCAGTTCTGTTAGTTCGCCCCCAGAGGCTTATGGAACCAGAGAGGTTCTGGAATGCTCTGGGGTATATTCCCTCTGATTTCGATGGCCGCTTGCTCCATGACCTCGTGACCCTTTGGAATTCTGTGTTGATGGAGGCCATCAACCATATGGCTCCTAGGTGTCCGCTCCCGAATTGCCAACAATGCAGGTCCCCATGGTATATGGAGGAGCTGCGGTGAATGAAGCGAGAAGGGCGGCAGCTAGAGCGATGTTGGTGGTATTCTTGTACTGAAGTTGACTGATTACGACAGAGTCTGGTTACATAGCTATGCCTTGGCAGTGCGGACAGCAAAGAAGGCTTTCTTTGCTGCCCTCATCGCATCCGCCAAGTCCCGTCCGGCTGAGCTTTTCCAGGTGTTGAAGGGGTTGATAGTTCGGCCGCCCTCATCACATCCGCCAAGTCCCGTCCAGCTGAGCTTTTCCAGGTGTTGAGGCGGCTGATCAGTTCGGCCTCCCTCCTCCTGGATCCAGAGTTATCTAATGCTCACTGTGACTTGTTTGTGGACTTCTTTGCAGATAAAATTGCCCAAATTCATCATGGTTTCGACGTGGCACTTTTAACAGTGGGTGTACTGGAGGCAGTTGAAGCCCCATCTTGTCCTGTTTTATGGGATGAATTTCAAGGCATGTTGCCCTCTGATGCGGGGGATGTTCTTGGGACTGTTAGAGCCACTTACTGTGAATTAGGTCCATGCTTGTCCTGGCTGATTAAGGCCAGTCGGGAGACATTAGGGCCGTTCCTGGCTGGAATAGTCAACGTCTCCCTTAGGGAGGACAGGGTGCCGGACTGCCTCAAGGCATAGTGTGGCCCCTGCTCAAAAAGCCATCGTTGGACATTGACGCCCTGGCCAGCTATCGGCCGGTCTCTAACTTTCCCTTTTTAGGGAAGGTTATTGAAAGGGTGGTAGCTCGGCAGTTTCGGGAGCATCTGGACCGGATTAGTCTTCTGGACCCATCACAGTCTGGCTTTCGTCCAGCTTATGGCATGGAGACTGCTTTTGGTTGATGACCTCTCCTGAGAGTTAGACCAGGGTCATTCGACCCTGTTGATTTTATTAGCTCTCTCTGTTGCATTTGATATCGTTGACCATGAGGAGTTGGTGATTCGGTTGCGGGACCGGGCAGGAGTGGCCGGGACTGTTCTTGAATGGTGCCGCTCCTTTCTGCCTGAGAGAACTCAGCGTGTGGTGCTGGGTGATTATTCACCTTCTCCCCAGGGCCTCACGTGTGGAGTTCCTCAAGGTTCTGTCTTATCCCCTCTCCTGTTCAATGTGTATATGCAGCTCTTGGGGGAGGTCGTCAGAGATTTTGGTGTAAGTGTCATCAATATGCTGATGACACCCAATTATATCTCTCCTTTTCATCAGACCCAGGTCCGGCAGTCTCGGTGCTTACCCGGTGTTTTGTCAGCTGTGGGGGACTGGGTTAGGGCGAGTCACTTGAAGTTAAATCCTAACAAGATAGAGGTGATGGTTGTGGGGAAAGCCAGGGGAGTGATGGCCCCCATCATTGATGGGGTCCATCCTCCCCTGGTATCCCAGGTCCGTAGTCTGGGGGATGCTCCTGGAGCCACAGCGCCACCTGGATGTCCAGGTGGCGGCTGCGGCAAAGGTCACGTTTTGCCAATTACATTGGTACGTCGACTTAGGCCATTTGACTCGGACCTTGCCAATTATTACCTCAAGATTAAACTACTGTAACGCGCTCTATGTGGGGCTACCCCTGGTGACGGTCCGGAGACTGCAGCTGGTGCAGAATGCAGTGGCTTGTCTCCTTAAGGGGACAAGTCGTCGCGAGCACATTACTCCAGTGCTCCGCTCTCTGCACTGACTGCCAATAGTCTTCTGTGCCCAATTCAGGGTGTTGGTTTTGACCTTTAAAGCCCTAAACGGCCTGGGCCCCACCTATCTGCAGGACCGCCTCACCCTCCGGATTCTGGATCAGCCTTTGCGGTCGGCTGGGGGCGCCTTCCTTGAGGTTTCCCGGGTGTCGACCATGAGGAGGGCTTTCTCGGTGACTGCTCTGTGGCTTTGAAACTCCCTTCCGTTGGAGGTCTGCTGGGCCGTAGACCCTCCTCTCTTTCTGTAGACAGTGCAAGACCTGGCTGTTTGCCCAGGCCTTTGCCGAGGGAGACAGGATGGGTTGGGTTAGGGTGGGGGTTTTATTTATTTATTTATTTATTCATATTTATATCCCGCCCCTCCTGAAACAGCTCGGGGCGGCTAACAAGTTCAAAAAATAAAAATACAAATATAAAACATTTTAAAATACTCATAAAATTACAACAATAAAACATGACTAGGGAACATAAAAATAATTAATACAATAAATAAGGGTGGAGGGGATAACAACCCCCCCTAATCCCCTTCCCCCCCCCTCCCCAAAGACCTGGGCAAACAGTCAGGTTTTGCAAATTCACCGGAATGTTAAAAGGCTTGGGGCCAGGCGAGCTTCCTCCGGGAGGGAATTCCAAAGGTGTGGCCCGGCCACCGAGAATGCCCTCTCCATTGTGGCCCCCCGCTTAACACGGGGGACTTCCAGGAAGGCACCCCCAGCAGACCGAAGGAGCCGCTCTGGGGCACGGAGGGCGAGGCGGTCCCTGAGGTACGAGGGGCCCAGACCGTGAAGGGCCTTATAGATCAATACCAATACCTTGAACCTGGCTCGGCTCGCTATTGGCAGCCAGTGCAGAGTCTGGAGCACAGGTGTTATGTGCTCCCAATGGTCCGTCCCCGAAAGGAGCTGGGCCGCCGCATTCTGCACTAGCTGCAGCCTCCGAACTAGGAACAAGGGCAGCCCCACGTAGAGCACATTGCAGTAGTCCAGCCTCGACTACTGTTGGGTTATTTGTAAATGTTGAATTTTAAAAATTTGATGTGTTTTAAAATGCTGTTAGCTGCCCTGAGATGCTTGTGCAGGGGAGGGGGCGGCATATAAATGCAAAAATAAATAAGTAAATTCCAATAATTCCTTTTATTAGAGTTTGTGACATTACCCAAGAGTGTAGCTCTAGAAGGTGCAGGCACTGCAACTGCACCCCAGCCCAAGAGCCTGGGGGATGGGGATGGAGGGCTTGTGCCCACATTGAAGGTGCTCAGAGATGAATGGGTGATTAGCACTCACTGAAGGCCTACTAAGTGCCTGAGGGGAGTCCATTTCATCTTCTGTCCCAGGGCCCATTCCAGCCTAGCTCTGCCCCTAAAATTACCATCCATACCCCTGTGGTTGCAGTGGAAAACAGGAGGTTGAGTT
The DNA here is from genome assembly GCA_003113815.1 of Sphenodon punctatus. Classification (NCBI taxonomy): domain Eukaryota; kingdom Metazoa; phylum Chordata; class Lepidosauria; order Sphenodontia; family Sphenodontidae; genus Sphenodon; species Sphenodon punctatus. Next base: position 1,452,971 of record QEPC01006398.1, read on the forward strand.
CTGTCTAAAATGGAGTATGAGGGTGTTTTTAAATGAACAAGGCTTGGCGGTGTGTGTCCATGAAAGGACATGAGTGGTACAACTGCGGAGCAGCCACGCACGAGGAGCGGGGAGGGATTCTAGAAGGTGCCTCTCAGGGTGGCACGCAGGCAGCCTCCATGCACTCCTTCTACCACGAACTGGCCCTGCAAACAACTCTTATGTTCAGCCACCACCACCCCCCCACTTGGCAACACCACCCACCCCACGCCTTGCCTAACGGCTCACCCTCTGCCATGACACACAGCCCCCGACACCATGGAAACATGACGTCGCAGCAGCCAGTAACCCCTTCCTGTCCATGACCTGGGAAGCTGCTGCAGCTGCTGGCAGTCCCAGGCAACAATGGAGGCACATACTGGGGAGGACATGCAGGGAGCTGCTGTCTGAGCGTGGCTCTTCTCTCGTAAATCACGAGGTGGGGGTGGGTGGGTGGTTGTGCTTTGAGCCAGTGCAGTGTTGTATTTCATGTGCGTGTCCTTTCAGTTCTCCCAGTAGGGCTGTGGGCGGGATCAGGGAGGTGGCTGGGCCTGTCTGCTGGTCTGTGTGGCTGTCCCAGCTCATATGGGCGGGGGGGGGGCTGCATGGGCCCCTGTCCTCGTGCACATGTGTGGCTTCCCCAGCACGGCGCACTCTGGATTGTTTGTCAGTGTCCATGAGTGGGTGTTGCATGGGGTCACAGGAGCACGCATCCCCCCTGCACCCCCTTTGCACGGGCGTTCGGATGAGTGGTTGGAGGGTGGCTATGCGTGGTAGCATCTCACTTAAAAACACCCTCAGTTTAGGAATTCACATAAAATATACTGCGACAAAGAGCTACCTCCCGTAGGGGCATTTCTGTCACCGTTTGTACTGACAGGACTGAATCATTGAAGAGCAAACTATGTTTAAATATCTCAAAAGCTTAATGGCAGTTTTGTTTCTTGTCTAGGGTAAATGGCTTTCTCTTTTTCTCCCACAGAACGTATGTTACTTGGGAACGGATATAAGTGATTCGCAGCTACAGGGTGCATATGATAACATTGAAGCTGCAGGCCTGGTGGATAAAATTGAGTTAATTAAAGCTTCCGTCACGGGTAAAACTTTTTAAAAAAATTCTCAAATTATCAAGTCAATATAAAGGACTCTGCCCAAGGGTCTCAGTAATACAGAAAGTGGTGTTAATTGCTGTGAGTCAAGGTATAATGCAGAGGTGGGCAAATGGCAGCTTGGGCCACGTGCAACTCTCGGACACCTGGACTGCTGCTCTTGCCAGAAGTGACTTCCTATGGGTGCGTCCATGCAGCTCCCTTGGGAGCAAGAGCAACCATCGTTTCCAATGCCGCTACCGCCAGAGCCTTCTGGGACGCATAGCAGCTGGGCAGTGTGTCCTGAGCCGCTATTGCTGCTGCCCAAACCTGCTGGAACCACAGCTTTGACTTGAAGTGGGGGGTGGGAAGTAGGGGAAGCCACAGCTGCTCTGTCCCTGGCACTGGGGAAAGCCGATGATCAACGTAAAGTGTCTTGCGGTACTGGGCAATATGAAAACGTTGGTTTGGAAAATGGGGAGGGTGAAGGGGTGTCCGCTGCCACTCTGCGTTTTACTTCGGGGTGGGGGAGGGTTTTCCCCAACCTGGGGTGGGGGTGCTGCTGCCACTCTGCACATGGCTCCAGGGAAGCGGGGAGGGTTGCTGCTGTGCCCTCTGCATGTGGTGCTGGATGGGGGAGCACTGTGACCTCTGCATGCTTTCACAGTGTGGCTCTGGTGGGGGCTGCTGTCCCCTCTGCATGTGGCTCTGGGCAGGTTGGGGGGCACTGTCCTCTGCATGCTTTCACCATGTGGCTCTGGGCAGGGGGGAGTGTTTGCTTTTCCCTGTGCTTGCCATGGGTTTGGAGGACGGGGTTTGTTCACTGCTGGTGCCCTCTGTTTGCCATGTGTTCAGGGAGACGGGTTTGCTGCTGGTGCCCTCTCTACTTGCTATGTTTTATGGGGAAGGGGATTTTTTTCTGCTGGTGCCCTCTCTGCTTGCCGTGTGTTAGGGGAGAGGGGTTGAAGTACCTCTGTTGCTCCAACCTATTCCTCCAATTGCTGTCCAACTGCATCATATAAGTTTTCCTGGTAGAACACCCCTACTCCGAAAACATGGTGAGCCCATTTTTTATTCACTTATTCAAGGAAATGGACTGCTTTGTTGCAAAAAACCCCCAAAAAACAAAATCAACCCTGCGCGCAAAGCTTTGAGAAGCACTGCCCAGGAACGTGCTGCCGGGTTCCCCCCAGAATATGCAAACTTTTTTGTTCATCCTGCAACATGGTCCTGAACCATACTAGGAAATCTACAGTGGTCAATCACCTTAAAGCCAAGTTGCATCTGAAGAGGAAAGCAGCATTTGAAGGTAGAAATGATTGGAAGAAGCAGAGACAGCAAATTACAATTTCTGTTCAATGCCTAACTGATGCCCGGGTATCAAGAATTGAAGTTGCCCAGGAATTTACAAGGATGTGCCTGGAAGCTAATATTCTACTTGAGAAGGCAGATCACCCCTCCATGCGTTCCTTTCTGCAATGAATGGTGGCGCAATTCCCAGAGCTGACCAGCTGCAAAAAGTTTACCTGTCCGACATTTTTGAAAGTGGAAAACCGGAAATTAAAATGAAAAAGATCGCAGGGAAGAAAGTTGTAATAATTGTTCACGAGACTTGTGACATGGAGCAGCGTTCAGTCCTAAATATATTGACTGCTCCTCTGGAAAAAGATACTGAAGGTTGCTGTCTCCTGAAAACAAAATTTCTCACCGGCATGTCCCACACTGTTGTCGCACAAGAAGTGACTAAGACAATCACGAAGTATGCTATCGTCTTTGAAGATGTTTTCTTTTTCATATCAGACAACGCAGCATACATGGAAAGCTTTTAAGGCTGTGCTGAAGGGACTGCTTATAAACTGCGTACATATCACCTGCCTTGCTCGCATAATGGAACTTATCGTTGGCACATTTCAAAGTCCATTTGAATCTACCATGAAGTTCATGAAATTATTCAGGAAATTGTTTTCCCTGCCAAGTGGAAGGAAATGACAATATGTACGTCATCTGGGGGAGTCCGTTAATGAAGGGAAAGTCACAATGCCACCTAATGCCTGTGCTACGCGATGGAGTTCCTATTTCCGAGCTGCAGTTTATCACCACAACCACATCAAGTACCAAAGGGATTTCATTTGCAAGCAAATGCAGGTGGTTGATCCATGCAAAACATTGGAAGCTCTTTCGGTCCGTGTTACTGCATGCTTAATCTCGTTTGTGACTTAGGGTGTTTTCAGACGTGACGGGGCAGCTTCGCCCTGTCCCGAAAACAACCCAGAGATTCCCCGCCGGGATCACCCAGGCACGGCAAACAGACGTGCCGGGGATCCTGGCGGGGAATCAGGGAGGGGACGGGGCCGTGTGGCGCAACGTGTGGCCGCATGGCCCCGCCCCCTCCACGCTGCCTCGCCGCCCGCCCTCTGGGGAGACCAGCAGGCGGCGAGGCCAATGCCCGCCGGGGATTCCAGGCCATGATAGCCGACCAGACGTTACTTTTTTTTATGCCCGCCTGGAATCACTTTCACCACGCTTCAGCCGATTTTCGCTCCGGTAGCCCGGGAAGCATGGTTGAAATTGACCCCACGTGGGTATTCAGCGTGGCGAACATCTGGCGGCCACCGAACAGACGTGCAGGGCACAGTGACCACATGTAGGTATTCAGCATGGTTCACTGTGATCTCGTCACGTCTGAAAATACCCATAATTTCCTGTTCTGTACAGAAAATAAAATTACCTGGACAGTAATTTGCTGTCCCTTTGCCCCTTCAAATTACAATTGTACTAATTGCACTTTCTCTCCAGAGAAACTCCTCTTTGATGACACAGAGTACGTGCAGTTGCAATTGGAATTGGGATTCCTGGCTGAAAAAAACCTCACCTCTGTGTGCCCTGCTTGACAAGTTCCAGTCCCAAGTACCAGTTGCTACAGTGGTGGTGGACACTGTGGAAGCTCTGCAAATACAGCTGCAGGCACATGCATAGCTTACAACAGAAAGCTGGAGTAGTCTGCTGCACACAGAAGATGAAGACAATACTTTATTGGTCGGAGATGATGACCAAAATTAAGGAGGCCTTTGTGGGAGCAGCAGAGAAGTTGGACAAGTACATGTCAACTGATGGACTGCCAGGATACAACTTTCTGAAAGCTGTAAGAATTTTGGATCCTACAAAAGTTATCTTTTTACCATCCAACATGGAGGACTTAAGAGAGATACGTGGATGGAACTCCTTGCCAAAGAACCAGTTCGAACTCTATGTTAAGATCCTTTCACCAAATTATGTGGGCAGATACTGACAAGATCCTTCAGAGAAGGACTTGTACAATTTTTGGAAAAGAGCCTGGGACAGAGTACCCAAGCTGGCAGAAGGGGCACTAGTATGTATAAATTCTGTACCAACGCCTGCCGACGCAGAGCGCAGTTTCGGTGCTCATGATCTTATATATACGGACACGTGTAGAGGCTTTGAGGAAGACAATTTACAGTGATCTGTGTTTCATGTGTTTTAATGCAAATAAGTAAATGTCTTTTTTATGGAGGTGACAGGACTGCAAATAAAAAAGTCTCATTTTAATTTTACTAGAGTCAAAAAAACCTTAAGTGGAAAAATGTGTTATGTGAATGAATAAATAAATGTTAATATGAACAAATGTGTTGTGTTAATGATAAAGATGTCAGGACTGCAAATAAATATCTAATTTTTAATTATACTAGACTCTCTTTTTTAACCTTTATTACGTGGGGAAATGCTCAATGTTGGGTTGCAGCATTTTCAATTTTGGGTCGCAGAATTTTGGAAAAAGAATTGCAGATGAATGAGGGCCCTGGTTGTGAGACACATTCTTCAAGGTTCAGAAGACCCTAAAAAAGCCAAGTCTTGTAAACATTTGTAAAGCTGCTTCCTAATGTTTAATTTGTATGTGATTGGATTTTGAATCCTGAGGGCCAGTTCACAAGAGCAGTTCTGTAGATTTTAAATGTGATGCTCCAGAGACCTGCCGCATGCACACTGCTGTCACATGGAATCTCCACTCTTTGTGGATTGTCTATATTCTCCAGAGAAAAGTTTCTTGTCTACTTATGGTAGTAATTTGAGATTGATAGCATAGATCCCACAATCAATTCTTATTTTTGCTTCAGCCTCAAAGCTGTTAGAGTGGAAAGAAACTGGAGTAGAGTTCAGGTTATAGATTCTCAAGTGACATCAATACTGATACATTTGGTGCCATGAGAGAGCACCTGTGTAGCACCAAAAGGCCAAGCTTTTGAGAAGAATCTGACCACTATGCCCCAGCTTATTTCCCCCCAGCAGTGAGAACTTTTGTTGTTTATCTACCTGTTAGGGAACTGATGCTTCTTTCTTAAATATAGTCAAAATTTAGCATCTGATTTCTGTTCTTTAGCCTTGCCATTACCTTCAGAAAGCGTTGATGTTGTCATTGCGGATGTTCCATTTGGAAATAAATACCAAATAACAAAAGACATAAAGCTGTTGCCAGATGTTCTTCGGGAAATTGAAAGGTATGTAGAACAATCTTTGAAACACTTTTTTGATGCACTGCTAAAACCTTTAAATCTTGAGTATTAAAAAATAAATTAAAAAACCAAAGCTCAGTTTAGCTGGAATGATGCCGAGTTCTTTAATTTGGGTATGAACAATTGGTTCCTTAAATGTTAATCCTTTTAACATGTATACATTTATTTGCAGCGCTGCTGATGCCTTGTGGGAAAGGTTGCCTTTCTTTCCTCTCAAAGCGTGAAAACATTGTATGTTTTTAAACAAGACACCCCCACGTATGGACATTCTCTGTCCACATGGTGGAGGTCTCGTTTGAGTACAGGTGCTTGAGGGCATGCGCTCCGGTGACTCACCCAACCAGTCAACGCATGGGACACTGAGGAAAATCTGGAGTGCCCCATGTGGGGATGGGGTGGGCGGTGCATGGACGGGGTGGCTGTACGGGGAGGGAACACTCCCCCCCCAACGCATGGTGCCCACGCACCCGCCCCCTGCACCGATCATGGACCCCACCCCTCTCGTTTAAAAACACCCATTGACAGCAGTAAGAGCTGTTGGAGGTCATGCACATTGCGGAGCTGGGTGTTGCTCCATTTTACAAGTCATTTTAGCTAGGGAACCTCCACCTCTCCCTACATTTTTTTCCAGCTTAGGCTTTTCTTTGTGTTATTTCCTCTGTTGACTTTTTCATGTTCAGCTTGGTTTCAGCTTAGTTTGAGCTGTTATCTGCAATCTTGGCAGTGGCAGAGTCAGAAGTAGACACGTGTCCATTTTTAGATGCTCATGTCTGAAATCTCTGGTTTTACTGACTGGAGGGGCATGCACAAGGGACTTCTTATATAGGCCCTTTTCAAACAGACTAGCGGTGCAGGGGGGATGGGTGGGCGGTGCAGGGGGGTGCATTCCCACGAACACCCACCCACCTCCACGCATGGAGCATTGGGTATAGGCATCCGTTGCTCCGTGTGTTGGTGATGGGAGGAGCGTGGGAGTGTGTACGCGCCCCCACCCACTGCCTGCGGCGTTTGCACAGATGCCCACCCATCTCCCCTGCACCCACCACGGCATTCGCACAGGTGCCCCCCGCCCCGCACACATGTGCGAAAGGGGGGCGTCCGTGTGAAAACGGCCATAGGTAGCAATAACAGAATTAGTGGCCCATTACCCTTCTTATTGGTGGAGCTAATAGGCGGGAGAGAGGAGACTTCTGAACAATCGGGCCTTTTCAAACCTAGCTGAATATTCTCCGATAAAATGATACCATTTCAATGGACCTTTGTATCATACCTTGGGGTGGTGACTCAAACATGTTTCAAGTATATGCAGCTGCCTTGCCTTTCCTTGTGTGGAAAAGGTGGAAACTAACTGGTCTCGGATCTTTCTTTTCACCAGAGTGGTGAAGGCATCTGTCTGATTTGTTTATTTATTTTTAATCCACTTCTTTAGTTGCTCCTTCTTGGAGTTTCTCTTTTTCAGTCCGGTCTTGTTTTTCCAAGGTGTGTTCTTGGGCAGCATAGGAGCAAGGAATCAGTAGTGAGCTGAGAAATTCCACCAGCAGGATCACCTAGAGTCTAGCTGACCCTCTTCTGTTAATTACCAAGAGTGGAGCCAAGGTGTTTCCTCTCTGGGGTTTAGGCCTAACAAAGATTCTTGACTTAAATACTAGAATACTCCAGAACTTCAGTATAGCTTTATACAATGCAATTCATGGATTTTTAGTTTCTGCTGAGACATTTTTTATATTTGAAACTTTAGAAATAGTTTTTATTTTTGTTTAAAATTAAAAAGAATTGAATTTGTATTTTAATGGGTGTTCAGAGCATTATTGATGATTTCAGCCCTAATTAAAGCTATGACTAATGTTTAAAGAAACATTGTCAGTTTCTTTTAAAAAAAAAAAATGGAATCAGCGGAATAAATTGGAATCAATAATTTAACTTTAGAAATTATCAGATTAAAAATAATTTAGAAAGCTATAACGCTTTGATTGACACTAGGTATTTTTATGCTCTTGAGAACCTTTTGAAGAACAGTTTAGAGCCTCATCCATGTGGCCTAAAAATGTGTCTGAGGAAAATGATAAATGAGGTAAAGTAGCAGATGAATTAATAGAAATGTTAATAGAATATGTTTATTTCCCTATGTCCAAAATACTACTAAGAGGTGAGAGGTGGGTAACTTCTTCATCACTTAAGGAATAATTGACCAAGATTGGAGCACAGTAGTTTACAAAATGTGCATATTGCACTTGCAGTGATGAAGCAAGAAAATTGGCCCCATTTGAGCAAAGGGATTTAGCATGTACTGAAGTGCTTTGCTGATCTGAGAAGGCAGTACCTAAAATCTCCGTTATTTTGGCATCTTTGGAATGTGTGGAGTTAGATACGGATGAGATGACCTTCTTTATAAAAAAACAGACAAAAACCCGGTTATCTCTGGCTTCAGTTGAACATGCCTAGATTCCACAGTCACGCAGACACTAGACATGTATTGATCAAATGAACAGGCCAACCAAGATGCACCATTAACCCTGCTTCCTTGTAATTGTCAGAGTGCTTCGTGCCAGAGGGACCGTTGTGCTATTGCTCAAACAAGATCTCCATAAGCACGTAGATGGCTGTGTTGAAAGCGATGTCTCTTTGAAATCAACAAGCAACAGCACATGTGAAGCTGCAGTGGAAAAAGACCCAGATCCTCAAGAGACAAATGGGAGTATAAGGAGTATTTTCTCTTCAGCTCATGGTGCAGAGAGAGAACACGTCAACAATAAAATGACTCGCTTTGGCTCCTTGGTGCCAATAGAATCCTATGGAGTTAGCCTTGGCAAAATGGATGCATTCATCTACAAGTATAGAAAGATCATAGACACTGCGGTTCAGTAGTATTCTGTTTGGGACAGCTTGTTGGATTCTCAATGCCTGCAGGACTGAGCAAATGGACTCTGCTGAGCCTAAGTTTGGGCCATATTCTGCTATCAGGTTTTAACCTGCCTCCTTTTATTTAGCTTTCAGTTTTTCTGTTACTTTTACCAGCTGGGGAATTCTGCGTACAGGAGAGGATTGGGGATGGGGAGGGAGGAAATCACATTTCCGCCCCCCTTTTACATGGTTTAAAAAAAAAAAAAAACCCGCCAAAATACAAGGCCAAATCCTGATATCCTTCACCAGCTTATATTTCGGCAACCAACCCACTGACTTTGCTTCAGTAAAAAGTGAAAGGGCCTTGGGGTTTACTTCATACTTCCAGGACTGCCCCATCCTGAACTTGTGGTTTAGATTTTCAGTTCAGCCTTGGGGATTTCATTTTCTGCTAATTTTTATGGGGAGAAATTTCAGGTGTTTTTAAAGGAGTAAGGCTTGAGGGGGGTGGGGGTGTCCCTGGTCGTTGACTGGCATGGCTGTAGCGCACCCACACGTGTGGAGTGGGAAGGGGTTCAAGCGGGTGGCCCTCCATGCACTCGGACAGGCCCTGCAAACAATTCATATGGGCAGCTGTCTCCCTTCTCCCCCAACTGGTAACACCCCCACCCCAGTTCCTGCCCTCTGCCATGACCCAGAGCCCTGGACACCAGGGAAACATCAGTAGCAGCCAGTAACCCCTTCCTGCCCAAGATTGCAATAGCCGCTGCAGCCACTGGCAGTCCCGGCCGACAGCGAAGATGCATGGGTTGTATTTTGCTCACCTGGCTTTTAAGAGCTCCCAGTAGGGCTGTGGGCGGGACCGGGGAGGCAGTGGGGCTGTGGATGGGTTGGCTGGTGTAGGTGGGCGCCCCAGTTCATACGGGCAGAGGATGCATGGACGCCTGTCCCCATGCACTGTTTTGCCTCCCGCCGCCGCACGCATCTCATTTAAAAACAACCTCCCTTTGCTGCCATTTGAAATCTCAGCCTAAGTTGTTGTTGCTAATCCTTGTATTTGGCATTCCGCAAGGACAGTATTGCCACCTTACTTAACCCTTTATAAAATCAGATTAGGAAACCTGCCAAGAAGGGGTTTAAAATGCTTGCTGAAATGTAAGAAATTTTAAAATGTAAATGAAAAAAACTCAGTTAAATGGTTTTCCCCTTTATTTAGCTGAGCCCATATCTGTAATGTTTTAGCAAACCGAAGTAGCATTATTTTATTTGTAATTTTGCATTGACCTCTTTAAACACACAGTCTTGGTAAATTTAAAACACAAATTGGCAATCTCGCAGTAGAAAAAAATCTCTTTTCATAATAGTTCCTTGCAGTTGTATACGCTTTGTGAAAGAGGCTAAAAGAGAACTTTCTGCTCTTCCATTTGAGAAGAAATACCTCGTTTGGAGAGAGTGCACTTTCCTCAGCTCTTACATGTTTTGTTTTGTCTTGGCTCTACAAATGCACAGTAATAAGTAAATTATTCATAATGGATTTAAAAAAGAGAATGGCAGAAAGGTCTATCTTATTTTTTGTAAGGCGCCAGGTACATCGCTGGCGCTATATAAATGCTTATAATAATAATAACCTATGTACATTATAGAAAATTTATTTTTAAAAGCAAGTCAGGTAAATGTTGTGAAGCGAGTGAGTTTGAAGGAGTTGCTATTAAGCCGCCTAGTGAGGTTACAATGTTAACAAACAGACCCTTAAGTGTCTAAATATGAAGGAGAAACTGGACATTTTCTGGTAAGCACTTTGCCGCTTTTCTCAGTGTGCTAATGAGCTTTGGGTCATGCCACCCTTTCCACAGCCACCTGGTTAAGCAATAGATTGCTTAGGGAGGAAACTTGTACTTCGGTTCCCTTGGCTGTTTAATGCAGTTTGGGGGTGGGGGGGTTGATCAGCTCTTCTGGACTGATACCCCATTCAGACACTTAGCCAGTCTCTTCTACTTAGGATCATGGGTGATACAGGTATACCACTAACCAGAAGTGTGGTGAAAGCGTGTTACTTATTCCAAATTAGCTAACACCGAGGCAGCTTGAGAAAACGCACCCTTACAGGATCTCGTTTTGGCACGCCCCTGTTTTTTCTTCTTCTTGTGTCTTTGTGTCGTACCTTTGTCTTTCACTCGTCGTGATGACTTTTCCATGTTAAGGCACTGGAAGCTTTTCCTTCCCAGACATCACTTTGAAAATGAGTACAAACTCCAAGGGCCACCTCGAAGTTGGAGGCAGGGTGCTTGTAGCGTGCTTAGGAAGAAGAGGGGCCAGCTCATGGACCTGTGCTATAGATCTGTCCCCTGTCCTTACGTGCCTGCCCTCATCTCTTCACTCTTGCCTAGATCTCACTCTGCTAGTGCTTGGGGGTAGGAAATGGATCCAGCAACCAGACCCAGGAATTGGAAAGGGGCAAAATTAAAACTAGATGTGGACCACATTCTCCCCAACCCCCGGACCTAAGGTTTCCCACTCCTGTACTAGATTAATGCAATACTAATACTGAAATAATTTCACCTGCCTATCGTTTTGGGGTTGCTGGTACTAACTAATAGGGTTCAGGTTCGTATTATGATGTAGAGACTAAAGACGTTTTGCACCCAGAAACGTGCGGTATGAAAAAAGAGTTGTGAAAGGGCATCCGCCAAGGAGTGCAGCCAAATACGTAGCCAGAAAGCAAGGTGAATCTGTGGGTAGGCTACGCTGCTGCCACTCCCGTAGGCAGTGGCGGGAGCATTCAGATGGGTGCAAGTGGGTCCCACGGGCAGAGGAGCTACTGCCCCCCGTTCCCCAGCCCTGGCACCGCAGAGGCAGATGGGCCTGCAGCACCAGGATAGGACCCCCTGAGGAAGTCACTGCTGCCAATCATGTTAGAGTGGTGAGGTGTGTGCATGCCCCGGACTGCCGGCCCATCAGCTGTTGGAGTTGGGGGGGAGGGAGGGCATGCTGGGGAGGAGCTCTGGTAAGCCCCAGTGCTGCCTGGCTCCATCACCGTACTGGTCTAGCTTGAGCCTAGACCTGGCATGAAATAGACCAGTGGGAAATAGCGGGACGCCTTTCCAGGGAGAGTAGTCCTGTGCTCCCTATGTCAAATTCAAACGGGGAAGCGCTTCCTTACTTGACACTGAGCAGCACTGTGCTCCCAGCAAGGATCATCTCCATGTCAATTTCAAGGCTTTCTGGCTTGAAATTGACATGGAACCAGTTCTTTGGATCCCAGCACTGCTCTGTCTGATAAGGAGCCTCCATCCCTTACTGGTCTACTTCAAACTGGGTCCAAAGGCTTGAGAGAGACCAGTGTGGTGATGAAGCCAGAGGCCACCAGGGCTGCTGCTCCCACCCCCCAGGTCCCCTCCAACAGCTGAGGGTGGGTGGCCCAGTGCACCCCCCTTCAACAAATAACTGCCAGCAGCTGCTTCCTCAGGGGGCGGGGTTGATCCTTGCCCACACCGTGACCTTGTTCATGGTGCTGGTGGACCTGTATGTGGGCTTGGCTGCTTGGGGGCCTTTCGCACAAGAGGCTGCCTTGTGTTTGCCCCTTGCCCTGCTTTGGGCTGCGTTGCCCCGCAAGGCATGTTCCTCGATACTGCGGGTGACACTGAGTGGCAGGAGAATGGCATCCTCTGTAGTTATGAATGACAGGTGGTGAGTCTGGGGCAAAGGGGAGGTGAAAGTGGGGCACCATCTCGGGATAACACCCTAAATGGTTAGAATCTTCTCAAGAGTTGGAAGGTACGTCAAGAATCATCTTGTCCAACGCTGTGCTTGGATGCAGGATGGCGGCAGCTACGACATCCCTGACAGATGGCTGGTCAGACTCTCTCTGAAAACCTGCAGGGACGGAGAGCCTACACCCTCCCGAGGCGGCTTGCTCCACGGTTGCACAGCTCTTACCGTTGGGAAGTTTTTCCTGATAGTTTCCTGAACTCTGCTTTCCTGTAACTTAACTGTCCGCTGTAGCTATGAAGAACGGTGCTTTGCCATCTTGGTAACCGCCCTAATATATTTCAAGATTGCTATTCTGTCTCACCTTAGTCGTTTCTTCAGTAGGCTAAACATACACCGTTCCTTCACTCTTTCTTCAGAAGACTGGCTTTCCAACCCGTTATCATAATTGTTGCCTTCCTCTGAACCTGCTCCAGTTTGTCAATGTCCTTAAAATAAGGTACCCAAAACTGGACACAGTACTCCGGAGTGAGGTCTGAGCCAGGGCCGGATAGAGCTGGAATTACTACTTCTGCTGACTTGGAAACAACGTTTCTATTAATGCAACTTAACATTGCATTGGCCTTTTGTGCAGTCACATCCCATTGCTGCTGCATATTCAGTTTGTGATCAACCACAATCAATCGATCCTTTTTACGTGCGCTGCTGCCAAGCCAGGTATCTTCTCTCTTCCCCCCCCCCCCCCCCCCCCCCCC
>QEPC01006398.1:1467826-1488875 GCA_003113815.1 Sphenodon punctatus
TAATAATAATAATAATAATAATATGAATGGTGGTAGCCAGATCTGACACTGGAAGAGAGAGGCTAGTCTTCTCAAAGGGTGGAGTTGGGGGAAAGTGCTTTTAGTCACCATCACAACTTGAGCTTCTATGTAGGTGCAGCAATGGGTCCAGGAGCACCCTAAGCATGTGAACCTCAGTAACCAAAGGGGGATGAACTACAAAGATTTGGCGCCCCAGTTCTCTCTACGTCATAGGGCCTGTCAGCTATCATCATTTCAGTCTTGTCTAGATTCAACCACAACTGGCTAGTTCCCAACTGCAGCCAGTTACTGAATAAGCATAAAGACTGCAGGAACCGAGTCAGGTGAAAGAAAGAGATGGGTGTCATCAACGTACTGATCACATCTCACTCCAGATCTACACACAGCCTCACCCAGCAGTCTCAAAGACACATTGGAAAGGAGGGAAGACAAGTGGACCACAAAGGGAAGGTCCTGACGAAATGACAGCAGCTGTTCCTCAACCATCCTCTGGGCCCTCCTTGCCAGGACTGAGTGGAACTAATCAATAATGGTTCAGCACCTATCTGCCAGATCACACAGTTGTATCCTCAACACATCACAATCAGTGGTATCAAAGGCTACGGAAAAGACTAAAAATGAAGAGGGTACAATTTCCCCTGTTGATCTCCAGGTGTAGATTCTCCACCAGTGCCACAAGGCAGTGTCAGTATGTTCCTGGAACAAATGCTGGACTGCCAGGGAACCGATGGCATCCAAGCGTGCCTGAAGCTGTAGTGACTGCCTGCTCAACAACCTCTCCCAAAAAGGGGAGGTTAAAGACAGGATGATGACTGCTCAGAATCAACACCAAGAGTTGGTTTAATCAATTGCTTAATGGATTAGCCATATCTTTGATTACAGTATCCAGTGCAGTCATCCCACGGCCTGCCTTTTTGCTCTATGATCATGCTCTCCAAATCCCTCAATTCTCCACTCAGCCAGCTATTAAGCACAGAGACTGCTCTTGCAGCCCTGGTGGATGATCTGTGGTTTCATATTCTGCATCCCCTCTGTGACAGTTGTAACCCCACCTTGCACATGTTTAGGAAAGAGGAATTTGGAAATCAGGAGGCAGTAAGGTTGAGAAGTTTTAAAAAAACGTTCCAAGCCACCATCTTCCCATTATTAACTTTTCCCCATTCACACTACACCATCCAACCTCATCCCTGCATCTCTCTGCCACACTAGATCTCAAAACCATTTTAGTTACAATTGAAGTTATATTAAAAAGTTTATAAAATGTCTGGAAGATATTCCAGTTGATTAACACCACCAGTAGACAGACTCACTGATAGAATACGCCAGTACGAAGGGGGGACACTAGTCATCAAACTGATAATTATCTGTTTGACAGGTCACGTGGGGTCCTACGTCAGTGGAAGTCCCGCCCTCCTGTGGGCCGTAAGTCCCGCCTTGGGACGGAAGTGACGTGGGTAAGCGGAAGTGATGTAGAAGGGAATAATGCTTCTGGGTCAGGGAGATGGGAACCTTTGGTTCCCATCCCCCTGAACCCGGAAGCTCCTTACGCTTGACTTTGGGGGGCTCTGCTTGTGGGTCAGGGTGGCTGGAACTGAAGGTTCCAGCCTCCCTGAACCCACAAGGTCCTTTGAAGAGGGCCATGTAATGCCTCTATGAACTCAGGAGAGTGAGATGGACCAGTAGGTATGGGTTTCGTGAGGATCGGAGCAACTTTATGGTTCGGGGTAGGGTGAATTGCAGCTATTGGGTCATGTAGCTCAGCTGACTGAGCTGCACCATTCAGCGTAGGTTTCATCATCCTAGCCCATTCCGTCTTGGAGAAAAGTGGGTCCAATGGGGTGGGGTTTCCAGGGTAGGATAAGTCGCAAAAAGAGGGTTATGTGAGGGTTCAAATGACTCAGGACTGTGAGCTGACCCAATTGGCAAAGATTTCATTGTTCTAACCTGCCCCGTAGCTGAGATCTGACCTAGGCTGTGAAAGGGGTGTGTGCGCAGTCGGAAATGGCCAAAGGGGGTCTCAAACCACTCACCACGCCACCCACAAACAGTCAAAAAGGTTTGTGGAGCTGTAGTCCTGCCCCTAGGGGTATGAAAGAGGGGGCTGCCATTTTCTGATACAGAGAGCAGGGAGCCGATCGCTACCCGTTACACAGAAAAACTGAAATGGCTTTCCATGCTGATACAAAGCCTGTGAGGCCTATGGAGTTGACTAAGCCTCCAGAGGTCGTGAGACGGTTATACAGAAAACGCTATATTTCCAGTTCAGAGGACGAGGATGTTGAGAGTGAACCTGTGACCAAGGTTCTTTTTAGCACTCCTGTTTATGATGAAGCAGCCCGAATGGGAATGCCCAGCCCTGTGGAGTCTTTGGTTTTTCCAGAGGTGATAGAAGAAGGGATACCCCCAGCTCAAAATTCACAGGTAAGAAAGATTTTTTTCAGGGTGATTAAAAGAGGTTTGTGTGTCTAGAGGTGTAATGGGATTAACTGTCACAAAACATTGCTTTGTAAAAAGACTGCTACGTTATAGGTTTGTGTTTTTTCAAAATTTCTTTTAGGAAATGTTTGAAAGCCCTCCAGAGTCTGATGATGAAAAGAAGGTGGAAGACCCTATGTGCCATCGCCGTGAGAGGAAAGATGAGGACACACAACCACATATTACACTGCAGAGACAATTGGGTCTGGAACTGAATGGGTCACAATTACAAGTGTTGTGTACTCTATTAACAAAGTAAGCTATGATCTTGGGGTGTTGTTAAGCCGGCTCACCAGAACCCAGCATAAGTGTCTGAACCCGGAAAGCAGCTCCACAGTGCTGTCTTTCCTGGACACCAACCCCTGGGAACAGAAATATGTATGAATGTGTATGCCACTACCCCTGCCCACCCTAAGGTCTAGGAAGATTAGTTCCAAAACGCAGTCTGCACAAACACCACACAACCACATTGTCACATAATCAGTACACAATAGCAAAAGAGATTTAAAGAAATAATGAGCCTTCTGAGTAAGTATTTAATATGCTTGATAAGAAACTGTGCAGGGGTGGTAAAATTTGCTGTAAGGGGGTCTAGCAGTGGGGGTTAGCTGGTTCTTATTTTCAAGGCCTGTCTTTTTTAAAAATGGCCAGACCTGCAGTGACCTCTGAAGCTCTTACCCATTTGCATGGTTAGCGATTACTGAGGGTAGTAGCTAGAGCAAGGGAGAGAGATGGCTGAAAATACATCTCCACGACTACAAGAAGGTCACTGTGTTCTACTCTTTGGGGGGAGAAGGGGGAGGGCCTGTCTGGGGACAGAAGAAGAAGGGCAAATTAGTGAGGGCTCCTTTTTTCCAGAGCAACACACGTTCTGGGGGAATTATCAACTTAACCTTCAGAGAGTTGTTTGGAGATAGCGATAGTGATGGTAGGCCTTTTTTTTTCTCTTTATTAAGCAGGAATTTTTCTATGCAATGTGGGACAGGGGTATTAACCGCTCTCATATTTTGGTTTTTTTTTGCAGATGAGGCAATTCCAGCAAAACCCTCACCGCCGAAAAGATTGTCTGGTGTTCTTAAAAATAAGGCAGATGCTATACTGCTGAAACAGGGCAGGAGGCTGATGAGTAAAAATAAAATAAGAAGTGGTTTCAAATAGAGACAAACACAAAGAGTTGTTTATGATAAGAGGGTGCTCGGAGAAGGCTACCGTAGTGTGCCCTCCGGTTATTAATCATGGACGCTAGGTGGCAACACCCTTTTTCTGCTGTGATCGCAGGCCCAAGCGGTTCAGGGAAAACTTACTTTATAAAGAACCGGCTAGATCATGGCAAACAACTGCTTTCTGCCATGCCTGACAATGTAGTATGGTGTTATAGCTGCTGGCAGCCTTTGTATAAGGAGATACTTTGTAAATACCCCCTTTGTCAACTTTGTAGAGGGTTTGCCTGAAAGTCTGATTGATGCCTTATTCCCTCCTAATAAATGAGTTGGGTCGTAGTGGATGATCTTATGGAATGTGCTTCTCAAAGCACTGAAATAGAAAACTGTTTCACAAAATATTATCATAATCTTTCCATTCTTTATATAGTTCAGACCCTCTTCTGCAGGGGTAAAAAGAGAGATTTTCAAAATGTAGGGTTTTTATTTTGACAAAATTATGTTATACAGCATAGACAGACATATTTTTTTTCTTTAAAAGTGGGCTGTAATGTCTCTTTTAAAGCATGAGTTCTACAAATGGAAAGTCACAGGGGCAGAGACCCTCTAAGACAGAGAGTTAAACAACTTTTAGCTTTATTACAGATGTGTAAAATGCTATGGAACAGAGGGTATGAACCCTCTGACAGGTTCCACTTATGCCTCTCTTGCTTACTAAACCCAGCGTAAGGCAGACTTTCTCAGTGGTAAAGGTTTTGTAGTCAGATCCATCTGGGAGCAAGAGTGGAAGGAGATGCTGGAGAAAGATAGGGAACTACAGCAGATTCTGAAAGATAGAGGCCTGCCACAACCCCTGCAGCCTAGGGAAACGCTCTTTGGGGTGGGTGGGGACTAATGCTCTCTCTGTTTATTATCGTATAAAGCCAGGGGAAGAGGTGCGATATTATGATTTTACAAGCCTGTACCCCTATGTGAATAAGACCAAAGAATACTCCATTGGCCATCCCACCATCATTTGTAAACATTTTGCACCGCCCTTCACAACAGCCTACGCATGGTCAGAGTTGTACAAATTGCTAGAAGGCTTGCAGGAACGCTGGCTTTACCATGATACAGACTCTGTCATATTCATGAGCCGCAAGGGTGAATGGGAACCCCCTCTGGGTGACTATTTAGGAGATCTAACAAGCGAACTTCCCCCAAATCAGCACATTGTAGAATATGCTTTGGAGGGAGGGTGTGTGTGTGTGTAAAATGTATGGGTACAAACTGTGTAATGGTAAAGTCTACATGAAGGTGAAGGGGATTACACTAAACAGCGCCAATTGTGAAAAAGTCCATTTTAAGAGCTTGAAAGATCTGGTTTGGGACTATAATCCAGGACAGGGAAAAGCTAAAAAGATAACGATTCAGCAGCCCTCTATAGTGAGAGACAAGAGGCGGTTTCAAATAGAGACAAGGACTCTTAGGAAAACACAAAGAGTTGTTTACGATAAGAGGGTGGTCGGAGAAAGCTACCGTAGTGTTCCCTACTGTTATTAAGCATATTGTGATTTTATTTTTATTTTATTTTAAAATAATGTCTACTGTACTTGTACTTTTCAATAAAGTTATTTTTTTCTTTAAAAAAAAAATTACTCTGTCCTGTCTATTACTTTTTAAGCCCTCAAAAACAAAACAAAAAAGAACAAAAGATGGGGCAACCCTATTGTCCCATGTTGAGTCTCAATGGGAGTCCTGGTACACCCCTTGATAAGAACACACCCAATGCAACCTCTGTCTGGTTTTGAGGAAAAATGCCTCCTGGAAACCTAAGCATTAGATTTTCAAAAGGTGCCTTTAGTGACAAAATAGAGAGCCATTAGCAGCCATTGCGACATCTGTCTGGTTTCACCCGTTTTGAGAAACTGCTGCAGGAAAGAAAAACACGCGCGCGCACACACACAAATGCAGCCTGAACACAGATAGATTTTCAAAATGTGGGGTTTTTATTTGACAAAATTGTTATACCAGAGAGTTAAACAACTTTTATCTGTATTTACAGATTCTTGTAACTTTAGGATTACAGATGGCAGTTTAAAAAAAAAAGATTTATAATGACTTTTTAAATTATGATCTGCACAAATTCTAATATGCGTTTATCCCCCTGCTGCATGAGCCCATCTAACACAGTTTCTGGATCCTGAGAGGATTCAACTTTACAAAACAATGGAGTCAGGTTAAAAGTGTCCTGTGTCATACAGACAGTTTAAAGAATAGGCTAGCATCATTTGAATGTGAAAGATAGATTGTAAGCATAGGTTATCACAAATGACTTTAAGTTTTCTGTTCCTGTCCTCAGAAGTCCATGTCACACAATCGTGGGCCATTTGGCCTGGAGTGTAAACACACCCCTCACAATCAGAAAATAGTTTTTCTCTAAATGTTTTAGAATTCCATAGACACACGCTCTCACTATAGGTCTCATGGTTGATTTTCGTTTCGTTGGCTGAACACGGTCTGTCTCATTCAGTTCCAGACCCAATTGTCTCTGCAGTGTAATATGTGGTTGTGTGTCCCCATCTTTCCTCTCAGGGCAATGGCACATAGGGCCTTCCACCTTCTTTTCATCATCAGACTCTGGAGGGCTTTCAAACATTTCCTAATTTAAAAAAACAAAACAACCTATGAGTGCAGTCTTTTTACAAAGCAATGTTTTGTGACAGTCAATCCCATTACACCTCTATACGCACAAACCCCTTTTAATCACCCTGAAAAAAATCTTTCTTACCTGTGAATTTTGAGCTGGGGGTATCCCTTCTTCTATCACCTCTGGAAAAACCAAAGACTCCGCAGGGCTGGGCATTCCCATTCGAGCTGCTTCATCATAAACAGGAGTGATAAAAAGAACCTTGGTCACAGGTTCACTCTCAACATCCTTGTCCTCTGAACTGGAAATATAGCGTTTTCTGTATAACCGTCTCACGACCTCTGGAGGCTTAGTCAACTCCATAGGCCTCACAGGCAGTGTATCAGCATGGAAAGCCATTTCAGTTTTTCTGTGTAACGGGTAGTGATCGGCTCCCTGTTCTCTGTAGAGTGCTCAGAAAATGGTGGTTCCCTCTTTCATACCCCATGGGGCAGGACTACAGCTCCACAAACCTTTCTGATTGTTTGCAGGTGGCGTGGTGAGTGGTTTGAGACCCCTTTCTGCCATTTCCGACTGCGCGCACACAACCCCCGTCAGATCTCTGCAATGGGGCGGGTTAGAACAATGAAACCTTCGCCGATTGGTTCAGCTCACACTCCTGAGTCGTTTGCAACTCATCCTACCCCGGAAACCCCACCCCATTGGACCCACTTTTCTCCAAGACGGAGTGGGCTAGGATGATGAAACCTACGCTGAATGGTTCAGCCCAGTCAGCTGAGCTCGTAGAGGGGTTACATAACCCAATAGCTGCAATTTTCCCTACCCCGAACTATAAAGTTGCTCCGATCCTCACAAAACCCATACGTACTGGTCCATCTCACTCTCCTGAGTTCATAGAGGCATTACATGGCCCTCTTCAAAGGACCTTGTGGGTTCAGGGAGGCTGGAACCTTTGCTTCCAGTCACCCTGACCCACAAGCAGAGCTCCTCAAAGTAAAGCGTAAGGACCTTCCGGGTCCAGGGCCACGGGAATCGAAAGTTCCCACCTCTCTGACCCGGAAGTATTACCCCCTTCTGCATCACTTCCGCTTACCCACATGACTTCTGTCCCAAGGCGGGACTTACAGCCCCCAGGAGGGCAGGGCTTCCGCTGATGTAGGACCCCACATGACCTGTCAAACTGATAACGATCAGTTTGATGACTAGTGTCCCCCTTCCTACTTACGCCTCACCAAGAAAAACACCCAGCCGGGATCAAGAGAGAATCATGAAGATTAATTAAGTCTGTATGTGACAGAGGAGGCATCACCTAGAAGGGCAAAGGTCCTAGTAAAAACTTCCACAGGACAAAACTAAGGGGCCGTCAGCCATTTAAAAAGACTGGGGTAAACTCTGGGGAGAGATTGTTTGGAACACACAAACAAAAGGGTATTTCTATATGGACTAAGTTGGTACCAGGCTAGGACGGGCAATGAAAATTGGACTCTGAATACTTATGCATCTGAGGGTAAGAGATGTTAGGCAAATAAGTTGAATAACGTACTTTTGAGTAAAGAATACTTGAAAATAAAGTAAGTGGTTTGTGGGTTGCCACAAAAGTGTTCCTGTGATTTATTCTGTGTGTTAAGAGTAGAGACAAAGTTGTACAACTCCAGCTGGTGGAGGTATGCAAGCTTTCATCCCTCACAGGGGCCTTCGTCAGGCAAGTCAGAAGTTAGAACTGGAGACTGAGCAAAGCCGTGACTATATACAGTGATTGGAAACAAGGGCAAAGAGAGGGGCGGGGAAGGTGAGAATGAGCCCCAGGTAGGAGGTCTGCAATTCGAAAGGATAGAACACAACCAGGTGGGAAGAGTAAGTAAACTTAAAGCTTCCTGTAGCTGTAGACAGTCCTTAGACTTACACATTTTTGTAATGGCTTGTGAAACTCACGCCTAAATTGAGTCCATCATTCTTTGTATCTAGTAGAGCTATGAATATTTGTTCCCACAATCGCCCTTTAAAAGTGTTGCATAGGTTTCCTTTTAAGACAAGGACAGAGAAATCAGAAATAAAGTCGTCACTTTGTGAGGTCCAAAAGCTTACATACCTTCACCAACTGGAGTTGGCCCAATAAAAGAGATCAATGTACTACTTTGTCTCTGTTGCCCATATTTGGGACAAACACAGCAGTCTTACTTTCTCTACACACTTATTCTGTGTGGTTTCTTTAACAGACCAAAAGAACCATGGTAATTTAATGTTGGATTAGACGTTTCCCTGGAATTGTCTTGCACATGATAACCTGTATTCCACCTTTGGTTCCTTTCCCTAGCTAATCAGGGGAGGGAATTATTAGTTTTAACAATTTTGTGTATTTAAATAGTTTTATTTAAGGACCCCTTTTCCCCAAAATCAGTTGGCATCCTCCTAGTTCCATAATCATACCAACACAGTATTGTGCTATGAATCGTTAAGTTGAAATCTAAACCACATTCAAACTTTGAACTTCAGCAGATATTGTTGCACTTTTATCAAGTCTATGGGCTGGACACTGAAATACTTAACAGTAGCTGAAGATCTAATGCTAATCAGCCTAAACTGATACTAATCGGTGGCACCAGAGGGCAGCTTGAGGGAGATGGGTGGGGGGTTGGGTTAGGAATTTTTTGTCTTTTCTGCCAGGGCTATTTTAATGTTTACTTGTTTTATTGTTATTTTAAGATGTTAGCTACCCCGAGATGCTTGAGCAGGAGGGGGTGGCATACAAATATGAGAAAAGAAATAAATAATTAAATGAATTAACAATAGTGCTGAAACAAAAATGTGAAAAACCAAGCAACTCTGTCAAATTGATTCTACTTCAGCCAAAAAATGGCAAAGCCGATAACCACTCATTTCCATTCTTTCCGGTGTATGTTACAGCTTATTGGATTGCTTTGGTTTGAGTATTTCAGCTGTGTCATTTTGGGAATATTGGCACTATTACTGCACATGTTCAATTGCAGAAAATGACATTACAAAATGAACAAAAAAACGACACCAAAAAAATGAAGTGGAATAATGAAAAAGCCAGCTATGCAAATATCCATTCAGACCTGGGTAAGTCCTGGGCTACTCAAAGGCCTGTCCAAAACTGTAAATATGAGCCACAAAGAGCAAATCTATTACCTGTGTCAGCTCTACTTAACCCTGGCTGACAAGATGCACTTCACACTTGTAATTTTATGCAAACGAAATACTGTTTCTGGCAGCAATATGAACGCCCACACATACTTCAAGCTGTGTTGGTACTGATGAGTATCTGGTTTTTAACAACTGGCAGAGAAACTTGACTGAAGGGATAGTGAGATTCCCCGAGAGGTTCAGCTTGTTGAATTTCCTTGAAGACTCTCCTTTGGGGGGTGGGGGCGGAATGCTGTGGAATAGACGGGGGATGAGGGAGAGGAGAATCTTGAAACCAAGAAAATAGCTATCTTGTCTTCAGTCTCAAGCAGCATTACTTCCTGGTATATTTTTACACAGAAATCTATTACAGCAGCAGTGTGAGTTGAAAGGTACTTCTAGGGTCATCTATTCTAACCCCTTACTTGGATGCAGGATGACTACAGTTGCAACACCCCCGACAGAAAATAGAAAAAAAGCTATGGCATCCCTTATCCCCTCAGTATGGGCTTGGCTGGGTGGTGCAGTGGCCAACTATACGACAACTGGCCTTACTTACACACTCCTCAAGGCCCAATGGAAGGATAGTCATTGGTTGTCCATGAGAGATGATTCTAAAGTAGGAACACACACTCTCACCCAGGGATGGTGTTGCCATGTTAGAACACTATTGCTCACATAATCAGAGGGCATCGGAAGCTCGGTGCATGGTTATTTTTAAAAGGAATGACCTATGAGGATAGCTTCCAATAAAGACTTAGGCCTCAGTGGAATGAATAAAGACCAATGTAACCATACTAATAAAGACGACGTTGTCTTTTACTCACTGAGTTGTGATTTTTTTTTTTTACTTAACACCACTATCCAAGAAGAAACCCAGTTCCATGCCACTAAATCTGAAACAGCACAAACACACCATTAACAGGAGAAACTTTCCCACTGAACACAGCTCAGTAGAAAGAGGCTGAGGTTTCACAACAGACAGAATTTCCAACAACACTGGCAGGAATCATTTCAGTATTTGTAGACCTGAAAGCCGTTTTCAGCTTAATAGACAGAGAAATCTTATGGGAGAAATTTAGGAGGACAAACATTGACTGTAGGTTGCTGAATTTAATACAACTGTTGCACGTTGGCTCAGGAATTCGAGTGTGACTTAGCAATAATTGCCAGCTCTCAGATGCTATCACATCATCTAATGGCGTGAAGCAAGGGTGTGTCTTTGCCCCCTTTTTATTAATTTTTTTCATCAATGATATAGTTGCCTTTTTGTCAAATAAACCATGTCACCTTCCTTGCATTGGTCAGAGACACATTCCAGCATTATTGTATGCTGATGACATGGTGTTATTATCCCTCACCAAAGTGGGTATGCAAAGATTATTAGATGTTTTGAGAGACTATTTTGCTTTAAACCACCTGGAAATTAACTACTCAAAAACCAAGGTGATGGTATTTGCTAATTATTTCTCTCTCAGTCAATGGAGAATAGTATCGCAGCCCATTGAGCAAGTCAAGATCTACAAATACCTAGGGGTTGTGTTCCATTATATGGGTAGCTGGTTAAAACATATGGATTCTGTAAAACTGAAAGTGGAGCAATCCTCCAACGGGATATTGAAATTCTGGAAAACCGCAGGGGCAAAATTGGTTAAACAAGTTTTCAACTTGGTAAACCAAAAATTAACACCACAAATAACATATGGGGCCGCGGTTTGGGGTCATGCCTACACCCCAGGGCTAGAAACAGCAGAGTTGAAAATCTGCAAAAGGGTATTGGGTATCCCCCCCGACTACCCCTTCTAGTATGGTGAGAGCTGAATTGGGTATTTTTTCAGTCAAGTATAAAGTTAAATTGGCCATTTTTAGATACTGGATACGACTTCTGCATATGCATGAAGGCAGATTACCTAAATTGTGCTTTCAGGAACAAAAAACATTCAAGGGGAAAACCTCGTGGGTTTATAAAACTGAAAGCTTGATTCATGCTTATGGACTATCTACCTTCAAGTTAGCGGGTAATTCTCAAAGAAAAGTAAAAACCCAGTTGGAAACTAGAGCTACTGACATTTTTATTCAGGCTGACATGGCACAAGTTAAAGCTGGCTCGACTGCTCCAAGATTTGCAGACTTAAAGAATTTGTTCTAATTTGAAGAATATCTGTCATTTATAGAGATTGCTGGGGCAAGAGCGGCTTTCACTCATCTGCGAATGCAATGATTCCCCTCCGCTGTTTTGGAGGGTAGATCATAAAGGTATCCTGTATAATCTGAGGTTTTGTAGCTGTCCTTTAAATAAGATTGAAGATCTTGAGCATTGTATTTTCGATTGCCCATATAATGACAGTTTTCGGTCTAGACTCACGCTCCCATTATTGGAAGGGAAAGAACATTGGGGTGTTAACTGGAGCTTATCCTATCTATTGGCAAATTCAAACAGAAAAATAGCAAGGGCAATGGCGAAATATGCTTGGTTAGCTGAGGCTGGCAGGGAAAAAAGGCTAACTGAAATAATTGGAAACAACTGATAGGGACCAGAAATGTGCCTGCCTAGTGGATAAAACTTTCCTCTGGGAAACTTAACTATGGTTACCCTGGCATTATTCCAGTTGCTGACCGCAGGGGCTAAGTGTTGGCGCACACGTCCCGGGAAGGGCAAGGCAAACTGCAATTCATGTTGTTTCTTAGGTTTGTATTTTTATTATTTTAAAACTACTATTAAAATACTATTTTACATATTTGATGTTAATTTAGGGTTAGTTTTTTTGGTAATTTTGTAACCTATTTGGTTCTAATTATTATTATTGTTAAGGAAGAGGACTATAATTGTATTTAACAGTGGAACCAATGAACTAAAGGAATTTTGGTTATTTTATTTTTTTCTTATTTTTTCTAATAATCTTTTACTAATCTCTTATGTTGTATTTGTATTGTTTGTTTTATAAATATTTTGTATTAGATGTGTTGCCATGGCCATTTGGCTAGTGCAAATAAAGTATTTATATATAAATAAAAGAGACTTCAGAGGTCAGAATTAAACCAAGCAGGACTGCTAATTTTGACAGACAGCAGCCACATAAGAGACACGGGAGGAGACCAGAGACCAACAAAAACAAAGCTTGCCTAAATTCAAGTTTTGTTAAAATGAATTAAGCACGATACCATAAAAAGAAAAGGGTATTTGCTTGACTAGGTAGGACTCATTTGGCAGGTGTGATTTTTTCTCTCTCTCTTCCTCTTCAGATAATGGCTACTTTATATACAAAGATTTGGAAAATACGAATAGCCCTAAAATTCTCATCAGTTTTCTTTTTCCAAGTGTGAATGACTTCATCTCCTTTATGAAGTGTATACATACAATGTGTTGAAGACACTTTTTCTGCAATGACTTTGTCCTTTTGATGGTGTTTCTTCTCTTTTATTTTAGTCCTCGAGAAAGCAGAGCAGAACTCGTTTCCTGACTGGTAAGACACAAGGTTAAGATTTTGAAAGATCGGGGGGAGGGGGGGGAGTTGGGGTTGTGCTTGCAATCCTGAATTTAGCTTCTTGCCCACTTTTGTAAATCCTTGAAGCCCTACCATCTCACAATGGTAGAGAAGACCGTCTGTTGATAAGCAGTCATACAGAAGAGTCTCTGGCAGACTTGAGATGAGTAATCTTGGTCCGGCTAATGAACGGATAAGCAGTGCAAAGACAGCCTGCTGCTACTATAAATCCTAAACTGCACCAAGCACAAAATATAGACCAGCTGTATCCATGTTCAACATCATCAGGAAGACTATATATGAATTTAGGTAGGCGGTTTAGGTCGTAGGATATACTTGCTGCAAAGGTGCAGAGGGAAATAGTGCAAAAGATTCCTGCAAATGAAATAATCATTGCGGTTAGTAGATTTATGCAACTCTGAGTGGATAAAAAGTCAAACTAGTTCACAAGAAATGATCTGGACTAGTGAGTTGCTTAAGTTTAAAAAAAAAAAAAAAACAAGCAGCAGTTGTGTTCTTACTTGAGTGGCCCGTGTGGTACAATATCCCAGCCAGATTGTTATGGGATTACCATAAGCCACAAGCTTTTGAGCCCTAGGTTTGTGTTTGAATTAGATTAGCCAAGTCTTATTTCTTGTAGTTCTTACCATTTTATTTTATTTTAAAAATGAAAGCTCTTGGTCTTTACACACTGCTTGCGGTTTTGTTACAGCCATTACTCCAAAAACATTCTTCTGAAAAGAGAGACTTATGGACCAGACCTTGCTTATTTAATGGATTTCTGTTGCTTGCATGGGCTTTAATCAAATTCTGCAAAATCTAAGCCCCTCTCACAATGGCTGTAGCTGGAAGCAAATTCCATTTCATTTCGTTCATGCTAACTTCCTGCTCCACCCAGGGACTGGTATGTGCTTCATGGGATCCCTGTGCATGGGATTTACTTGCAAATACATCCCCCGAGCCAGTCCTTCCTAATAGGACTTTTACAGTCTCAAAATGCCTTCCTCCTGCATCTATTCTCATTTTACAGCTGCAGGCAGGAGTCCTGCTTGTACCCTATGGGCTGAGGGAGCCCCTTGGAGTACAAGCAGCAGTTGGATTTGTAGCAGTCTACAGTATGAGCTGGTCATTATGCAACTAAACGGCCACACATGCACACCAAAGAACTATTCCTTGGGTCTGTCTTTTCAAAGCGTATGCTTGGTAAAGTGTATAACGAGGTGAAACCAATGCATTTCCCACAGAACTGCTTCTAAGGAAGGGCTACTCCCATAATCAATTCAACCTCGCGGCACCCTGACATTTTCATTGTTTTTTTTGGGGGGGTGAAATTGCAAGAATTCTTTCCTTCCTTATCCTTCAAAATGGTTGAAAGGCTTTGTCCTCAGACTCCCGTTCTCTCCTTACACACATGCCCCACCACCAAATCATTTTCAGACAGAGATCGGCTCTGGAAAACAAAGGCTGAGAGTTTCATAAAGTTAAACAGGGAGACGAGAGGCCAATCGTTCTGCAGACCTAGCTCTGCCGCAGCTGGGTTTTGTGTCATTTAGTGAAAGACGAGGCATTCTCCTTTAGTGCTGCTGTTGACCCAGGAGGTACAGTGCCCTTTTGGGCATTTTCACTGTTGTGATTGACTGCTTGGCCTATCTTGTCCAGAAAATGAATCTCATATTCCATGCAATGGAAAGTAAGCTTCCACTAGAACTCACTGATTCCTTGTTTATGACTGACTATCCTCAGGAGTCCCTACCTTTCCTGGACCTAAGCTAAGCACGTGCCCCTGCAGCTTCTCACCTTCGTGGATGTATCCCTGTCTGTCTCTCCCGACGTGCCCCTCCTCTTTTTGTCACACCCCTCCCCTTGTCCATTTTTAATTGTAAGCCCCATGGGGTAGGGACCCGTCTCCTGTCACAGCTGTTCAGCACATTGCTGGTGCTATATAAATTAAAACTCTCTGTTCACGGATATCAAAAGGAAAGGTAAAAGCAGCTTCCCATGTAATTGACATGCTACTGCGGCCCAGTACCTGTCATGAGGAAGAGAAGGCCTGATACGTGTTGCGTGAGGCTTTCTTCCCAAAAGAAGCTGACTGTGGTGACGATGCACCCGCAGAGTAAAACAGCAGCTGCCATACCCAGGAATCCAGCAGTGATCCTCCTTAAATCTAATGCAGTTTAAAACAGATAAAAGCAAACATGGTCACGTAATTATTATTGTTATTATTAACAAACATTTCTATAGCGCCAGCAATGTACCTGGCGCTTTACAAAGTAATTGAATAGACACGGTCCCTGCCAAGTTAGCCTGTGGAACTCACTGCCACAACATATAACTGAGGTTATTTCATGGACAGGAGACACAAAAAAAGATGATTCAATCATATGGAAAACCAGGAATAGGCAGTTACATTTAGGGCATAATCCTCTGGGTGAAGAGCACCTGTTGCTAGACATTAGTCCCGTGAAGCAAATGAAACTCCTGCTAGCACCAACACTATCCACCGGAGGATTGTGAGGTTAATAAGATTCATGACTTAAGAGCAGGGCTGGGGAAACTTTTCCCACTCATGGGCCATTTTTGCTTAAGGGGTGTGCTCAGGGGGATGGTCCAGATCATGGAGCCATCCCCTGTCTCTGGGTGCGTGCCCTCCTCTCTCTGCTCCCTTCCCCTGAGCGCACTCACTTAGTGCTGGAAGGCAGGGGCAGCTCAGGAGCCAAATACACATTCACAGGCCAGATTTGACCCATGGGCCACATGTTCCTCATCCACTCTAGTTCACTGGCCAACTTCCGAGTGATTGTGGAGTTAGGGAGAAATTTCCCTGGAAGTAGGTTATTTATTCCATAACTTCCCAGTTTCTTGTATCTTCCTCGGCCATTGTTATTCTTGGCCTGTATCAGAGAGAGGATACTGGAGTAGCTGGATCATCGATCTAATTTAGCAAGACAATTCCTGGGCCTAGAGCCCTGGTTCTCAAACTGGGGTGAAGGGGTGCAGAAAGTATTCTGGGGGCAGGGGTGGAGAAGGACCACAAATGCCAAACCCCTAGCTCCTTTCTGACTGAATTAGGTGGAATCTCCAAAATAACGGAGTGGCACGCGGGGAAGTCTCCAAGATTGGAAAGGCCCTGCAAGGGGAGCTGCAGCGAGAGAAGGAGGGGAAGAAATAGGAGGGTGTGAAGGGCGAGAGGAAGAGAAGGAACAAGAGTGTGTGTAGTGTGGTAGTTGCGGGGGGCCTCAGTTACGACCGACAAGCTTAAGGAGTGGGACAGAGCAAAAACGTTTTGAGAACCGATGGTCCAGAGGTCGCCATTTTGTCACGTGAAATACCGACAGTTATGGACAATGCGCACCAAGCAGGAAGGGAGGGGCATGGGATGGGCAGATACTAGTGTGATTGGCACAATGGGAGCGGGGACTGCAGAGATGAGCGGACCACAGCCCAGCAGAAAAGGCCCTGCTGAGGGAGACGACTGCGGCTCCTGTGCCCCCAGCTTGGACTGTTTGATACTCCTACGCCTAGGCTGCCACCGTGTCCAACTTGAAGAGCCGCTTGTTAACGCTGACCAGTCAGGTACTTACGCAGAAGGTGCCACTCATCCTGCTGGATCGTCTTGGTTAGATTGAACGGGATGTTTTGTAAGCGGATCGGCTGAGAGAAGTAGTACTTGATAGCTGTACATCTCTGAGCAATACCTTCAAGAGAGGCAGCAAGAGATTTGATTGACCAACTCACTGAAGCTACAGAAAAATCCATGTTAAAGATGGGATGGGAGGCTGCATGTCAGTTCTCCATTTTTTAAAACCATGCCCCCTTCCCCTTGTGATGCCAGCTCCTCCGCATGCATCTTGCCCCCTTCTCTCCTTCCCCGCTTGCCATCCTGTGCTTGCCCTCGCCTTTGCCCCCCCTCCCCCCCATGCCTCTTCCCATGCTTCCTATGTCTCCAATATCCCTCTTTCCTCTGCCCCTTCCTGCAAATTTCTTGCTGCTGCTGCTGCTGCTGCTGCTGCTGCTGCTGCTACAAACCCCCTTCGCTCAAAGCAGCTGAACAGGAGAAATTTCCAAGGTTGCAGCATCAACAGCACCAGCTAGAATTTTTGTTATAGAAATGAATGGGGCCACACTGCCATTTTGGAAATGGTTTAGCAGCTGCACCCCTTCTCCCCCCCTCTCACACTCACACACACATTCCACCTCCCCTCTGCCCTCAAGAACCACCGGTGTCAATAATTGCCAGATGTCCGTGTTCACTGGGTTTCCCCATGGCAGAAAACATGGTGAATACAGGTCCTTGATTATTGCTTATCTAGCAAAATCAACTCCAAGCTCCCTCAGAACTTCCCGCACTACTTCTTCCACCTACATTACCCTTTCTCTACAAACATGTAAAAGGAATCAGAGAGCTGTGTGGAAGGTATGTTCCATCGGTTGCACTGGCTCGGCGGGGGGAGGGGGGGCTTTTAAAAATTGCCCTCCCTTAGATGCTGTGAAGAATTGCTTGAAGAAGTCTTCAAAGTCTTGTTAAAGGTCACTTTAATTCTGAACCGGGGTAAAAAGGGTTAATCAAGCTCCGTTTACCAGGAGGAAGGGAGGGGGAGTGAAAATTCGAAGGGAGCAGTTGGGGGGCAGTTGAGAGAGAGAGGGGAGGGGCTGACGGAGAACAGGAAGACAAAAGAAAAATAAACTACTCAGGGTTATTAAATGAAGGGAAACCAAGCAAGGAAAAGGAAGAGTTGGTTAATGGTAGGATTAGTTAGTTTGAGGATGGCTAAGTGAGTTAGATAAGCTTGGATGCGTTTTATCTCCTCTATTTTCATTCTGACCTCAAAGAATGTACTTTTATGATTTTGGCTATAGAGGAATATATAAGAGGCCTGGGAGTTAATGTCCACCGATTATGGTCCTATACCACATACAGTTAGAATATAATAAAATTCCATTTATTATAACTGGAGGTGATGATCCTTTATGTCCCACGCCTAGCTTGGCCTTACACCAAATAACTGAAATCACAGGACTATAGAGGTGGCCACCAAGAAAGCCCTATCCTGCATGGCCCCCCAGGAAACCCGGCGGACCTCCAACACGGCGCCCCCAGATGATCGAAGGGGCCAGTCTAGAACTCGGGGAGTGAGGCGGTCTCGCAGATAGGCAGGCCCCAGGCCGTGAAAGGCTTTATAGGTCAAAACCAACACTTTGAATCAAGCCCAGAAGACTATTGGCAGCCAGTGCAGAGATCGGAGCACTGGTGTAATGTACTCCCGGCGGCCCAGTTCCACCAAGAGCCGGGCCGCCGCATTCTGCACCAGCTGCAGCTTCCGAGCCGTCACCATAGGTAGCCCCATGAGCGCGTTACAGTAGTCTAACCGAGAGGTGATAAAAGCATGGATGATCATGGCCAGGTCAGGAACCGAAGCCAGCAGCAGAAGCTGCTGCACCAGATGTAACTGGCGGAAGGCACTCCTTGCCACAGCCTCCACCTGGAGATCCAGGCAGAGCTGCGCATCGAGGAGCACCCCCAGGTTCCGTACCTGGGAAGTCAGTGGAGGACAGATCCCATCAACCGAAGGAGCTGTCACTTCCACCGACTTACCCACTAACATCACCTCCGTCTTGTCAGAATTCAGTGGCAGTCGGTTAGCCCTCATCCAGTCCCCCACAGCTGCCAAACACCGGGTGAGCACTGGAACAGCCGGGCCCGGGCCGGTCGAAAATGAGAGATACAGTTGGGTGTCATCTGCATACTGATGACACCTCACCCTGAACCCTCTGATCACCTCGCCGAGCAGCTGCATATACACATTGAACAAGGGAGGGGACGAAACAGAATCCTGCGGAACCCCACACGAGAGGTCTCGGTAAGATGAAAAACAGTCACCGAGTACCACCCGCTGAGTTCTCCCAGCCAGGAATGAGCGGAACCATTTGAGAACAATCCCACCCACCCCTGCACTGTCCCACAGGCGCGTCACCAACATCTCATGGTCAACGGTATCAAATGCTGCCAACAGATCTAATAGGACCAATAGGGTCGATGGACCTCGATCCTTTTCATGGCAGAGATTATCCACCAAAGCCACAAGTGCTGTCTCAGTGCCATGAGCCGGACAAAAGTCAGACTGAGAAGGATCAAGATAACCAATGCAGTCAAGATGCCCCTGGAGCTGCTGAGCCACTACCCGTTCAATAACCTTCCCTAAAAAGGCAAGGTTAGAGACAGGCCGATAGCTGGCAGGGGAGTCAGCGTCAAGTGATGATTTCTTGAGCAGAGGCCACACCACCGACTCCTTGAGGCAGCCCAGCACTCTGCCCACCCGCAGGGAGGCACTGACCACCCCGGCCACCAACGGCCCCATTGTCTCCTGGCAGCTGTTAACCAACTAGGATGGGCACGGATCTAATTCACAAGAGGTGGCTCGAACCGCCTCAAGCACACCCACCACGCCAGCGGGTGTCACGGACTGAAATTGATCCCACAAAGTTGGACAAGCCGGGATTTCTACAACCTCTACATCCTCCACTGTATTAAGTGTGGCATCGAGGTCTTGGTGAATAAGTGTGATTTTCTCTGCAAAATAATCCGCAAAAAGGTCTCAGTGGGCCGATGATGACTCAACCCCAGGGTCGAGGAAGGCCGGACTGACCAGCCCCTGCACAACCCAGCTCCGCCGGATGGGATTTTGCGGACGCTATGAGAGCAGCAAAGAACTCCCTCTTTGCTGCCAGCATAGCTACGGCATAGGGTCGTAGACTAGCTCAGTGGGATCTGTTGGCTTCAGCATGAGAACGACGCCACCATCACCCCAACCATCGTCCCTCTTGCTTCAGCATCCGCAGCTCCTCAAAAAACCAAGGAGTTCTATGGAGCCTCCGCCGGGGCAACAGACGCTTGGGAGCCATTCAATCAATGGCCTCCGTCAGCAAGATATTCCATAGCTTGATGAGGCCATCAATGAGATGGTCGTCAAGGTCAGAGGGTAACTCCCCCAGAGCACCTAGAAACTGTACTGGGTCCAACAGCCTCCGGGGGCAGACCATCCTAATAGGTTCCACACCCTTCTGGGGCAGACATGCTAGAAGGGAAGTCTGCAGGAGATAATGATCCATCCATGACAAGGGCACAGTGGATATCTCCCCCATTAACGGAGTTTCCGCCTCAAGGCCAGTGCAAAACATGAGGTCCAAGGTATGTCCTCCAAGATGTGTCAGACCGTTGACCCTCTAGAACAGGCCCATGGTTGCCATGGCGGCCATGAACTCAAGCTCGGCTCCACCGAGAACTGCGTCGGCATGAATGTTGAGGTCACCCAAGACTATTGTCTTTGAGGACCGCAACACCACCTCCGATACAGCCTCTGCCAAAGCATGCAGGGATGCATGCCATACTGGTAGATGCGCAGTATACCAGCAGCACTCCTAAGCTGTCCCCGGCCAAATCAAACACAAGGTGGAGACCTTCAATACCCACCATGGATCACACTGGATACCTCCTCACAGACCATCCCTCTTTAAAAATTATAGCTACACCCCCCACCCCCGTCCCTCTGGCTGGTGCTGCATGGAATACCCGCTGGAACACAAAATAGGCCCCGATTCATTGTCCAGCCAGGTTTCCGTGATACACACAAGATCGGTGTCACAGTCCAGGATTACTTCCTGGACCGTTGTTGACTTATTCGCCACCAACCTCTGGTTTAACAGCACCAAAATCAGGTTGAGAGCCCCCTGACTAAGTTCCTCCTGCTGGAGGAGGGGTAAGTGGGACGTGCACTAAGCATCTATCCCGCCTCACCACTCCCACTCCCCGTCCCCTGAGACCATATCTCCCCCGGCCTGTCACAACCCCAATAGCCACGCCTCCCCCCCCAGCCCTCCCTCCCTGGCTGTCCCACCCAGGCTGCGAGGGTGATCCCCCCTCCCCCCCATCGCCTTCCCCAAAATATCCCTCCCCGCTCCTCCCCCCATCCTCATCCCCTCTCCCTGGGTCTCCCTCTCTCACAAGGAGTCCCGCCTCCCTGTCATTCGGGCAATGCCCCCGCTCCCCCCAGGAGGCAGAACCCACCCCCCTGACCCTCCTCTGCCACCAGAGGGTCAATTACCACCCCCCTTGGACTCACCCCCTCTCTCACACC